>OY992887.1:16440595-16760595 GCA_963921405.1 Cepaea hortensis | reverse complement strand
ACAAAACGAAATATTATCCAGTAGAAGGAAAACTGTACACAGAAGTGAACCACTACATGACTTTCTCCCTTGTGTTCGTCTGCTATGGTGGATCAAACCCACTTCCGGTAGCTCTCCAGATTTGGAGAATGAAGAACGTGCTGGGACAGTTTCGTTATTCTGGTTAAGTTACCTTCCCCAGGACATGCCGGAGTAGTGGTAGATTGGCTGGGTCTGCGCCTCTTGGTGGTGGTGGGGCATTGGTGCATGATAAGGCGGATGTGGTCGAGGCCCTTTGGGGTCGCGTGTATAGTGCTGAAGAACGGGTGGATCATCGCGGCTTGGAGAGTGTTGCTGCGGGGGGGGGGGGGGGGAGGTGGTAGGAAGGTCTATCTGGCTAGCGGAGCAGTCAGACTTGTGCAGTTCTCTCCTCGCCTAATGTTCTCCAAGGGGCACACCTGTCTGATTGTATCCTCCGCCTGAGCCATCCATGATTTCCCTCTTATCAGTCTCTGACCCTTAACAAAGTCCAGCGCCTCATGCAGTGGGTGATCTGTGTCTGCAGCTACTCTGAGGTATGCCTTCGCCTACATCACCCTGAGCCTACCAGCAACAGTCGACAGACCAAGGATGTAACGCATACACACTACTGGGGTGACTCTGGTGCATCCCAGAATGACCCGCATAGCTTCGTTCTGTATGCGCTCTAACTTCACCAGCTGACTCTCTGAGACAGTGAGCAGTCCTAGTCCATAATCAATTACTGAGAGGATCAAGTGCTGGTATAGTGTGAAAAGCATTCTCTGCTCTGTGTCCATTGAAGCTATAGTTTTAAGTACACTGAGTCCCTTTTGAGATCTTGTCACAACCGTCTCCACATGGTCCTTGAAGGATAGACTCCTGTCAAATGTGATCCCCGGATATTTCAGTTTGTTCTCTCTGCTGACATTTCTACCATCTATCGCGAGGCTTGGGACATCAGCTCTCACAATCCTGTTGTCCAGAGAGCACCACAAAACAGCGGCCTTTTCCGGGTGGATGACAGCACTCATTTCTGTGCACCAGTCAATCACTTTATCTGCTGTCGCCTGTAACTCCTGGGCTGTTTGCTCCCTATCTCTCCCCTGCCTATATGCAAGAATATCATCTGCAAATGTTAGTATTCTTCCAACCCCTGGTGCTTCTAGGTTTGCAATCTTGCTCGTATACACATTAAAGAGGACCGGTGAGACTGCAGATCCCTGTGGCAGTCCCGTTGTTAACATATCATGTCATATGTGGCTCTGAGGTCCATGCACCCAGACGGGGAGCAACCCGACGAGAATGCAGGACGGCTGCTATCCAGTTCACCAACCAGGGATTGACCCCCTTCTCCATCAGTGCGGTCATCAAAATATCATATCGAACGCTATTGTACGCATCCTCGAGATCAAGCACTGCCGCCATCGTTTCCTGTCTACTCTGGAACCCCTCATAAACGTCAAAGGCAAAAGTGGCTGCATTTGACCAGGTATCTTTTCCTGGCATGTAGCTCCCCAGGCGGACTCTTGGAAGAAGCTTCCCCCTTTCCAAACACTCTTGCAGCTTGACAGCGACTATCTTCTCTAGAACCTTCCCAAATGTATTTTGAAGGGTGATTATTCTAAAGCCGCTAAGCTTTGAATGATCCTTGAATAGTTTCGGGAGAGGGATGAGATAGCTGTGCACTCAATCCTGCGGTACTGATGCTGTCCTAATGCTCTGGTTAAAGCAGTCGGTCATCTCCTCCAGGTCTGCATCGCTCAAACCCTTCATATGGCCATACCTGACCCCATCGGGCGCTGGTGCCGTGTCTTTTGTCTTTTTCAAAATGTGGTTAACATCTTCCACCCGTATGATGTCTACATACTGCATATTCTTCGTGGTGCCAGATAACTCCTCTCTAACTGCATCCCTGGTGTCCGCATCATTATGATTGGTCTGCTCTAAAAATCTCTGGAGAAACGCCTCCCTTTTCTCCTTGTCTGTTGTCATGCGCACACCATCATCTCTATAAATTGTTCCCACTGTCATAGGTCGATCTTTTCTCTGCATTTGCCTGTGCAGTTTCCAGAATTTTCGCAGTGTTTTATCATCTCCAATCTCCTTCATGAAACATTCCCATTTTGCCTTTTTGGCCTCTGCAGCACAGCACTTGAAAACCTCCATCTTGTCTTTCTTGACATTTTCCGCTGTGTCCACTTCCTCTCGTGAGCTTCGAGGTGTCTGTCGCACTTTCTTTAGCTGCTTCACTGCAGCTCTCTTTGCTTTCCAAGCATGGTCTACTTCTGGGGTCCACCATGGGGGTTGCAAAAAAGGAGTTTTAACAGTCCTGTTATAGGCCGTTCCGTTCAGTGACTATCAAATCTCATTCCGTTCAGTGACCATCAAATCTCATTCCGTTCAGTGACCATCACTGTGAAGTGGAGGTGTGGCGGCACAGTGCACGTGTCTACCAAGACAGTCGCCCAGGTTCAATCATCGTAGAAACAGGGTTGTTTTGTCCGACTCGCACGGCCTAATAAACATGGGCAACAAAACATTTCCGAAATTCCCGTGACATTTCCCACACGTGCTATATCCTCATCTTCAATAGCCAGCAAAGAGTCCCGATACTAACAGATGTTCCCTGTCTATTCTGAAACGCCTCATAAAAATCAAAAGCCAATGTTGTTGCGTTAGACCATGTTTCTTTAGCCTATCTTTACATGTTTGAGTGCTATACACTTCATTTGGCTTCTGTCTCTTCTAACCCCTGCTCTCACGTTTCTCTGACTATTCCCTCTTCTTCTTCTCTTCACTGGCTGTTGGAGCTGTAATCGAGCACAAAGCACGTACTCCGCTGATCCGACGATGGTTCTGAATGTATTGTCATCATCAAGTGCCTTGCCAGCTGGCGTAGGCGTTCATGGCTCTCCACAGATCTCGCTCTTTAGTGTTCTGGATCAACTGTGCTGATGATATTCCTCCATGCCACCGTCTCAATCCGTCCAGCATAATTTCTCTTAGTCTGCCTCCGCCTCTACTTCTCTCGATCTTTCCAGTTGTCACGATGTTCTCCAATGCCTCTCTTCTCATCACATGACCCAAGAAAGCTGTTTGTCTCTTTCTTATTGTTGTATATAGCATTCTAGATTCATTAGCCTCGTTCAGGCAATCGTTGTTAGTTACTCTGGCATTCATCTCAAAACCCACATCTCTGTTGCTTCTAATTTCTTCATTTACATTTCAAGATTCGCTGCCATACAGCAAAACTGGTTCTATATAGCATTTCAGCACTCTCTTACATTCATTGATAGTGACTTACTGCATAAGATACACATAAAATAAATAAACAAACAAGGAAACACTGCAACTACAACTAATACCCTCATATTGTTACCATGATTTGCTTTATTTCATCATAGAATGGAAAAAGACGTTAATAATCAGATTAAAAACAAACACAAACATTAGAATCAAAATGAAACAATTATTCCCCCCCCCCCCTCTTTTTTTTTCTCTACATTTACAGGGCAATAACTCTTGCCTCTTCATGTTCAATCCCCGACTACTGACCTCTTGTCTCCCCTGGTGTTTCAAAGTGTTCAATTCCCAGTCATAAAGAGCATGCAGAAAACATGACCACAAAACGTTTTATAAATAGAATGATTAACAGTAATAGCATACATACACATTACAACCAATAACAGTGAGCAGCACACACAAAATGATAACACTGACAAAGTGACACATGGATGAAAACAACAAGAAAATTGTTGACAATGGTAACAAATACACAGAGAATAACACTAATATGTTACAGAGTGATAACAAATGAAAGCATACACAAGACAACTATGAACAGCATGATAGTGATAACAATGTCAAAATGACATAAAATGCTAACAATGGAAAGATTGCAAATAATAACAATTATGGCAGGTTTGACAAAATAATAAACAATGGAAGGAATAGAACAAAAAAAAAATATGCACATAATAACAATTGTCATTCTACACAAAATTATAATTTAAAAACAATTATAACTGTAAACTCAAAATGATAACGATAAAAATGTAAACAACAGATACACTAAAAGAATGATAGAGAGTCACGGCAGCATAGTGGCTCGACCTGGACTGTCATCCTGGAGGTCAAGGATTGAACCTGGCAGCCAGGCAGACTTAGAAAATTGACCTAGTTAACCAGGTTGACACAGCCTAAGATAAGAGGTACCAGGATATGCTTTGGGAAGTAAAGGCAGGCGGCATGATGGTGAGCTCTTCACCTGCCAAGAGAGGACTGGTCAATAACAATATGTGCCCAGCATCATATGTCCAGTGTGACTTAAGTCTTGTTCAAGAGTGACTTAAGTCATGTACGAGGGACTCTCTTGCTTTGTGAAACAAATGATAACACTGAACACTGTTGGAGGAATGACAATGATAACAGACACAGATAGAAAATGTAGTGAGAATGATAACACTGAACAATGTTTGAGGAATATTAACAATGACAAACTGACACAGATAGAAACTGTAGTGAGAATGATAACACTGAACAATGTTTGAGGAATGATAACACTGAACACTGTTTGAGGAATGATAACACTGAACACTGTTAGAGGAATGATAACACTGAACACTGTCAGAGGAATGATAACACTGTTAGAGGAATGATAACACTGAACACTGTTTGAGGAATGATAACAATGACAAACTGGCACAGATAGAAAATGTAATGAGAATTACAACACTGAACAATGTTTGAGGAATGATAACAATGACAAACTGGCACAGATAGAAAATGTAGTGAGAATGATAACACTGAACAATGTCTGAGGAACGACAACAATAACAAACTGACAGATAGAAAATGTAGTGAGAATGATAACACTGAACACTGTTTGAGGAATGATAACAATGACAAACTGACACAGATAGACAATGTAGTGAGAATAACAACAAAGAACAATGTTTGAAAAATGATAACAAAGACAAACTGAACCAGATAGACAATGTAGTGAGAATGACAACAATGAACAATGTTTGAAGAATTATAACAATGACAAACTGGCACAGATAGAAAATGTAATGAGAATTACAACACTGAACAATGTTTGAGGAATGATAACAATGACAAACTGGCACAGATAGAAAATGTAATGAGAATTACAACACTGAACAATGTTTGAGGAATGATAACAATGACAAACTGGCACAGATAGAAAATGTAGTGAGAATTACAACACTGAACAATGTTTGAGGAATGATAACAATGACAAACTGGCACAGATAGAAAATGTAATGAGAATTACAACACTGAACAATGTTTGAGGAATGATAACAATGACAAACTGGCACAGATAGAAAATGTAGTGAGAATTACAACACTGAACAATGTTTGAGGAATGATAACAATGACAAACTGGCACAGATAGAAAATGTAGTGAGAATTACAACACTGAACAATGTTTGAGGAATGATAACAATGACAAACTGGCACAGATAGAAAATGTAGTGAGAATTACAACACTGAACAATGTTTGAGGAATGATAACAATGACAAACTGGCACAGATAGAAAATGTAGTGAGAATTACAATACTGAACAATGTTTGAGGAATGATAACAATGACAAACTGGCACAGATAGAAAATGTAGTGAGAATTACAACACTGAACAATGTTTGAGGAATGATAACATTGACAAACTGGCACAGATAGAAAATGTAGTGAGAATGATAACACTGAACAATGTCTGAGGAACGACAACAATAACAAACTGACAGATAGGAAATGTAGTGAGAATGATAACACTGAACACTGCTTGAGGAATGATAACACTGAACACTGTTTGAAGAATGATAACAAGTGTTTGAGGAATGATAACAATGACAAACTGACACAAATAGACAATGTAGTGAGAATAACAACAATCAACAATATTTAAAAAATGATAATAATGTCAAACTGACACAGATAGACAGTGTAATGAGAATGATAACAATGAACACTGTTTGAAGAATGATAACAATGACAAACTGACATAAACAGATAGAAAATGTAGTGAGAATGATAACACTGAACACTGTTTGAACAATGACAAAAATGAACAATGCTTGAAGTAAGATAGACAGCTGATGCAGCATAGCGGCTAGTGGCTCACCTGCCGTCTGGTGGCCTGGGTTCTATTTTCATCGCAGCGGATTCAAAATTTAAAACAAAAACTGACCTGTACTGCCAGGTTGATCCAGCTTAAAGTGGGTACAAGCAAATGTTTTGGGAAGTAAAGGCAGCTAGCATGATACCAACCCCATCTCCCACTCATTGCCATTTGATCTATATAAATATAGGTCTTGCTGCACATGCTCAATGCACCTAAGGCATGTAAATAGGACCTTTACTATGAAAAAGATAACAATGACAAACTGACACAAAAGCACTAAGAATGATAACAATGAAGACTGTCTGAAGATAGAAAATGTATGGAACATGATAATGCTGGAAAACTGACACAAAAATATAGAAAAATGTATGGAAATTAATAATGATGAAAAATTGACACAAAAGGATATTAGAAAATGTATTGAGAAAGACAACACAGAATCACATTAGGTATAGCAATGCCTTGCTATTGCCAAGAAAACTTGCATCTTTCTCAACAAAGTTCACAAACATGTAGTATCTTTCTTGTCTGTCAGTGGATTATATACACATGCTATATCTTTCTCTGTTTATGCATGACTTTAATAAGAATCTCTGAACACAATGGAGGACAGACATTCATTTTTAGACAGACAATCGTGTGTGTGTGTGTGTACATTCATTGATGCACACGTGAGTGTATGTGTGTGTGTGAGTGCACACATTCTCAGTTATTCAATTTTGTTTATAAATAATGAACAATTTATAACGATATTCAATTATGTATGCGATAACAACATACTGAAACATAGTTTATGCTTTCATATTTAATGTTGTATATGATGATTTCACCACACTGAAACATAATGTTTATGTTCTGATGTTTAGTGTTGTATACAATGATATCACCACACTGAAACATGTTTATGTTCTGATGTTTAGTGTTGTATACAATATCACTACACTGAAACATAATGTTTATGCCTTGATATTTAATGCTGTATACAATATCACCACACTGAAATATGTTTATGCCTTGATATCACTACACTGAAACATAATGTTTATGCCTTGATATTTAATGTTGTATACAATATCACCACCCTGAAACATAATGTTTATGCTCTGATATTGAATGTTGTATACAATGATATCACCACCCTGAAACATAATGTTTATGCTCTGATATTTAATGTTGTATACAATGATATCACCACCCTGAAACATAATGTTTATGCTCTGATATTTAAAGTTGTAATTGATGATAACATACTGAAGAATAAAGTTTATTCTCTAATATTTAATATTGTATATGATAATAACATCATACTGTTACAAAGTTTATGCTCTATTTAATTTTGAATATGATAACAAAATACTGAAGAATAAAGTTTATGCTCTGACATTTAATGTTGTAGTTGATGATAACAACATATTGTAACATACATTTTATGCTCTGATATTTAATGTTGTATATGATGATAACAAAATACTGAAGAATAAAATGTATGCTCTGATATTTAATGTTGCATGTGATGATGACAAAATATTGAAGAATAAAGTTTATGCTATGGTATTTAATGTTGTATATGATGATAAAAACATACTGAAACAATGTTTATGCTCTGATATTTAATGTTGTATATGTTGATGACAACACTCGGAAATAAAAGTTTAAGCTCTAATATTAAATGCTGTACATGAGACAACATATAACAGCTTATGCTGATATTATACAGACAATTAATGTTTATGCAGCGACAAGATTATGAATATGCCTACATTTTATATGATATTCAAGCACAGTTGATTACTAACATCATACAAGGAATATCAAGTGCTGGGAAACCTTTGATGCCATTGACATAACATAACAAATCCATTCATAAGTATTAATTAGCACTCAGAGAAGGAAATGGAGATCTGAGGACACATTAGACAATATACGGAAAGTGAAAGTTATCTATGCACTGAAATACTGTGTCCATATTAAGCGTCACAAATGGCTGGAAAAAACAGTGATGGAAGGGATGGTTTCTGGGAGAAGAAGCAGGGGTCAATTAGCGTGATGATGGGCTTGAGGGTGTCTGAGATATAGCCAGATACAGAGACTTGTTGGGCAGGTTGTGATGAGAGCGATGTTATGCAATGGACCAGCCACATGATCATGATGATAAGCACGCTGAGATTTTAACTGCCACCTCCAAATGACAGCATCACCTCACATTCTCAACAAGTGCTCACATGACAGCATCACCTCACATTTCCAACAAGTGCACAAGACACTCGGCCAACTAGACATCCTTACTAAAGGTGTCATCGTTAGCCATGACTATCATCCACCAGGGAGTCAGTCACCATGGTGTAGTGGCTAGACACTTGCTATCGCTTTAAACTTGAGCGTTGTCCCCACACACTTCTACTAGCAGTGGACTGAATTTTGCGCATGGATTAGCTTTCCCTATGACCAGTGTCCCTCCCCATCAGGCAAACCCACTTTGACTTCAGAGGTACTGGTAATTTACGCCCCCAAGCCAAGAACGAGAAGTCACCATTTTAGTCCAACTGACCGGTGTAGGGGTTGAACCCGCTACCTCAGCATCAGCACACTGAATGTTTAAGAACAAGAGCTTCTACCCACTCAACCATGCTGACTCCCAGTCATGGGTTGAATTCACACCCAGGCAGATTTGAAAACTGTCCTTAGCTCCCAGGCCCACCCAGGCATATTTGAAAACTGTCCTTAGCTCCCAGGCATATTTGAAAACTGTCCTTAGCTCCCAGGCAGATGTGAAAACTGTCTTTAGCTCCCAGGCAGATGTGAAAACTGTCCTTAGCTCCCAGGCAGATGTGAAAACTGTCCTTAGCTCCCAGGCAGATGTTAAAACTGTCCTTAGCTCCCAGGCAGCTGTGAAAACTGTCCTTAGCTCCCAGCCCACCCAGGCAGATTTGAAAACTGTCCTTAGCTCCCAGGCAGATCTGAAAACTGTCCTTAGCTTCCAAGCCCACCAAGGCAGATTTGAAAACTGTCCTTAGCTCCCAGGCAGATTTGAAAACTGTCCTTAGCTCCCAGGCAGATTTGAAAACTGTCCTTAGCTCCCAGGCCCACCCAGACAGATTTGAAAACTGTCCTTATCTCCCAGGCAGATCTGAAAATTGTCCTTAGCTCCCAGGCAGATTTGAAAAATGTCCTTAGCTCCCAAGCCCACCCAGGCAGATTTGAAAAATGTCCTTAGCTCCCAGGCAGATTTGAAAACTGTCCTTAACCCCCAGGCAGATGTGAAAACTGTCCTTAGCTCCCAGACAGATTAGAAAACTATCTTTAGCTCCCAGGCCCACCCAGACAGATTTGAAAACTGTCCTTATCTCCCAGGCAGATCTGAAAACTGTCCTTAGCTCCCAGGCAGATCTGAAAACTGTCCTTAGCTCCCAGGCCCACCCAGGCAGATTTGAAAACTGTCCTTAACTTCCAGGCCCACCCAGGCAGATTTGAAAACTGTCCTTAGCTCCCAGCCCAACATGGCTATCTAGAAGTGTCTTGGCAAGTAATGGCCCCTAGAGTGGCGATTGGTCTTTCAAATTATGGGTCCAGCTCAATATGCATTAAGACATGTTATAGGGTCCTTTATTTACTTGCTATCACCCATCAGAACCCATAACTATGGAATATGGATATAATTCAAACCCTGCCATTTTAGATCTAGGATCTTACCGATCTCGAATTGTTTCCTTTAATTCTAGTGCTAATCGTTACCCATGAATTTATTTCTCATTTATAACATAACATCGCACAAGTTTATGATCCGATATACTATATACCAGCACACATTATATACTCCTTTTTCATACTCAAACGTAGAAATTTATGCTTAATAACCTAAATCAATATATGTATTTGGAAGTTGTGATAGTACAATGGATAGCACATTTGCCTGCCGGCGTGGTGGTCATGTTATCAATCTCCAACAAAACAACTTTGTAAATCTTTATCTGGCCTCTCTGGTCGACCTAAAATGGGCATCAAGAAATATCTTGGGAAGTAAAAATGGTCATGTGATACTGACCGCTTTAACCCTGGAGTGTTGGTTGGTTTATAAAACTACCATATACCAAGAGCCTCAATGTGTGTAACAGGGCTCCACAAAAGAAAAAGAAGATGCTGTACAGCAGTGGCGGAATATTTGATCTGACCACTACAGCTGTAGGCTCGACACAGCCTCCTAAGATGGATACCAGACAATTTGTGGACAGGTATTGAGGAAGGGAATGGTCACCTCACCTCACTAGCCAGTGGTCTAGTCTATGAAGGGCTAACAACTCACCCTTGAGCAGAAGTCTCTACCATGAGACTATCTTTATGTTTTTATGTCCTTTATGCTCCGACATACACATGTGCTAGTTTATGCTCCGACATACTTATGTGCTAGTTTATGCCCTGACATACTCAAGTGCTAGTTTATACTCCAACATGTGCTAGTTTATGCTCTAACATACTCATGTGCTAGTTTATGCTCTGACATACTCATGTGCTAGTTTATACTCCAACATGTGCTAGTTTATGCTCTGACATACTCATGTGCTAGTTTATGCCCTAACATACTCATGTGCTAGTTTATGCTCCGACATACTCATGTGCTAGTTTATGCCCTGACATACTCATGTGCTAGTTTATGCCCTGACATACTCATGTGCTAGTTTATGCCCTGACATACTCATGTGCTAGTTTATACTCCAACATACTCATGTGCTAGTTTATGCTCCGACATACTCATGTGCTAGTTTATGCCCTGACATACTCATGTGCTAGATTATGCCCTGACATACTAATATGCTAGTTTGTACTCCAACATACCCATGTGCTAGTTTATGCTCCAACATACTAATGTGCTAGTTTATGCCCTGACATACTCATGTGCTAGTTTATACTCCAACATGTGCTAGTTTATGCTCCGACATACTCATGTGCCAGTTTATGCTCTGACATACTCATGTGCTAGTTTATGCCCTGACATACTCATGTGCTAGTTTATGCCCTGACATACTCATGTGCTAGTTTATGCCCTGACATACTCATGTGCTAGTTTATACTCCAACATACTCATGTGCTAGTTTATGCTCCGACATACTCATGTGCTAGTTTATGCCCTGACATACTCATGTGCTAGATTATGCCCTGACATACTAATATGCTAGTTTGTACTCCAACATACCCATGTGCTAGTTTATGCTCCAACATACTCATGTGCTAGTTTATGCCCTGACATACTCATGTGCTAGTTTATACTCCAACATGTGCTAGTTTATGCTCCGACATACTCATGTGCTAGTTTATGCCCTGACATACTAATATGCTAGTTTGTACTCCAACATACCCATGTGCTAGTTTATGCCCTGACATACTCATGTGCTAGTTTATGCCCTGACATACTAATATGCTAGTTTGTACTCCAACATACTCATGTGCTAGTTTATGCCCTGACATACTCATGTGCTAGTTTATACTCCAACATACTCATGTGCTAGTTTATGCCCTGACATACTCATGTGCTAGATTATGCCCTGACATACTAATATGCTAGTTTGTACTCCAACATACCCATGTGCTAGTTTATGCTCCAACATACTAATGTGCTAGTTTATGCCCTGACATACTCATATGCTAGTTTATACTCCAACATACTCATGTGCTAGTTTATGCCCCGACATACTCATGTGCTAGTTTATGCCCTGACATACTAATATGCTAGTTTGTACTCCAACATACCCATGTGCTAGTTTATGCTCCAACATACTCATGTGCTAGTTTATGCCCTGACATACTCATGTGCTAGTTTCTACTCCAACATGTGCTAGTTTATGCTCCGACATACTCATGTGCCAGTTTATGCTCTGACATACTCATGTGCTAGTTTATGCCCTGACATACTAATATGCTAGTTTGTACTCCAACATACCCATGTGCTAGTTTATGCTCCAACATACTCATGTGCTAGTTTATGCCCTGACATACTCATGTGCTAGTTTACTCTCTTTAGGTAGCCAAATGCCTTGTCATCTAATTAGTTACGTGCATGAATGGATTAACGAGATTCCCACAGTCCCTATCTACTATCTAGCAAAACCACAGCCAAGGGAACGGGCTTGGTAGAATCAGCGGGGAAAGAAGACCCTGTTGAGCTTGACTCTAGTCCAACTTTGTGAAGACACATGAAGGGTGTAGCATAGGTGGGAGCGCAAGCGCAATTGAAATACCACTACTTTTATCGTTTCTTTACTTATTCAGTCAGTCTCGGTAGAGATTTGTTCGCAGCAGACGAGCGTAATCTCCGGCGGGCCTATTCTCGCTGGTCGCAAGAGCCGCACAGTGGAAGGATGGGAGATATTGCTCGCAATAGACAAGCAATTATCTCCTGTGGTAGCTCTGGCGGGCCTAAGCCCGCTGGTCGTGGGGTCCGCTAAAGTCAGGTGGAGAGTCTGACGATAGTGCACGCTTTACACAGACCCGGACACTTGTGTTGACAGATGTGCGCGCCCTTACGGTCCGGGCTCGTACGAGGCCCTCACCTGTGGGACTTGGCTGAACGCCTCTAAGCCGGGTCCTGTGGGTGTCAGGGTCTGGCCATCACTCGCCACCTGCTCGTGGTGGCGAGGGTTTTGGAGGTTTTGACGCTGTGCTGCCAGCGTCTGCAGCCTACCTTGTGCCAGACGTATTGGTTACCCATTCCTCTGGAATACACAAGATATAGGCCGAGAGAGGGAACATGTCGTTTGGGCACCACATGTTTCTCTGAAGCTCTGCCCAGGCATTGTGATGGAATACTGGCCACATTCCAACTCACATACTTTAGTCTATCAAAGACTGCAAGGTGCCACTCAGTTTATGCCCTGACATACTAATATGCTAGTTTATACTCCAACATACTCATGTGCTAGTTTATACTCCAACATCCTCATGTTCTAGTTTATACTCCAACATACTCATGTGCTAGTTTATACTCCAACATACTCATGTGCTAGTTTATACTCCAACATACTCATGTGCTAGTTTATACTACAAAATACTCATGTGCTAATTTATGCTCCAACATTCTCATTTGCTAGTTTATTTACCCCGGACATACTCATGTATTGACATCCGATAATCAAGTCACCTCCCGTCCCATATTTTATGCATTTCTCATCAGCTCAGCTGAAGTTTGGACCCCAATGTCCTTGCATGCTTGTGCATGATGTGGTTGTATCTTTGTTGTCCATTCTTTTTCTTTTCCATGGATTTAGCCCTCTGGTATTTTCAGCAGTAGAACTCCGTTTCATATTACGCAAAATAGACATCCCTTGATCTACTTGATCATTTTGTTAAAATAGACCTCCTGTTATCTGCTACATCATACTACAAATTAGACCTTTATTATTACTATTTCTGTAATACAATACCAAGTCCTATAAGAAACAAATGAAAATCATACACGGATTAGAGAAATTAGATGTAGACAGTCAAAATTCTTTTGCTCACGTTATGAGAAAAAATAAATTGAAGAACCTGATGACAACTGGCAAGACTGAGGGGAAGAGAACAAGGGGAAGGCAGAGAAGTAAATACCTGGATGGCTTGGTCATGTGGTATGGTCGAGACAAGAACACTGAGCTGATCCATGACTCTGGTGATCAAGTGAGATGGCAAAACATAACCGCCCACGCTTATCAGCATGGCACATGATGAATGAATGAATGATTATTGAAAACATCATTGCAGCCCCTATTGGCTGTTTGTGATTAACTAGACACTTTTGAGTGATTAACTAGACACTTTTGTGTTCACCAGTTTGCCACTGCTTTCTGAATGAGAAGTAAACATTAAAGTCCAACAGATTGGCATGGGGAATGAACCTACTACACCATCATCAGAAGTTTCAGTGTGTTAAACCTTTCAGCCATGCCGAAATCCATAATGTTGAATGTCTCTTGCAGGGTGTTGCAATCAACCTCAACAGACTATATCAGTTCATCAAAATAGACCTCCGTTTATCTACTACAACATATCAAAATAGACTTCCCTTTATCAACTACAACACATAAAATAGACCTTCCTTTACCTACTTTATTGACTATACAAAGGTCTCTTGACAAGGTGCCATGGAACCTACTTTTCCCAATGTTGGAGAAACTTTGTGTATAGAAGACTATTTTAAAACTAATTATGAACTTATATAAAAGCCCCGAGGTAAAAACAAAAACACTCAAGGAAGCTACAACAAGTCCAGTTGCAATCAGAAATGGAGTGAAGCAGGGATGTTTATTACCACCAAGCATATTTAACGCTTTGTAGGTCATGGGCCAGATTTACATCAAGGCCATTTAAAAAACCTGACCTGGGCTCTCTGGCTGACCCAGCCAGAGATGGGAACCAGGAAATGACCTGGGGAGTAGAGGTATTCAGTGTGACATTGCCCCCCCATCATCCCTGAATTCCCGATTTGTCTCTAAGAATATGCATCTAGCACCATATACCCTAAATGTTTTAAGATGTGTATAACAGGGTCCTGTACTTTTGTTCACTGTCAGTTTTGCTCAAGTGTATCTTCTACAATGCTGTGATTTGTAGGTCAGCATGGCTGAATGGATAAGAACGCTAATTCTTAAACATACAGTGTGCTGATGCCGAGGTCCTGGTTCAACCCTTACACCGGACAGTTGGACTAAAATGTAGACCTATTGTCCTTGAATTGGGGACGTTAATTACAAGTACCTCTGAAGTCGGAGTGGGTTCACCTGATGGCAAGTGACAATGTTAATAAGTAAAGCTAATTCACACGCAAAATTGAGTCCAGCACTAATAGAAGTTGTGTGTATGGACTACGCTTGAGTTCAAAGCGAGTGAGCAATAAAAAAATGCTGTGATTTTATTTCACTGGCCTGAGCTACGCGGTCGAACAAGCCTAAAATGGGTACCACAAGAGTACATGGGAAGTAAAAGTAGCTGACAGGATACTGATGCCATTTGTTCTATATCTGTGATGCTACAGCGAAGACTAAACATTTGTTCTATAACTATGATGCTACAGCGAAGACTAAACATTTGTTCTATAACTATGATGCTACAGCGAAGACTAAACATTTGTTCTATAACTATGATGCTACAGCGAAGACTAATCATTTGTTCTATAACTATGATGCTACAGCGAAGACTAAACATTTGTTCTATAACTATGATGTTACAGCGAAGACTAAACATTTGTTCTATAACTATGATGCTACAGCGAAGACTAATCATTTGTTCTATAACTATGATGCTATAGCAAAGACTAAACAGGTGTCATGGCAAGAAAGGGTGTAGTTTACTTTTATATTCAATTCAAAGATGGTGAATGAAATTAATTACTAGGCACAAATCGCATGGACATTAAAGCCAGGTGGTACGAAAGCTTAAAGATCACCAAGCCATTACAGAAATGACAGAGAATGAGATATTTTAACATAACACAAACAGCTCACTCTCTGCTTAGTGCACAGTCTTCTGTCTTAAGGCAGGCAGGTCAGCACAGCCAAAAGGATTAAGAGATGTCATTCTTAAACATCCTGTGTGCTGACGCCAAGGTAGAAGGTTCAACCCCTACACCGGACAGTTGGACTAAGATGTTGACTTTTCATCCTGGACTTGGGGACGTAAATTACAAGTACCTCAGAAGTTGGAGTGGGTTCACCTGATGGCGAGGGGCAATGGTAATAGGGAAAGCTAATCCACATGCAAAAAATCAGTCCAGTGCACTTGAAGTAGTAGCATGTTGTGCACCGTCAGTCCTCGATGCCTGGTTCCACTGATACACAGATGACTATTTGCACTGCAAGCTATCCTAGCCTCGCCACTTTATCGCTTTAGTCAATGTCAATAGTTCACACATGTGATTCCGATTAAAGCTTGAGGATGTGAATTTTGTGATGTCATGCTTCATGATGTGAATTTTGTGATGTGCTGCTTCAGGATATGAATGTTGTGATGTCATACTTCAGGATGTGAATTGTGCGATGTGCTTCTTCTAGATGTGAATTTTGTGATGTGCTGCTTCAGGATTTGAATTGTGCAATGTGCTTCTTTAGGATGTGAATTTAATGATGTGCTTCTTCAGGATGTGAATTTTGTGATGTTCTGCTTCAGGATTTGAATTTTGTGATGTGCTGCTTCAGTATGTGAATTTTGTGATGTTTTGTGTCTCTAACTTTCTAATGCTTAAAAAACTGTCATCCTAGCAGCCCCAATACTTCCTCTACAAACACACTTTTCAAAACACACAAACTGAAATTATTAATTTTGTTATTTCGTTATTTATGCACTTTTGAAACTAAAACAAAAACAAAATGGATCATAAACACAAAAAATTAACATAATTTAACATCTATATGTATTTATTGCCAATGCAGCCATGTACGGCACCCCATACTGGCAAACAAACTGTTCTTGCTTCCAGAAACAAAATCTGTATATGTTTTTGTCAATAAAATCAACACAAAATCGTAACTGCTTACATTAGAAACTGCCACAGAAACAGACAGAACACTATAACACACAGTAATGTCAAAATGGATTATATAACAAAACTAACACAAACATACGAATGTCAAAAAAATATACAACAGGTTACTTTTCAAGAAGAACAATTAATGGATTGAAGGAAATAATAACTAGTAAAGTTAACCCTTTACCGGGCATATCGTCCGTTTACGTCCTGACCCCGGTATGGGCAGACCGCCTGAAACCGCCCGTTACTATTATGCATTGTAAAAACGTGATCTCTTGGCTTTCCAATACTTACGACAGCTACTTTCGCTTTCGCCGATAGCTTGACGTGGCCGCCATTTGCAAGCGCCTGCTATGAATTTGTACGGATTTGTTTGATAGTTTTCGGCGTTTTTACGCTTAGCTTTTCAAAATGGATTTCGGCGATTCGTCAAGTGATAGCCGAGATTTCGCAAGGTTCAATTTAAGTGACATTAAAGGGCACGAAGTTGACTATTAATTGGAGCTAGATATCAGTGAAAAGCGTTACTTTGCATTAGCAGTCTTGAGTCGGACTTTAAAGATAGTGATTATGATTCTGAAAATGTGTTTGTAAATTGCCGTATAAATGACTGAAAATCACAAACAATAACTGTATTTCATAAATATTTGTGTTCATATATGGATAACCAGCAACAATCACGTGAGTAACATATTCTGCATGCTTTTCCCTTCATTGTGTTGTTTATTTAACTAAAATCGGTTGACTAACACCTTATTTGTGATGTTTTTACTAACGCAACCTGAAATTTTACCGAACCTGAAAAAATCTTGCCCGTTCAGGGCTAAAAACGGACAAGCGTCTGCCCGGTAACGGGTTAAACAGGCTAATTTAAATATAGCATGTATAACAAAACATATGTATTCACAATGATTCATCATCATCATCATGTGCCATATCGATAAGCCGTCATGTTTCACCATCTCATACGATCACCAGAGCCATGGTTCAGCTTTGTGTTCTTGTCTCGATTATGATCATGCTAATCATAGAATAACTAGGCAATCAGTTTATCAACTAGTGACAAGTGAGAAGAAATCTGGCCTATTTAATGACAATTGTGACCAAGGATGTCAGAACAGGCCTGCACCTGTAGTGGAACAATCACTGAGCTTCAGGAGAGGGTTTCATTTTTGAAGGATCGCATTCACTGCGCACAGATTTCCCCATAAGTGATCCAGTCTCCTCCCATAGGTCACACAAGGAGAATCTTAGCACACTGCACAAACTCTGTAGCACTAGCATCAAATGTGTGTATACCAGACGAACACACATTATAAATATTCTCTGTGGGTTTGTTTTCTAACTGAGGATGAGCTAAGTTATAAGCCCTTCAATACACTTTAAAATGTGTTGTTGATTATCTATGGACAAGGGAGAGATGGTTGTGTGCCTTTAAGACCAGGTGGAGAAGCAGATTGAAAACCTGTATATGGAAAGGATGAGATTGCAGGGGATTGGCAGGGGTTCTGGTAGAATCTCAAAACTGATAGGGAAGACCAGGAGAACTTTCAATCAGATAGCGGTAGGAAAGATTAGTAGTGCAACTCTTCATTGGCTACTGAACAAGGGGCAGAGCGCATATGGGAATGTCCTGAGTGCAGTGATGTCTGTTCTTAGCTCAACTCAACTCAAATCAACACAGATAACAGAAAAACCAAAAGCTACAGACACTGGATTGCAAACACCCCTTTGGAAACACTCTTTTAGAATTTCATGAAACACGTGTCCAGCCCAAAACATGGATACAGATGAGGAACTGTTATATATATATATATATATGTTGTGTTTTTCATGTAGTTGATTGGTGTGTGTTTATTGTTTCTGTGCTGATGAAGGCGTTGGCTGCAACGTCCACTTTATTACTTGTAATCGTTGTTTGGTAAAGTATACCGTCTATTTCTCGTACTTTGGTGATTCATACATTGCACTTTAAGCTTTGTTATACTAACTGCCAGGATTTACAAGTCCCTTGTTGAAACCGGTTCTATGTAACAATTCTTTTTGTCCCCCTAACCTCCACTTGCCGATCTCCGTGGCTAAGGATTTACAGATGCTATTCGTAAGCCCGCTTACCCATGTTCAAAACACAGCTGTGACCGATTTGGCAGCAGACAGCGGTACGCTGGGTTTTAATGAATTGGTATAGGAGCCGGTCGTTCAGAAAGCAATGGCAAACTACTGAACGTAAACTTGCCAAGACATCAACAACAGCACTAAAATGCAGGTGTTGACAGTGATGTCCTGAAAATAGGATATGCCCCCCCCCCCAAAAAAAAAACACCTCTACTTACACTGAATAATTGCATATGATATTCTTTAGTTTATAAAATGTATTCTTTGCTTGTATTTGTCTGTTCTAATATGCTACTTCTGAATCTCTCAGAGCTTTTCTGAGTCCATAATCCTCAAGCATGGTGTCTGAACCAGATGTTACCTATATTCATGACATAATATTTTCCTTCCACTCTGTCACATCTTGTTCTTTTGATTGAGGTAATGGTCACCAATCACCCCGCACATTTTTTCATTGCTTATTGTTGCAATGCAGTCCCTAAGTATCACAGTTATTTCACAAGTTTTGCACTGGTCCTAACCTATCCCTAACTCATTACAAAAACCATCTATACCTGTGCTATCTGCTGCGTCATATACCTGTATTATACTGATATCCAGAGATTTGCCATTAAGTGTTACTTCTTGGCGTACATGTTTAAAAACTGCCTTTTCTACAAGCTTATTCTTGGGGTATAATTGTACCAGTAATTTGAAGCACTCTGCTTATATCTGAATATGCCACCACACAAAACTGACTAGCACAAATACAGGAATGGAATATAAAACCAAATATTTCACATCACATAGACTGGTGTCCTCAACTACGGGTGCCACTCTTTAGTGGAGCTGAGGAATTTGAAGCAATGTTTGAGCCACATCAAGTGGTGCTTGGTATATAAAGTAATTAAATGCTTAAACTATATTGAGCATATGGTATTATCCATATCTTTATAGATCCATTGGCACTAGAGGGATGCTGTGGCCAATAGCCCACACAGGTCAGTAATAATATAACAGCCTCAATACAGATTTGAACCTAGGACCACTGGGTCAGCAGGCAGGCATCTTGGCACTACCCTAGTGCAATTCCTGGCACGTAACAAACTAAAGTTAATCTTCTTGAAACAATAGCCACACACTCCTCAAACAATGTCAGTTTATGCCTATAATTATGAATTTCCACAAAACTATTATAATCACATCAACATTAGGAACAATCTGAAAAAAGTCCACAATAACAGCTCTGTACAGTAGTCTCACATGTTAAAAATGATGAATGTCTGAAAAGTCAGTACAGATAAATAACACAATACACAGTAACAATAACAGTTCAACAAAGAGCATACACTGAAAACATTTAAAATAACCTTCTCTAATCCACCTATAACAGATATGATTGTGATAAGGCTATAAAAACCCACCCTAAACAGCCTGCTAAAGAGCTTAAATAACTCTTCAAGAGCAGCCCATAATTAAGAGGTTAATAAAACGCTTTACATACACAGCCTATAACCAAGAAAGTTCTAAAATATATCCTTACAAACAGTGTATAATTAAGAGTAAAATATCTCTTTAAATACAGCCCATAATCATGAGAATTCTAAAATATCTCCTTACAAACAGCCCATGCTCATTAGAGTTCTAATATATCTCCTTACAAACAGCCCATGCTCATTAGAGTTCTAAAATATCTCCTTACAAACAGCCCATGCTCATTAGAGTTCTAAAATATCTCCAACAAACAATCTATAATCATGATAGATCTAACATATTTCTTTAAATACAACCGATTATCATGAGAATTCTAAAATATCTCGTAACAACAGCCTATTTTCATGAAAGTTCTAAAAGACCTTTACATAAACAAGAATAATTAAGAAAAGCCTGATCAACTCTACATAAACATCCTGCAAACAAGAGAGTTTTAGACAAGCAGCACACAAACAGCCAATAACTAGAAGCAGGTCTAAGTGTGTTCCCAATGACAGCATTTGTTTATCTTGCAGATTGGTGCCTCTTGTGTAACAGTTCATGCAAACCAAACTTTGAACAGTAGTAGTAGTAACAGCAATAATTGTAGCTGTGGCAGTATTAGCATTAGTTGTAGTATTAGTAGTCCATTTATCCAACATGTGCCATGCCGGTAAGCATGGGCGGTCATGATTTGCCATTTCACTTGATCACCAGAGTCATGGAACAGCTCAGTGTTCTTGTCTCGACCATGTCACATGGGCAAGCATCCTGGTATTTACTTCTCTGTCTTCCTCTTGGTCACTTCCCCTCGATCTTGCCAGTGGTCACCAAGTTTTCTAATTTATTTCTTCTAACCAAAAACATCCACATCCACCAAAAAATTTGACTGTATTCGTCTAATTTCACTAACCAGTTTATGATTTTCATTTGTTTCTTGTAGGATCTGGTCATTGGTTTTTCAATTTATCCATGGCATTCTTTGCATCCTCCCCAGAAACCACATTTCCACAGCCATCAGATGTTTTTCAGCTTGACTGCTCATTGTCCACGCTTCACATCCATACAAAAGTGCAGGCTCTATGTAGCACCTCAACACTCTTTTTCTCATAGCAATTGACATAATTTTATTGGTCAGCATGTTTTTCTTCTTGCAAAAAGCTACCTTTGCCGTGGCTGTCATTGTACCCATTCCCAATCAAATTCAGTGGCGCAGTGACTAGCACACTTGTCTTTTGGCACAATAGTCATGCATTGAAATCACTTTTGAGGCAAGAATTTTTTCCCAACTGACCTTGGCTGCCAAAATGACCCAGCCAAAAACTGGCACCAGGAAGTTTACTTGGAAGTAAAGATGGTCAGATCTACACTGACCACATCACCCATCGAGTGACGACAAGTCTAAAAATACCCATTGAGTGATGACAAGTCTACAAATACCCACTGAGTGATGACAAGTCTACAAATACCCACGGAGTGACGACAGGTCTACAAATACCCACTGAGTGCTGACAAATCTTCAAATACCCACTGAGTGCCGACAAGTCTACAAATACCCACTGAGTGACGACAAGTCTACAAATACCCACTGAGTGCCGACAATTCTACAAATACCCACTGAGTGCTGACAAATCTTCAAATACCCACTGAGTGACGACAAGTCTACATATACCCACTGAGTGACGACAAGTCTACAAATACCCACTGAGTGCTGACAGGTCTAAATATCTGGGGCTAATATTATATACTCAATACAACAGATGGCATGAAAAGGGACCCGCTGCATTTTACTGACCGCTACATTCATCAGTAGCTGCTATCTTTAGCTTCTCTATACAATTATAGACACAATTTCAATTGAATAGCAACACTTCCCTTCTATCTTATGGCACATAAGACATTGTGGTCTTTTACAGGTGACAGAAATGGATACACAGTCTCTGTTTTACCAGACTAAGGCCACTGGAAACTTTAGTAAACATAATTTTAAAGCGCTAGGAAAAACAAGCACAGAAAATTGGTTGAGACATTGTTTCTAGCATCTGCCTGTCAGAGGAAGACTATCATGACTTTGGGGATGAACTGTCGCCAGAGACTCCCATGGGCAGTGTCCGGTTCCGGTTTTGGGATTTAACAAAATCAATCTCTGCGTAAGATAAAGGCGGCTGTTTCTCATCAGCATCTGAGGAGTTTCTACTTTTCATTCTGGAGGATTTGCTGTCTGTATCACCTTGACTATCTGAACAACCAAGATCGAGCCTGACGTAGTTCAGTGGTTTAGGAATCTGGTCTGCAGTGCTGCTTTCATTAATTCCGTTGTTACTGCCTGATCCTTTGCTTCCAGGGCTGTTACTGGAGTCAGTGCTGGGAGAAGCCACACCAGATGGGGCAAAGTTCATCTGCTGATATGTACCGAGGTCAGAAAGGCTGTGACGGCTCCCTGGCCCTAAAGAAAACTGTGCACTTCCAGATCTAGGAGTGGAGCTGGGTGTATCACCCAAGGAGCGACTCTCGTGACCTGTGAATGTGGCGAAGTTCTTTATACAAGGTGTACTATCTGGACGTACCAAACCTTTGTTGACCACGCTTACAATACTGGTCACATCATCTAGGCTGTGCCGAACCCTAGCTTCTACCGGAATAATCTTTGCTTCTAGAGAAGCAACACTTTCAGGTGATTTTTCACCTTTAGGGATTCTGCGATTGCTTTTTCCGCCTAGTGAACTGAAAAGTGAGTCTGATTTATTGCCCTTGCGGAGAGATTTCTCAGAGTCCGATGAAGCCTTGCGTGATTTTGAAGATGTTGAGGAGCCGCTCCAATGCTTATGCCTTGAGCCACCTGAAGGCGAAGGGCTGTCTAAAACAGATGAACTGCTTAAATGTTTGTGTCGGTGACTGGCTGGGTTGTCTGGGGGGACAGCCTGAGGTGAAAGAGGCAGCACGGGCTGCACTCCAGGCAGTGTTTTACTTCCTGGGGATGGCTGGGAGGCTGGAGCAGACAGCTGCCGATAAAAACCTTGAGGTGGTTGATGGACTATTCGCTGCTGCTGCTGTTGTTGTTGTTGTTGTTGTATTTGGAAATTCTGTTTATTTTCATCAGCTGGAGTACTACCACTATTGGTGCTTTTAGCTGGAGCTGCAGATGTGTTAGCTTCTTCACCAACATCCACAAACAGCTGTGACAGTTGCGGTTTTCCACTGCCTTCAGTCAAACTAGTAGTTATACCCAGGGTTACACTGCTGTTCTCTTGTGAAGCTTTAGAAGCAGCTGACTCCACTGGACTGTACTTAAGATAGTCGCTATTAGCATCATGAGCAACAGGTTTGGATACCGAATGAGCTTGATGACCTGAATTTCCAGACAGAGGTGGCACAGGGGGCGGTCGTGAGGGTGCAGCTGAAGCTGAACTGTCAAACTGACCCTGAGTGTCAAAAGTTATGCTGCTACTGGAGGATATACGTTGACTTTTACGGGAATCATTCCTGTTTGACCGGTGGTTGTTTTCCATGGATGTGCGATGCTGGCTATGTCTTTGCTGTCTGGGCTTGCTTGGCCCTGCTTGCATGCCATTTTCATTGCTCTGGTAATACGACGTAACGGAACTTAAAATCATAGGATTTTCTGACTTTACAGAGGCACTGCCAGGTTGAAACCCAATATATTCTTCCAAGTACTTTGGTGAAACTGCCTTTGGTACAGAGGACTGAGGTACTATTGAAGTTGAGGGCCTAACCCCGGGTTCAAATCCTACATACTGAGGCCTGTCCTTGGCTTCTACCTGTTTTACATGGTTGAATGCCGGTGAAGCATGGGGTAAATTGGGTATAATTCCTGGTTCGAATCCAACATATTCATCTGCAGCTTTAGGAGCGAACTGTTTGACCTGTGATGGAGCAAGTGACGGAGACGATCCAGGCTTCACCTGCGAGGGGTGGTGGTGATGGTGGTCATGCTGTTCCTGCTGATGAAAGTGGACAGATTTAGCCGAAGATGCAGCAGCAGCAGGGCTGTAGAGGGTGTAAGGTTCATCATCCACCGGCGAGGGGGTGAGATTGGATCTGGCAGAGCTAAAGCTCTCACTAGACACAAATGGACTACTCCGAGAACTTGAGATGGAGACTGACACATTGGAATGGGACAGCCCGGAGCTGGGGGAGTTACCGTGATAATGATGGTGGTGATTGCCCTTTTTGGTGGCAGTGGGTGAAAACTCAATGTATTCATCGTCTTCTGGGTCATCATGAGGTAGTTTTGATGCTGAAGGTTTTAATGTAGGCATGGCACCAGCGTGGTGATCCTTCCCAAAATGCATCATAAATGAGTTCTTTCCTGTACTAGGCCTACTACCTGTAGAGCCACTCTTCTTCCGGAAATCCTTGCCCAGACTCCCATACTTCTCCATGGACGATTGCCGAGATGCTTTCCGAACTGAGTCACTACTGCCACCCGTACAAGTTGACGATGACACAAATGGATGATTTTGTTGATAAATTATTCCTGAGGATGATGGCGATGACGCTGATGAAACGGATGCAGATGATGACTTCCTGGCCGAACCTGGTGGAGGAACTGTTTTATCCTTTGAACCTAAAGATCCAGTTCTAGGCTTTCTTGCACTCTGAGGATCAAACACAATATATGTGTCCACATTTTCCATAGACAATGATCGACTTCCATCGGATCTCTTGCTCTTATCCAAATCCATATTCAAGTACCGAGGATCTTCCTGATGGGTAGAGCTGACCATAGAAATGGAAGGGGAGGATTTCGAGTCAGTGTTGTGAGCGTGCCGTGTACTGTAGCTCATGTTGAAGTAGGAGTCTCCTGCAGCACTCGCACCAGTATTTATAGGTCCCATCTCAGTGTAATCAGAGCTGCGCTGCAGCTGTGACTGCTGGTGCAGCTGTAACTGCTGATGCGGCTGTGACGGATGATGCAGCTGTGACTGCTGGTGCAAATGATCTGAACTGCTGGTCTTGACATCTGGATGACGCCCACTGCCGCTGGAATCCGTTCTGGCGCGGTGGGGAGACCTCCTGCCTCCTGTCCCTACCTGCATGCTGATGTAGTGGTCAGATTCTGGTTTCATGTTTTTCATTTGTGGCGAAGGTGTCCCTCGCATATCTGCGTAATCGCTAGCATTTGATCCACTAGTGTACCTCATCTCCTGGGACAACCTCCGCAAACTTTCATTGGAGACACGGAGAGAATCAAAAGACCCTTGCAAAGATGACTCCTGTGACATTCTCTGCGAAGATTCATGAAATGGCCTTGACTTATCTACATTCAGCTTGCTAAAGTTGATGACCGGACGGGTGCCTTGCCCATGACTAGAGGAGCGAGGTCGACACATCTGCTGGTTCTTGCCAAAGCTCGACGTCCTGTTCCGATAGTTGAAGCTGTCACTGGAAGTCCTGGGTCGCATGGGAATGTACTCCATGAAAGAATCCGAATCGTCAGACTTTAGTGACACACTCAGCGGGCTGGTGTTGGGAGTGGGAGACGCAGTTCTATGTTCCCGCTCTCTTCGTCCTGGTGAAAGAAATTACAAATAGCTTATTTAACAAGAGAGTCAGTTTAAAATCACTGTGGTAGACAACTGACATTACTGTGCGAACATGTTTATATTTCAGCTTGAAGGATTTATCTAGTTATTTTACTTTATGTTGTCTGAATTCTGCAGTATGTACCTGACGAGATGCAGCAAAATGTCAGGCAATAAATCGTACAATGTAAAATTATCAGTTGGGTCAAAAACCATCTATTCCTTTCTAGTCTGTATTTTAAAATAAATTATGCACAGATATGAAGTGACTGAAATGTCAATCATAGTCCATTTAATCATAGCCAGCGGTCATAAAGTACGCATACCCAACAATGAAGTGAAGATAACTGAGCAAGGACAAGAGAAAATAGCTTTTACAATATTCCTTTGAAGATACAGCTAAGGAATTCAAGACAGTAGAACACAGAAATGGGAATAGTTGAAAGAACAAAGCTAAAGTAAAATAACAAATAAAATATAGCAAAGAGAACAAAGCTAAGGTAAAGTAACAAATAAAATATAGCTAAAAGAACAAAGCTAAGGTAAAATAACAAATAAAATATAGCTAAGAGAACATGGCTTAGGTAAAATAACAAATAAAATATAGCTAAGAGAACATGGCTTAGGTAAAATAACAAATAAAATATAGCTAAGAGAACATGGCTTAGGTAAAATAACACCCACTATGACTTCTGAGGTACTTCTTTTTTTTTCGTGCGTTCGCTTTGAAGTCAAGCATAGTCTATAGACACTACTATTAGTAGTGCTGGATTGAATTGTGTGTGTGGATTACCTTTCCCTATTAATAGTGTCCCTTGCCATCAGGCAAACCCACTCCGACTACAGAGGTATGAGGTACTTGTAATTTACATCCCCAAGTCAAGGATGAGAAGTCAACATTTTAGTCCAACTGACCGATGTAGGGGTTGAACTCGCTACCTCAGGACCAGCACATCGGAAGCCTGTCATCCTGTCTCTCGAATGAATGCTAATCTTAAATTAAGAATAGTCCTGGTCCGTTCCAGCCTCACATCATCACTTTCCTGATAATATGCTGGTAATTATCCCACCGTCAAGAAGAAGATTTAAATGGATACAAGGAAATGGCTTGGGAAATAAAGTCAGCCTGCATGATAATGACCACATCACCCACAGAGTGCCCTGTGGTTTATTCAGATATATGTCAAGCAGGTCTTAATCAGATATGACCGAGCTACCGTAAGACAGCAGACGGTACTGCCTGATTTCTGTTAGCGTCGAATGTTGGGCGGCACTTACCAAACCCGACACCTCACATTGTGCCAACGGCTTCAGGGAGGGTAATTGGGAGGGTACAAGCCTTATCCTGGTGCGAGGAAATCAGCCTAAAGACAAAATGTCATGGCAGGGCAGACCATGCCCTAAGCCTTCGTTGGCAGCTGGTCTAGGATCGAAGCTCCGACAGGTGGACAGAGCATTGTTTTGCTGATCCGGCAGCTTCAGCAGCTTGTCTTATTCCAGACGTATTGGTGTTACCTTTCCTCTGGAGTAAACTAGGCAGGCCGAAAAAGGGATCATGCTGCATGGACAACACATGGCATAACTCCATTTTACAAACTATTGTCTGTCAAGATGGCCAGGTGCCAGAAAGTCAGTCATGTCTAGCACCATAGGCCAAAAGCGACTTCAGGCGTGCGAAAGGGTTCTTGACTTAAAAACAAATATTTATCTTTAGCAGATACCAGGTCAGGTTATCAGCTCCCAACACAAACAGACAACCTGCTCCACTGAGCAGGGCTACTGTAGAACAGATTAATTAACAGTGATGTGTAACTAAAGCAATGTGCCAATAAAGTAATGTGCCACTAAAGTAATGTGCCACTAAAGTAATGTGCCACTAATGTAATGTCCCACTAAAGTAATGTGCCAATAAAGTAATGTGTCACTAAAGTAATGTGTCACTAAAGTAATGTGTCACTAATGTAATGTGTCACTAAAGTAATGTGCCACTAAAGTAATGTGCCAATAAAGTAATGTCCCACTAAAGTAATGTGCCACTAAAGTAATGTGTCACTAAAGTAATGTGCCACTAATGTAATGTGTCACTAATGTAATGTGCCACTAAAGTAATGTGCCACTAAAGTAATGTGTGACTAATGTAATGTGTCACTAAAATAATGTGCCACTAAAGTAATGTGCCAATAAAGTAATGTGCCAATAAAGTAATGTGCCAATAAAGTAATGTGCCACTAAAGTAATGTGTCACTAAAGTAATGTGCCACTAAAGTAATGTGTCACTAATGTAATGTGTCACTAATGTAATGTGCCACTAAAGTAATGTGCCACTAAAGTAATGTGTCACTAATGTAATGTGTCACTAAAGTAATGTGCCACTAAAGTAATGTGCCACTAAAGCATGAGCCAAGTTGACAGCAAACTGCTATGATAATGTCATGAGCATGGTCAGACACTTGGGCTCATCACCTGCAAAAGTGAGGGAGAGACTGACCACTATTTCTCCATGCACTCAGGCCTAGACAATGTGATGGTGTTGTCACTGCACAGATCCACCACAGGAAATTGTGTTGAGGCAATGTGGCTTATTATTTAATGTGTCACCGACTAATGTCATGTCATGATTTTACATCGTCAAATCCTTGTCTCAACATAGATTCGACCACAAGACCTACAGGCAAGTGTGTTTGTCACTAAGCTACTGCGGCTAACTGACTTGCAAGTGCTCAACAATATTATAATTTACTATAATGAATAGAATATATTTATTATAACATAATTTATAATATAAACAAACACACATACATAACATAAACAAACACACATATATAATGTAACATAAACACACACAAAAAATAAATGAACATACATACATAATGTAATATAAACACACATACATAATATCAACAAACCACATACACAAAATAAATTAATGCACATACATAACATAAATGAAGACACAACATAAACATACATAATAACAAACAAACAGACATACATAACATAAACACACATGCATAATATAAATGAACACATACAACATAACATACACATACATAACAAATGATAACACATATATATATAACATAAACACACACATAGGTAAGAAAAACAAACACATGTACATAACAGACAAATACACATACTTAACATAAATGAACACACATAGATAACATAAATGAACACATATACATAACAATCTAAATGAACACACATACAACATAACATAAACACACATATATAACAAATGATAACACACATATATAACGGTAAATAAACATACACATAGGTAACATAAACGAACACATGTACATAACAGACAAACACACATACATAACATAAATGAACACACATAGATAACATAAATGAACACATATACATAACAATCTAAATGAACACACATACATAACACAACATAAAGGAACACACATACATAACAAATACACATACTTTAACACAAAAATAAAAATAAAGGAACACATATAAATAACAAACGAACACATACATAATGTAAACAAATACATATCTTTTAAGAAAAATGTATGTCCCACATCTAACAAAGCTTGAAGTTGAAACTGAATCTAGCTATACCAGACAAATATAATCGAGACAAAATACACACACATGAAAATGTGAATACCTTTAAGAATGTGTGGAGCACTAGTAGCTCTAGACATATCATTCCCTGCTCCCTTCTTGCTGCCCATCTCCATGTAGCTGGAGAATTTCTTGGTGGGTTTGCTGCCGCTGCCCAGAGAGTACGCCCGGGGAGGCAGGCCAGAATTGTCATCAGACAACATGCACACGGCAGGCTCCGGCTTCAGAATGCCAGAAGAGCTTCCTGGACTGCTAGATCCATCCATGGGAAAGTAGCCCTCGTTGCCTACATGCCGAAGGAAAAGATAAGCATAAATATAAAATAAATAGTAAAATAGAGTATCATGAAGAGTGTCAGCGTGTTGGGGAATAGAGACAGGACATATAGAGGACAAGGGACATATAGAGACAGGACATAGGTAGGGAGGCAGTGATGTCATTGACCGGACATCTACAGGATCACAGAGATATGATAGACAGGACATAGGTAAGGGCGCAGAGATGTCATAGACAGGACATCTACAGGACATTAGAGATATCAGAGACAGGACATAGGCAGGGGCACAGAGATGTCATAGACAGGACATAGACAGGACAAGACCCATTTATAAGAGGGGACACAAGTCTACGTGACTCCGTACTGGGTTGACCAGACAGCCTTGCACTGCAGGACCTGACACAACACGGACGGACAGCAGTACGACGTGACTGGTGAGACAGCCTGGCTGTCCCGAGATACACGGGATCCAGTACCACGTGACCAATCAGCCAGCGTGAGGAAAGGGCAGACTGGGACTCGACTGTTTAGGGGAAGGACGCATGTGTTTCAGGAGCGAGTGTATTGATTTTGCGGGAGTGCTAGCTGGCATTGCCATGTTGAAGACAGCGAGTATTTGAGTGCAGGGTTTTGTGTGATTGCCTGAGTGCTATGATTGTTTGTTAGCCAGCACTTATGTATCTTCTTCTTCTGCGTTCATCCGGATTTTTTTTTTGGATGTGACTGCGTTGTGCCTGTTTACAGCAGAGCTGCGTTCTTGCGCCGTTAGGCCGACACATCCGACTTCTGCGGGCATTTGTTGACCGGGTTAACCATCCCGGGGCACTTATGTATATAATGTTGATATAATAAATTGACCGTATATTTGATACCACATGCAAGACTGATATTTTCTTGAGTGCATGTGAAGGATCTAAGAATACCTGTATACATGTGAAACGTTGACAAAGAGTGCTCAGGATGTGTGACTCTCACAACCATGATGTCAATTACTCAAAATGGTGAGAATTACTCAACATGGTGAAAATTACTCAACACATATTATGTTAAGTGGTGAATGATGTCAAACTAACTCATCAGACATGATACAAAATGACTACAAAAACATATTGTGACATGAATCAACAAGCATAATGGTAAAATGTCGCCACAAAATGATGGCAAAATGTTTCCACAAACATGACGGTAAAATGTCTCCACAAAATGATGGTAAAATGTCTCCACAAAATGATGGTAAAATGTTTCCACAAACATGATGGCAAAATGTCTCCACAAAATGATGGTAAAATGTCTCCACAAAATGATGGTAAAATGTCTCCACAAAATGATGCTAAAATGTCTCCACAAACATGATGGTAAAATGTCTCAACAAAGATGCTACATCACACAAAATGTCTCAACAAAGATGCTATAACACAAAAAATGTCTCAACAAAGATGCTATAACACACAAAATGTCTCAACAAAGATGCTATAACACAAAATGTCTCAACAAAGGTGTTATAACAGAAAAAATGTCTCAACACAGATGCTATAACACCAAAAATGTCTCAACAAAGATGCCATAACACACAAAAATATCTCAACAAAGATGCCATAACACAAAAAATGTCTCAATAAAGATGCTATAACACAAAAAATGTCTCAACAAAGATGCTATAACACAAAAAATGTTTCAACAAAGATTCTATAACACACAGTGTATTTCAACAAAGATGCTATAACACAAAACATGTCTCAATAAAGATGCTATAACACATAAAATGTCTCAACAAAGGTGCTATAACACATAAAATGTCTCAACAAAGGTGCTATAACAGAAAAAATGTCTCAACCAAGATGCTATAACACAAAAATGTCTCAATGCAGATGTTATAACATAAAAATGTCTCAACAAAGATGCCATAACACAAAAAAATATCTCAACAAAGATGCTATAACACAAAAAATATCTAAACAAAGATGCTATAACACAAAAAATGTCTCAACAAAGATGCTATAACATAAAAATGTCTCAACAAAGATTCTATAACACACAAAATGTCTCAACAAAGATACTATAACACAAAACATGTCTCAACACAGATGCTATAACACACAAAATGTCTCAACAAAGATGCTATAACAGACAAAATGTCTCAACAAAGGTGCCACAACACTCTACTTACTCCCACCTTCCTTGACAGTTGGTAAGTACGTGGAATGGACAGGTTCAGAATAACTGTGAGTATGACTGGGAGTAGGATGAGTGGCTGGTGGACCATGATGGACTGCCATAGTCATGTAACCTGTACTTGGCATATCTGGGTATGAGGTGCTCAGTTCTGCACACAAAATTACGATTTTATATTATATATATATATATATATATATATATATATATATATATATATATATATATATATATATATATATATATATATATATATATATATATAAAACATGTATTTAAACATACATATAAAACTTGTATATGAACATTATGATCAGAATTCACCAGACTGGTGTGTGCAAAAATGAATGTGATGTTATAAAAGGGATTAATACGTGCCTTAACCCTTTTCAGGGCAGACGTTTGTCCATTTTTTAGCTCTGAATGGGCAAGATTTTTCAGGTTCGGTAAAATTTCGGTTTTGTTAGTAAAAACATCACGTCTAAGGTGTTAGTCAACAGATTTTAGTAAAATAAAAAACAAAATGAAGGAAAATATATGCATATTATTTTACTCATGTGAATAAGTAATCCAGTGTTGCTGGTAAACCACACATGAACACAAATATTTACAAAATGCAACATATTGTTTGTGATTGTCAGTCATTTATACGGCAATTTACAAACACATTTTCAAAATCAGAATCACTTTCTTTAAAGTCTGACTCATGACTGCTACTCTGATCATTGATATCTAGCTCCGATTAATAGTCAACTTCGAGCCCTTCAATGTCACTTAAATTGAACCCAGCGAAATCTCCGCTATCACTTGAAGAATCGTCGAAATCCATTTTGAAATACAAAGCGTAAAAACCCCCAAAACTATAAAAAAAAAATCAGTTCAAATTCAAAGTACACGCTTGCAAATGGCAGCCATGTTGTCAAGCTATCGGCAAAACCGAAAGTAGACAATCTGAAGTCTTGGAAAGCTGCGAGATAGCGTTTTTTTTTACAGTTATCAGTTATCAGTTGGGGTATCTTCATTGCACTCCGGACATGTCCATAGGTGCTCAGATCATCCCCCCAGCATATGCATCAGCGTCCGGTGGCTAATAGTGCCAGTTCTGTGTTGGTTGACGAGGCGCTTTGTTTTCCCGATGTACCTCTCGCGTCTGGCTGTGCCGATTCTTACTCCCAGGTCTTTCATCCTGGACAGCGATGTGGAATCACTGACGTCAAAGTCCTCTGTTCTCGCCATATCTTTAAGGTCGTTAATAACATTGGCACGATCCATGGGCTGGCCATCTACAGGGGGTGCAGAGCCAGCCAGTTTGTCAGCTCGTTCATTTACCTCGACTCCTGCATGTCCCGGGACGAAGTTGAAGGTGACTTTACGGACAACAGACTTCCGCAGCGATTCAGTCCACTGTCTACGTACAGATCCAGCTTCGACCTTCTGAATCATGCTTATTGAATCACTTAGTACACACACCTTGGTATAATGCTGTGATTCCAGCCATATGAAGGCCTGTGTAACTGCCATCACCTCCATCGTCATGCTGCTCGTGGTCATAGAGTGGGCACCACTGGATTCTTGAACGGTTCGGCCCGCTGAACGGGCTGTAAATGCCCACGCACTTCTCTGCTGCTTTACAACAGATCCATCTGTATAGATGAACACTATCTGAGTGTTCATAGATGAGCGCGTTAACATCTGCATTGACAGCGACAGGGTTCTGCTCTCTGCACCGTCTGTCGAGTGTGATAATGCAGGAGAAAGTGCACTTAAAAGCTGGAGGCACCGGCACCCATTCCTTGCCGGGGTTGATGGGAATATGGTGGTAACTCCATATGTTATAGATCACTGGGTGTTGTAGTCAGTACCATGTGTTTTTTTTTTACAATACTTAGTAATCATGGACGCTTTGGGACTTTTGCCCGTTCCAGGGTAAAAACGTCCTCGGGTGTTTTGCCCGGTAAAGGGTTAAAAAGCAATGGGCATATGGTGGTAACTCCATATGTGTATAGATCACTGGGTGATGTAGTCAGTACCATGCGGACGGGTAGATCACCACGGCTTGTGGAAATGGTGCTGCAGGGAGTGACCACAGGTTCTGGCCAACACTCACAACTCAAGGAAAGGCCTGACGGATACATGATCAGACTGCAATGAGTACCATTAGTATTAGGACTCTTCGCTGGCTGTTGCAGGTCAGAACGGAGCATGTATGGGAATGTCCCAAGTGCTGAGATGTCGGTTTTTTTCGGACTCAACTTGGACATTTCCTGGTTCCCATGTTGACCTCGGAGTCCATGTCAATTGTTAAAATGCAAGTTCACTCTGATGAGGAACAAACCCATGAGTACAGCAGATGATCAAATGTGTTGTGCTTGCTTCAAAAGCATCTATCAGTTGGACATAAAGATGTAGAGAGAGTATATACTGTAGGCAATAATGACAGCTTATTTGGTTGATCTGGGGTTTGAGGTTTAAAGATTGAGCACAACCCACTACTGGCAACGCTGATCGTATTCCGGCATGAACATTGGGTCTTGTCCTCGTCAGAATGGAAGCACTAGACGAGTTTTTCTCTCGTTTGAGCTCGTCAATAGTGCATATCCTTGACTGAACCCGAGATTAAAATCCAGTTCCTTAATGTTTTGTCTACAACCCCAGGTTCTTACTGTTCTGACTACAACCCCAGCTGACATACTGTTGCTCTGACTACCACCCCAGCTGTCTTTGTTCTGACTACCACCCCAGCTGCCTTTATTCTGACTACCACCCCAGCTGTCTTTGTTCTGACTACCACCCCAGCTGTCTTTGTTCTGACTACCATACTACCCCAGCTGTGCACTATTGTTCTGACTACCACCCCAGCTGTGTACTACTGTTCTGACTACCACCCCAGCTGTGCACTATTGTTCTGACTACCAACCCAGCTGTGTACTACTGTTCTGACTACCACCCCAGCTGTGCACTATTGTTCTGACTATGACCCCAGCTGTGTACTATTGTTCTGACTACCATACTACCCCAGCTGTGCACTATTGTTCTGACTACGACCCCAGCTGTGTACTACTGTTCTGACTACCACCCCAGCTGTGTGCTATTGTTCTGACTACCAACCCAGCTGTGTACTATTGTTCTGACTACCACCCCAGCTGTGTACTAATACTATTGTTCTGACTACCACCCCAGCTGTGTACTACTGTTCTGACTACCACCCCAGCTGTGTGCTACTGTTCTGACTACCAACCCAGCTGTGTACTATTGTTCTGACTACCACCCCAGCTGTGTACTAATACTATTGTTCTGACTACCAACCCAGCTGCCTTACTGTTCTGACTACCACCCCAGCTGTGTACTATTGTTCTGACTACCACCCCAGCTGTGTACTATTGTTCTGACTACCACCCCAGCTGTCTTTGTTCTGACTACCACCCCAGCAGCGTTGTTGTTCTGACTACCACCCCAGCTGTCTTTGTTCTGACTACCACCCCAGCTGTGTACTATTGTTCTGACTACCACAAAAGATGTGTACTATTGTTCTGACTACCACCCCAGTTGTGTACTACTGTTCTGACTACCACCCCAACTGTGTACTATTGTTCTGACTACCACCCCAGCTGTGTACTATTGTTCTGACTACCACCCCAGCTGTGTACTATTGTTCTGACTACCACCCCAGCTGTGTACTATTGTTCTGACTACCACCCCAGCTGTGTACTATTGTTCTGACTACCACCCCAGCTGTGTACTATTGTTCTGACTACCACCCCAGCTGTGTACTATTGTTCTGACTACCAACCCAGCTGTGTACTACTGTTCTGACTACCACCCCAGCTGTGTACTACTGTTCTGACTACCACCCCAACTGTGTACTATTGTTCTGACTACCACAAAAGATGTGTACTACTGTTCTGACTACCACCCCAGCTGTGTACTACTGTTCTGACTACCACCCCAGCTGTGTACTACTGTTCTGACTACCACCCCAGCTGTGTACTACTGTTCTGACTACCACCCCAGCTGTGTACTATTGTTCTGACTACCACCCCAGCTGTGTACTATTGTTCTGACTACCACCCCAGCTGTGTACTACTGTTCTGACTACCACCCCAGCTGTGTACTATTGTTCTGACTACCACCCCAGCTGTGTACTATTGTTCTGACTACCACCCCAGCTGTGTACTATTGTTCTGACTACCACCCCAGCTGTGTACTACTGTTCTGACTACCACCCCATCTGCCTTAATGTTGTTCTGACAACCACCCCAGCTGCATTACTGTTGTTCTGACTACCACCCCAGCTGTGTACTACTGTTCTTATTACCACCCCAGTTACCTTACTGTTGTTCTGACTACCATCCCAGCTGCCTTACTGTTCTTATTACCACCCCAGTTATCTTACTGTTGTTCTGACTACCACTCCAGCTGTCTTACTTCAGAGAACATTTCTGGTGACCTTCTATAAGGCTGAGCCAACCCCACAGGCATGTGGTCAAGAGAACAAACCCACATTCCCACCTTGAAGGGGATCTGAACTCAGGGCCCAGCAGAAAAGTGAACTAGCCACAATACTACCACAGCCTCGAGGCTCTTGTATATCTCTTAACATGCCAATATCCATATCTGATCATTCATATGGAGTTCCAAACGCACATTCCAGGAAGATATGAGCACTACTAGAATAGGCTGAAGGTGGGAACTGGCTGGACACAAGCTCACAAGATACACTATTGGGGCAGTAATACAACTATTCTAGCATGCTCCCCAGAGTGGCATCACAGGGTGATGTGGGCAGTAGCCATTATCAAACACCACAATTAAAATACATAAACTTTTGCATGCAGTATGATGTGTTCAACAAGGATACATTCATTATTTTTTTTTAAAACCAGGTGTAGTTAGGTATATAAGTATTTATACAGGTAGATAAAGTGTGTGTATGTGTGGATGTGTTGAGAGAGTCTCTCTCTCTCTCTCTCACACACACAGAGAGAGAGAGAGAGAGAGAGAGAGAGAGAGAGAGGGAGAGAGAGAGAGAGAGAGAGAGAGAGAGAGAGAGAGAGAGAGAGAGAGAGACAGACAGACAGACAGAGACAGAAAGAAAGAGAGAGAGCTATGACCTCAACTCATATTCATGGTCTCCAGACGTACTATAACAGACTGTCCTAGGACAACTTAAATGGGTTTAAAGGCAAGAAGGTCAACTCCATTGCACTGGGTTTTATCCCATATGGCTCAGTCTCTTTCCACAGTCATCTGCTGAAAGCGCTGCAGAGCCCACAAAGCCCCTAGCTCCAGCAACCCCTCCTCCCCCCCCCCCCCTGGTGAAAATAGGCACTCGTGAAGTCTGGAATCGAACCCACAACCTTCACAGTGTTAAATTAAGCAACTTAACCACTTTGCCACAAAGATCTCCAAGAACAATTTGTGAACGAAGGAATAAACTTTATTTTCAAAGACAAGGAAGACGGAAGCAGGCACAGGTGATAAAGAAATATGGACTCGAATAACGAAGACACAAACAATAGCACGATTTATTGCCTGGCATATTTCGCTGCATCTCGTCAGGTACATACTGCAGAAATCACACAACTTATGTGAATTAACTAGATAAATCCTTCAAGTCGAAATATACACATATTCGCACAGTAATGTCACTTATCTACCACAGTAATTTTAAGCTGACCAACATGTCTTTCTCTTTGCACAATTCTGGCTTGCGTTGATAGATCATAATTGCTTAACGGGGCTTAGTACGGACCTTGTTTGACCGTGCTAGAAAGATATGCACCCAGGACACACTGACAGAGGAATTTGAAACTCTGAAGAATGTCTTAAACCTGAATGGGTACTCCACAGGATTTATAAAGCGCCACTGCCAACAGCCCAAACCCAAAGCAGACGTAACTACAGTCCCTAAACTCAAGGTATTCATCCAGCTAACCTTTCGAGGGGATGACGTAATGCAATGTCTACAAGACCGGCTTACTACAGCAGTAGGCCGAACATTCTGTGCGGCAACTCCAGTCATTAGATTTAAAACCGTACCGATTCCTACACCAGCAGTCCAAGAGCCTGTTCCTCTGTACGCCACAAACAATTGTATTTACCAATTCACATGTAGATGCCAGGCCATTTACATTGGTAGAACAGAGAGACAACTTAACAAACGGGTGTCAGAACACATACCTCAATGGGTCAACAAGATACAACACACAGGAGATGCTAGCCTCGTGGGGTCAACACACCGGAAGCTCCCGGCGTCTTCTATCGGTAGGCACATTGTCGACAGTGGCCATATGGTGGACAGAGACACTGCATTTCGCGTGTTGTTTAACACACAAAATACTCGCTTGTTAAAATTTGCAGAAGCAATTATGATCTATCAACGCAAGCCAGAATTGTGCAAACAGAAAGACATGTTGGTCAGCTTAAAATTACCGTGGTAGATAAGTGACATTACTGTGCGAATATGTGTATATTTCGACTTGAAGGATTTATCTAGTTAATTCACGTAAGTTGTGTGATTTCTGCAGTATGTACCTGACGAGATGCAGCGAAATATGCCAGGCAATAAATCGTGCAATCTATTGTTTGTGTCTTCGTTATTCAAATATGGACTCAACATTAACTCAGGACACCAAAGGTTAAAGCTCACCTCCTTGAGGTGCTGCGTGAGCTTCCATGGGCAAATAGGAGGATGAGTTTATGTTCTGTGAGGCTATAGATGACAAGCTGGATCTCTGCTTGGATTTATCCATATCCATCGCCATGTAGGCAATCATTTCATCTGAAACAAACAAATAAATCATTTGCAATAAACATTTAGTTCATCTGAAAGATGAACATTAATTTTAACTTGAGAATACATCCATTTCATCTAAAACATTAATCAATTTTATCCGAAATCATCATCTTCATGTGCCATGCCGGTGCCCTTTGCCACGATCTCACAAGCTCACCAGAGTTTCAGATCAGGTCTATTTTCTTGCCTTGATTATACTTGCACTCACTTGCATGAAAAAATGTCCAACAAATCACAAACAGTCAAAACATGCTGGGGTTGACAGCGACGTTCTGTTTAAACAATGCAACTAACATTTAACTTACTGTCTGACAGTTTTTAAATGTCTGACGGATCTATAAACTGTTAGCTATAACAAATTTATAAGCTGCAAACTACCATGTGAAACATTTATAAGCTTCTATCTACTGACTGATAGTTATAAACTGTTATCTACTGACTGGCAGATTTATACACTTTTATCTACTGATTGATAGTTATAAATTTTTACTGTGTGACAGAGTTATAAACTGTTGCCTACTGCCTGACAGTTATAAACTGTTGCCTACTGTCTGACAGAGTTATAAACTGTTGCCTACTGTCTGACAGTTATAAACTGTTGCCTACTGTCTGACAGAGTTATAAACTGTTGCCTACTGTCTGACAGTTATAAAATGTTGCCTACTGCCTGACAGTTATAAACTGTTGTCTACTGTCTGACAGAGTTATAAACTGTTGCCTACTGTCTGACAGTTATAAACTGTTGCCTACTGTCTGACAGAGTTATAAATTGTTGCCTACTGTCTGACAGTTATAAACTGTTGCCTACTGTCTGACAGTTATAAATTGTTGCCTACTGTCTGACAGAGTTATAAATTGTTGCCTACTGTCTGACAGAGTTATAAATTGTTGCCTACTGTCTGACAGTTATAAACTGTTAGCTATAACAAATTTATAAGCTGCAAACTACCATGTGAAACATTTATAAGCTTCTATCTACTGACTGATAGTTATAAACTGTTATCTACTGACTGGCAGATTTATACACTTTTATCTACTGATTGATAGTTATAAATTTTTACTGTGTGACAGAGTTATAAACTGTTGCCTACTGTCTGACAGAGTTATAAACTGTTGCCTACTGCCTGACAGTTATAAACTGTTGCCTACTGTCTGACAGAGTTATAAACTGTTGCCTACTGTCTGACAGTTATAAACTGTTGCCTACTGTCTGACAGAGTTATAAACTGTTGCCTACTGTCTGACAGTTATAAACTGTTGCCTACTGTCTGACAGTTATAAATTGTTGCCTTCCATCTGACAGTTATAAATTGTTGCCTACTGTCTGAGTTATAAACTGTTGCCTACTGTCTGACAGAGTTATAAACTGTTGCCTACTGTCTGACAGAGTTATAAACTGTTGCCTACTGTCTGACAGAGTTATAAATTGTTGCCTACTGTCTGACAGTTATAAACTGTTGCCTACTGTCTGACAGAGTTATAAACTGTTGCCTACTGTCTGACAGAGTTATAAAATGTTGCCTACTGTCTGACAGTTATAAACTGTTGCCTACTGTCTGACAGAGTTATAAATTGTTGCCTACTGTCTGACAGTTATAAACTGTTGCCTACTGTCTGACAGAGTTATAAATTGTTGCCTACTGTCTGACAGTTATAAACTGTTGCCTACTGTCTGACAGAGTTATAAACTGTTGCCTACTGTCTGACAGTTATAAATTGTTGCCTACTGTCTGACAGTTATAAACTGTTGCCTACTGTCTGACAGTTATAAATTGTTGCCTACTGTCTGACAGTTATAAACTGTTGCCTACTGTCTGACAGAGTTATAAATTGTTGCCTACTGTCTGACAGAGTTATAACCTGTTGCTTACTGTCTGACAGTTATAAAATTGTTACCTACTGTCTGAAAGATGTATAATGTTACCTACTGACTGACAGGTTTATAAACTGTTAGCTACTGACTGATAGATATATAAACTGTTAGCTACTGAGTGATAGATATATAAACCATTAGCTACTGAGTGATAGATATATAAACCGTTAGCTACTGAGTGATAGATATATAAACCGTTAGCTACTGAGTGATAGATATATAAACTGTTAGCTACTGACTGATAGATATATAAACCGTTAGCTACTGAGTGATAGATATATAAACCGTTAGCTACTGAGTTATAGATATATAAACCGTTAGCTACTCAGTGATAGATATATAAACTGTTAGCTACTGAGTGATAGATTTATAATCTGTTACCTACTGACTGACAGATTTATAACCTGCTAACCCAGCAAGTCAGACACTGATCGACTGACTGACAAGGACAGGAGGAGTGTGTGTGACCAGCGATGATGTGTGAGTCAGTTAAATAATGATCTGAGTAAGTTAGGGAAAAACTCACCATCCAGACAACTTGGAGAAGGTGGCGGGGACATGTCCGGGGGGACCACGCTGCAGTGTTCCCTCGGGACCACGCTGCAGTGTTCCCTCATCACCACCACTGGATGCTCCCCGTTGTATCCCCTGCAATGAATTGAAAAGACGTGTTCCACAATCATGTATAACTCCAGCTCACACAGAGGGGTACACAGTTTAGAAAAAGTGACAGCTGCTGGAGCAGAGAAAGTAATATGTAGTACAGTTACAGGTATGGTCCATGTGTTACTGGGGTCCACAAGGAAACAGTAACACTTTAACCTACATGCAGGTTGGTAGTGCAGTTACAGGTGTTGTCCATGTGTTACCAGAGTCCACAAGGGAAACAGACAGTAACACTATAACCTATATGCAGATAGGTAGTGCAGTTACAGGTATAGTTCATGTGTTACTGGGGTCCACAAGGAAACAGAAAGTAACACTATAACCTATATGCAGATAGGTAGCGCAGTTACAGGTATAGTCCATGTGTTACTGGGGTACACAAGGGAGCAGATAGTAACACTGTAACCTGCCATGCATGCCATAAGGGATCACCAAGGAGTGTTGGTGTGAGACTGTCTACCTCATCCTGTAGAGAACTTTGGCTGTAAACTCCCACTTGTGATAAAGAAGTATACAAAGTGCCAACACCCCATTGGGAGATGATAGACAGAAGTAGAATCTCTTGTATGTGATTGAACCTATAATATAAACTTGTATGTGACTGAACCTATAATATAAACTTGTATGTGACTGAACCTATAATATAAACTTGTATGTGACTGAACCTATAATATAAACTTGTATGTGATTGAACCTATAATATAAACTTGTATGTGATTGAACCTGTAATATAAACTTGTATGTGATTGAACCTGTAATATAAACTTGTATGTGATTGAACCTGTAATATAAACTTGTATGTGATTGAACCTGTAATATAAACTTGTATGTGATTGAACCTGTAATATAAACTTGTATGTGATTGAACCTATAATATAAACTTGCATGTGATTGAACCTATAATATAAACTTGTATGTGATTGAACCTATAATATAAACTTGCATGTGATTGAACCTATAATATAAACTTGCATGTGACTGAACCTATAATATAAACTTGTATGTGAATGAACCTATAATATAAACTTGTATGTGACTGAACCTATAATATAAACTTGTATGTGATTGAACCTATAATATAAACGTGTATGTGATTGAACCTATAATATAAACTTGTATGTAATTGAACCTATAATATAAACTTGTATATGACTGAACCTATAATATAAACAAACAGGATAAAAATGCAATATTTTGGTTGATACTTGAAGTGGTTATATCCACTTGAAGACAATAACGTTGGCTGTGCTTGAAAATGTTTGTTTCAGGTTCAACTACAAACCTGTTTGTGTACTACCTACAGGAATACTAGTATACATGCATAAGTTGGTCCATGAAAGACAAACCTGTTTTTGTATTACCTGCAGGAATGCTAGTATACACATATAAGTGAGTCCATCAAAAATTCACCTGTTCTTGCACAATCTACTGGAGTACTAGTATACATGTATATACGTGGATCCTTCAATAACACACCTGTTTTTGCACTATCCACAGGAAGAGAAGATCTAAGCTCAGAAAATGAACATACAGAAAGGTAGGGTAAGATAGGGCTATTGAGGGGAGAGGCAGAAATGAAAAATACTGGGAGGACAAGCATAGGACAGGGCTGCATGGGTTAGCTAAGGATAGGATGACTTGAAGTAACTTAATTGAGGGTCTATGTCCCAATGAAGGATAAAGGACAAAAGAAGAATGTGGAGACACTAATCTCAACAAAATGCCACACGATGATGATGAATACTAGCAAAGCCAACACATTAAACACAATCAAGCAAAGAATATCAAGCAATCAAGATAGCAACAGAGAAATTACTAAATACCAGCCATGGTACACAACCTGTGGTGCTATTGACAGATGCAAAATCCGTACTTAAGGTGCTCCTGTTTGGGAAATTGCGAAATTGCCAGTACTAAGGACACTACTTTCTGAACCTGGCAGCCAGCGTAAGGTCACCAAACAGTGGATACCATATCACTGTGGAGTACCCGGAAACGAGAGAGCTGATCGATTGGCTAAGGAAGGAGCAAAAGAAAAACAGCCTGATGTGCCCGTTACAGATCACCAAAATTAAAGATGATCACATCAGTCAGAAAACCACAAAAACCCGCTCAAGATGACTACCACATTATGGACCGACTAGAACAAGTCATTATTCTGCGCCTCAGAACAGGACACAATAGATTACACAACCACATGTCTACAAAATTCAAGATTGTTGAATCAGCCATGTGCACATGTGGACTGGCATCGTAGACAACAGATCACATACTCCAAGACTGCCCAAAATACATGTTTAGGCACACCTTCTGGCCTAGAGAAACAACATTGGAAGATAAACTCTATGGACCATGAGTGAACTAAAAATGACAGTTAAATTCATATAAGAGACAACACTGCAGTTATAGACAAATTTTATGCAAAAGAAAGAAGAATAAACATTAACCCTTTACCGGGCAAAATGTCCGGGAACGTTTCTATTCCGAAACGGGCAATCCGTCCGAAAGCGCCTGTGACTATTATGCATTGTAACAACGCGATTTCTCGGCTTTATGAGACTTCTGATTGTCTACTTTCGGTTTCGTCGATAAATTGACAACGTGGCTGCCATTTGCAAGCTTGTACTTTGAATTTGAATGGATTTTTTAATTGTTTTTTATGGGTTTTACGCTTTGAATTTCAAAATGGATATAGACGATTCTTCAAGTGATAGCGGAGATTTCGTTAGATTCAATTTAACTGACATTGAAAGGCACGAAGTTGACTATTAATTGGAGCTAGATATCAGTGATCAGCGTTACTTTGCATTAGCAGTCGTGAGTCGGACTTTAAAGAAAGTGATTATGATTCTGAAAATGTGTTTGTAAATTGCAGTTTAGATGACTGACAATCACAAACAATATGTTGTATTTTGTAAATATTTGTGTTCATGCGTGGATTAGCGGCAAAATTCACGTGAGTAAAATGTTCTGCATGCTTTTCCCTTCATTTTGCTGTTTATTTGACTAAAATCTGTTGACTAACAACTTATATGTGATATTTTTACTAACGTAACCCAAAATTTTACCGAACCTCAAAATTCTTCTTGCCTGTTCAGGGCTACAAAACAGACAAACGTCTGCCTGGTAAAGGATTAAGCACAAAATAAAGCACAATAAACCAGACAGAATGTGAGAAAACAGAAGAGGTACTCACTGCACAAATCCTGGGCTGAAATCTTCGTGGAAACTGGTCTTGCTGGTTCGAGAAGTCCTTGAATCGGACCTCAAGCGGTGTGCTCCAGGATAGTCAACATGACTGCAAGAAAAGAGACTCTGATGAACACACTCCAACAACTGCTTGTGCATCATCAGAGTAGCTCCCACACAGGAATTAATACATGAACTGTCTAGGCTAAAGGGAGTTCAACAGTTTAGGGCAGCTGTATTATTTGGCTGATTGGGTTGCAATTTGGTGTACATAATTGCCACATACCATATTTGAAGTGTGGAAAGTTTCATGCTTCTATCTTCATTATTAGCTGAGAAAAATGATGTGGTGCATACTTTTCTGAACGTCCCTCGAAGTGACCAGGAAACACCTGGAGGAAGTTAGGCAGCTGATATGACCTCACCTCTTGGGTAACATCGAGTATCAACTGATCTATACAAATATAGTGGATAGCACCATATATCCCAAGGCATGTCAGAGGGTCCCTTACTTTTTATTTTGTACTATACTATTGTGGCATAGTGGTTAATTCATTTGCATACCAATGCAGTAACTTTCAGTTCAATCCTCAGGAGTGGTAGGATTTTTTGGGGGTTGACTGACTGTTAATCCTTAAGAAGACTGAGTTTTAATTCTGAAACCAGTTCAAGTCACTCTGAGTCCTAAAAAAGGGCTGGCATCTCTATCAAAGTGAGACTGAAGTAGAGACTTTTCTCCTTACCTGGTCCCAAAATACCATCACCACAGGGACAATGTTTGCGGAACTGTCCCTCCCCTCTCCTAGCTCAGAACTGCACATGTGTGGAGAGGGGCATTAGGATTGATTGAACATCAACATGGACTGGAAAAAGATTATTTTAGACTGCACCATCTGGAAGATGGACAGAGTAATGGAGGGACCGAGTGCTGGAGATCCATTGCAGCCAACCTTCGGGTGTAAAGATATCAACTGATCTGGTCTGGAAAAACAAGATAAGAGTAGTCCCTTCATCTTCTTCTTTTGTTCGCTTGAAATGTATCTACATCCACAATTTTGTCTCTTGTATAAACTTCACTGTCTTTCTTAGTTCACTCAGTGGTCTACTGTGCTGATCCTCCAAGGATAGCCCCATGGTAGGTACTGTTGTTGGGGTGTGAAGAGATAAGCTATCGAATATAGGCTATCTGACATAATGAGATAGGGTGTGATGAGATAAGCTATCAAATATAGACACCTGACATAATGAGATAGGGTGTGAAGAGATAAGTTTTCAAATATAGACACCTGACATAATGAGATAGGGTGTGAAGAGATAAGCTATCAAATATAGACACCTGACAAAACAAAATGGGGTGTGAAGAGATAAGCTATCAAATATAGACACCTGACATAATGAGATGGCGTGTGAAGAGATAAGCTATCAAATATAGACACCTGACATAATGAGATGGGGTGTGAAGAGATAAGCTATCAAATATAGACACCTGACATAATGAGATGGCGTGTGAAGAGATAAGCTATCAAATATAGACACCTGACATAATGAGATGGGGTGTGAAGAGATAAGCTATCAAATATAGATACCTGACATAATGAGATGGGGTGTGAAGAGATAAGCTATCAAATATAGACACCTGACATAATGAGATAGGGTGTGAAGAGATAAGCTATCAAATGTAGGCATGACATAATGAGATAGGGTGTGAAGAGATAAGCTATCAAATATAGACACCTGATATAATGAGATAGGGTGTGAAGAGATAAGCTATCAAATACAGATACCTGATATAATGAGATAGGGTGTGAAGAGATAAGCTATCAAATATAGACACCTGACATAATGAGGTGGCCAGTTAATTTCCTCACCATAATTCCTTCTATATAATTCCCTACACATTCTGATATGAAAGATATTTGACATAATGATACCTATATACATATAGATACCTGACATAATGAGATGGGGTGTGAAGAGATAAGTTTTCAAATATAGACACCTGACATAATGAGATAGGGTGTGAAGAGATAAGCTATCAAATATAGACACCTGACAAAATAAAATGGGGTGTGAAGAGATAAGCTATCAATTATAAACACCTGACATAATGAGATAGGGTGTGAAGAGATAAGCTATCAAATATAAACACCTGACATAATGAGATGGGGTGTGAAGAGATAAGCTATCAAATATAGATACCTGACATAATGAGATGGGTGTGAAGAGATAAGCTATCAAATATAGACACCTGACATAATGAGGTGGCCAGTTAATTTCCTCACCATAATCCCTTGTAGACAATTCCCTACACATTCTGATATGAAAGGTTGCATAAAACACGACTCACAAGTTGGGACTGCCAGGAGAGTGCGCCTCCAGTGAGGTGGGTGGACAAAAGGTTACTGGCTGAGAGTGGACCTCTCCCCTTCTGGTCCTCTGGTCCCTGCTCATACTGGGATCCTTCACTGTGGCATTCATGTAACTATTAAAAAACAAACAAAAGAGAATAGTTTACATCTAAAAAATTTCAAAACGTTATAAGCAAAAGATAATAGTTTACATCTAACAAATTTCAAAAAGTTATAAGCAAAAGAGAATAGTTTACATCTAACAAATTTCAAAAAGTTATAAGCAAAAGAGAATAGTTTACATCTAACAAATTTCAAAAAGTTATAAGCAAAAGAGAATAGTTTACATCTAACAAATTTCAAAACGTTATAAGCAAAAGAGAATAGTTTACATCTAACAAATTTCAAAACGTTATAAGCAAAAGAGAATAGTTTACATCTAACAAATTTCACCAGCTAGGCTGATGCCAAGCCAATGAAGAGAACAATTTGTGACATTCATAAAAGCCAGACTCTGGAAACTAGCCACGCAAGTATTCTTCGGACTCTACTCATCGGCATCTTCCAAACAGCCTTCTCCCAAAGACAAGGCCATCAATCCAATGGCAGATATCTCTATGAAACCACACTCACAACAACCACCCTCACAAACTCCGACCACAACCCTCACAAACTCCAACCATCACCCTCACAAATTCCAACAACCACCCTCACAAACTCCAACCACCACCCTCACAAACTCCAACCACCACCACCCGCAGCCTCCATACATCCACACACGTCCACGTGATGACAACAAACCGTACTGTAAGAGGGTCTCGTGCATGTCTTTAGCTATGTTTGCGTCCTCCACGGTAAACCAGAACTCTCCAGCTCCTGTGGGAGCATAGTTTCCTACTTCCAGGCGGAAGGAATTCTCGTGATGGGCCACGGATCTGATGGTCACCAACTGAAACAAGTTCACACAATTATTTCCATGGCAAAGTATTGGTACAGATTTGGTATTAACACAAAGTATATGTAAACATTTATTGTCAAGACACAGAACACACACACCTATTGTCATGAGAAAGTATAGGTACACATGTACTGTTAACATAAAGTATATGCAGGCATCTATTGCCAAAACAAAGCTTGTTAACTGGATAGGGAAGCTTGTTAACTGGATAGGGCAGCATGTTGACAGGGTGCTGTAGAATGTTGACTGGATGGAGCGGAATGTTGACTGGATGGGGCATAATTTTGGCTGGATGGGGCAGAATGTTGGCTGGATGGGGCAGAATTTTGGCTGGATGGGGCAGAATGTTGGCTGGATGGGGCAGAATGTTGACTGGATGGGGCAGACTGTTGACTGAATGGAGTGGAGTGTTGGCTGGATGGGGCAGAATTTTGACTGGATGGGGCAGAATGTTGGCTGGATGGGGCAGAATTTTGGCTGGATGGGGCAGAATTTTGGCTGGATGGGGCAGAATGTTGACTGGATGTGGTAGAATGTTGGCTGGATGTGGTAGAATGTTGACTGGATGGGGCAGAATGTTGGCTGGATGTGGTAGAATGTTGACTGGATGGGGCAGAATTTTGACTATATTTGGCTGAATGTTGACTGGATGGGGCAGAATGTTGGCTGGATGGGGCAGACTGTTGACTGGATGGGGCAGACTGTTGGCTGGATGGGGCAGACTGTTCATAAAACACAGTATAATACTACTTGGATAGTGTAAAACCTTGCCTTAATAAATGTGAATATTTTCTAACAATTTTCTATGCAAGGGGGGAAGCCAGCCCCAAGCCAAACCCTCCTTTGTAACCTCTTGTGACTTCATATGTGTGGAGAGGAACATTAGGATTGATTGACATGAACACGGATGGTGGGTTACAGTGTATCAGCACAGAATGTGACTTGGTCAGCACAGAATGTTACTTGGTCAGCACAGAATGTTATTTGGTGTTATCAGATGGAAACTTCCATAGTTATCTCTTACCACACGCATGGTGTTATTGGGACGTTATCTGATTGAGCAGAATGCTATGGAAGAATTAAAGCATTACTTGATCAGCCCAGAATGTGACCTGGTCAGCCCAGAATGTAACCTGGTCAGCCCAGAATGTGACTTGGTCAGCCCAGAATGTGACTTGGTCAGCCCAGAATGTGACTTGATCAGCCCAGAATGTGACTTGATCAGCCCAGAATGTGACTTGATCAGCCCAGAATGTGACTTGATCAGCCCAGAATGTGACTTGGTCAGCCCAGAATGTGACCTAGTCAGCACAGAATGTGACCTGGTCAGCACAGAATGTGACCTGGTCAGCACAGAATGTTAGTGGTCAAGAATGTCAAGCCATCTGCCTCACGCTCTGAAGGTTGTGGGTTTGATTCCAGGCTACTTCTTTCAGTCCACGAGTGCATTTTTCTCAAAGACTTGAGGGTCATCCCTGGAGCTACAGGTTTCGTGCTTTGTGCGGTGCTTTCGACAGGCTGCTATGCGGAATAGACCAAACCATATGGGATAAAACCCGTTGCAATGATGTCGATACTCTCGACTTTTAAGACTTTTAAGAATGTTATGAAATAATTAAAATGTGACTTGGTTCAGCACAGAATGTGACATGTTATTATCAGTCAGCAGAGAATGTGACCTGGTCAGCACAGAATATAACCTGGTCAGCCAAGAATGTGACCTGATGTTATCGGACAGCACAAGACTACCTGTATAGTAAACTGAGGCTGGTTGGAGTTGGTCTTCACCAGGGATACTGTAGAACTGTTGAGGCATAACCGGTACTGGCCTTTGGAGCCTCTGCCTTGACCCAGGCCCCGAGGCTGCAGACTGACCTGCCAGACATGTTCTGTAACAGAAATAAGACAACAGTGAGATTGTGTTTCTGATAAATATAACACAAATTAACTTTACCAATTTACTAGCAACTCATTAACTCAAAACCCATGTTTATTGTCCTCAAAAAGCATTTTATTTGTGCTTAAAAGCAATGTTCAAATAACTAAAACATGATGATTTGTAATTAGATATGATAATATGAACACAAAATTCAAGTTTATGTACGCCAAAAGCATGTTTATATGTACTTAGAAAACAATCTTTACAAAACTAAAACATGATGATTATGACATGTGTACCTAGATGTCTTGTTTGAATGTACACAAAAACAATGTTTATATGTACACAAAAGTCATGTTGTATGTACACAAAAGTCATGTGTGTATGTACACAACGGCCATGTTTATATGTATACAAAAGTAATGTGTATATGTAAACAAAAGTCATGTTTATATATACACAAAAGCCATGTTAATATATACACAAAAGCCATGTTTATATGTACACAAAAGCTATGCTTATATGTACACAAAAGCCATGTTTATGTGCACACAAAAGACATGTTAATATGTATTTACAAAGCATGTGTATATGTACATGAAAGCCATGTTTATAAAAACTAAAAAAACATGTTTACGTGTACTTTGAAGACAATTGTTCATAAAACTAAACCATCATGATTATATGTACCTAGACATCATGTTTATGTGTGCTCTGATGCCATTTTATATGTTTACAAAAGCCATGTTTACATACATATTCAAGACATGTTGATATGTACTAAAGAACCATGCTTATACATAATAAAACACATGTTTATACACATTCAAAAACATTTACACACGTTTATATGTACACAAAAGATACGTTAATATGTACTCAAAAATTATGTTTACATATGATTAGAAAACCATATTAATAAAACTAAACATCAAATTTTATACACGTTCCAAAAAAAAAAAAAGGACTGAGGAGAGGCAGTAATTAAGTAACACATGGATAATTTAAAAACTGGGACACAAACTTGAACAAAATTTGTTAATGAACATATTTTTTCCTTTATTTATCCAAAACAATCTCCACCAAAATTCATACACTCATGCCATTTAAGTGTCAGTGTTTTTTTTCTTCTTTTTTTGGGTTTGCGCTCGCTTGCTCTGAACTAAAGCTTGCTCTGATTGATTGATTGATTGATTGATTGATTTAGGAACCGACATCACAGCATTTGGGACATTCCCATAAGCGCTCCGTCTGAGCTAAAGCGTAGTCCATACACACTACTAATAGTAGTGCTGGACTGGATCTTGCATATGGAATAGCTTTCCCTATTAACAGTGTCCCTCGCCATCAGGTGAACCCATTCCGTCTTCAGAGGTACTCATAATTTACACCCCCAAGTCAAGGACGATAGGTCAAAATTTTAGCCCAACTGTCCAGTGCAGGGGTTGAACCCCTTACCTCGGCATCAGCACACAGGATGTTTAAGAAAACATTCTTATCCATTCAGCCATGCTGACCTAGTATCAGTGTTTTAAAACCGGCAACATAAAAGTACACGCTCTATGTCTTAACTACATTCACAACTCATGTTCAACCTCTTGATCACCCTCAGAGCTTTTAGTGAGCTAAACAGGCACAAATCACTTGGGTTAGATTAGGACTATAAGATGGATGTTGAAGAACATGCCACCACAGATGTGCCATTTTCTCTTGGGTCAATCGAGCTTACTGTTGTCTGGCATTGTGGTGATGGAGTAATACTCCACTAGTCGGCAGGCCTGGGTATCTTCTTGTAACTGGGTGTCTTCTTGTAACTGGGTGCCATCTTGTAACTGGGTGTCTTAGTCTGTTTGTCTTCTTGTAAATGGGTGTCTTCTTGTAACTGGGTGTCTTCTTGTAACTGGGTGTCTTCTTGTAACTGGGTGTCTTAGTCTGTTTGTCTTCTTGTAAATGGGTGTCTTCTTGTAACTGGGTGTCTTCTTGTAACTGGGTATCTTCTTGTAACTGGGTGTTATCTTGTAACTGGGTGTCTTCTTGTAACTGGGTGTCATCTTGTAACTGGGTGTCTTCTTGTAACTGGGTATCTTCTTGTAACTGGGTGTTATCTTGTAACTGGGTGTCTTCTTGTAACTGGGTGTCTTCTTGTAACTGGGTATCTTCTTGTAACTGGGTGTCTTCTTGTAACTGGGTGTCTTCTTGTAACTGCTTGATTTCTTGTAACTGGGTGTCTTCTTGTAACAGGGAGTCTTCTTGTAACTGCTTGTCTTCTTGAAACTGGGTGTCTTTTCGTAACTGGGTGTCTTGATCATTAAGGATCAATAGAACTTCACAGTACTAGGCAGCATACATATTCTCACCTTTTTCTGCATAATAGGGCAGATGAGGTCAAGGCTCAGTTGAATCACGTGCATAGAACAGATACACCATTATTGCTTGGATGAGAATGGTGTGATAGGGAGTGACCAGAGGATCTGGCCAACACTCAATTCTCTGAGGAAAGGCCAGACTGGCAGATAATCAGACAGCAGCTGTTACCATTAGTATGTGGACTCTTCACCGGCTGTTGAAGATGAAGATGGACCTCCTATGGAAATATCTATAGTGTTGTAATGTTGGGTCTTAACTCAACTCAGTGAAGGAGTTAAAGTGACATCAACAAGGGTTGAAACAAGTAAGGTAACAAGGACATAACTCAACTCAGTGAAGGAGTTAAAGTGACATCGACAAGGGTTGAAACAAGTAAGGTAACAAGGACATAACTTGTAAACAGTAACAGGTATCTGAGATCTCCTACAACTTTATGGTACTTGCCAGAGAATATCTGTAAATGTAGACCCAGCCAATGAAAACATATCTAGTCTCAGAAATCTGTATTTGTTTACTTTCATTACTTACTGTGGACTGACAGAAAACAGCAATAAAGATACCTTGAAAAAAGTTAACTCACAAAGGTGACTGCATCAGAAGGAGACAGTGCAAGTTCTTTAGGCAAGTCTTGAGATTGGGAAAGCTGGAGCATGTTGTCAAATGGAAAATCTGGAGGGGAAGACCAAGAGAGAAGACACTGGACATCATGACATAAAGATACATACATCACTATCAGAAATGAATGGCATACATGAGGACTGAAGGCTGTGGGCAGACATGATCACCAATGCCACAGGCATGGACTATCAGAAGAGGGAGCTCACTTACTGCAAGTGCCTATTATACTAGATTATGCATATTTATCGACTATCAGATATCTAGAAAATCAATACTTAAACTAGGTGTAAACACAGATGGCCTCATTTCCTGCCCTAGTTTGTCGACCCAATTTCTCCTGATAGAACCAGTTGCTGGCAGAAATTGTCTGCAAGAGTCTAATAGAAAGGGTCATCAGAACATTGGGACATGTCCTGGCTCTCTGTAGGTCATTCTACCCATGTGTCTGTCTCAGACAGGACAGTCCTCACAGACCGGATTTTGCATTTATTACATGTTCTGACTCCTGCCTTATCAATCTCACATCAGATATGACTTGACAGTTATCACATATTCAAAACGTGTTCCTGTAGTGAATTTAAACATAGAAGACACAAACAATAGTCTGCATGATTTACTGCCAGGCATATTTCGCTGCATTTTATCAGGTGCATACTGTACACTGCACAAAACTTTGAAGTGTGCACCTGAAGAGATGCAGCAAAATATACCAGGCAATAAATCATGCACTGCTTGTGGCTTTTGTGATATCATATAACTGAGTGGGAATTATCACAAATATGATGAGTGTTTTTAGACCTAACTGGGGCATTGTCATATATGTGACTGGGAAGTTATCACATATGTGACTGGGTCTTTACCACAGATCTGTCTGGAGGGTTATCACAGATCTGACGAGGTAGTTATCACAGATATAACCAGGGAGGTGTCACTGACATGTCTGGGCATTATCACATATGTGTCTGGGTCTTTACCACAGATCTGTCTGGAGGGTTATCACAGATCTGACGAGGTAGTTATCACAGATATAACCAGGGAGGTGTCACTGACATGTCTGGGCATTATCACATATGTGTCTGGGTCTTTACCACAGATCTGTCTGGAGGGTTATCACAGATCTGACGAGGTAGTTATCACAGATATAACCAGGGAGGTGTCACCGACATGTCTGGGCATTATCACATATGTGACTGGGTCTTTACCACAGATCTGTCTGGAGGGTTATCACAGATCTGACTAGGTAGTTATCACAGATATAACCAGGGAGGTGTCACTGACATGTCTGGGCATTATCACGAATGTGACTGGGGCATTACCACAGATGTTGACTTGGGTTTTGTCAGAGATTCAACAGGGAAGATGTCACTGATATGTCTCAAGAGTCATCACGGATCAGAATGTGCAGTTATCAAAGACATGACTGAGCAGATGACACACATCTAATTAGGAAGTTATCATAAATCTAACCGGGGTGTTATCACACATCTGACTGAGGCGTTGTTTGTTAATTTTGTAATTTTGTTTTTGTTATTAGAGACGACCATATTTTCTTACAATTTAATTCTAACCTTACTTGTTCACCGTATGCAATAACCACATCTTCTTTTTCTGCAACGAACATTTGCTAGGCACAGTGTATAGCACCCATTATAGTGCATAGATGTCTACTTTCTAGTCCCGTGCTACTTAGGCCAACATTTTCTGATTTTGACGGTTGAAGTTTCTTTTCTGGATCCCTCGTTCCAGGCTGATCAGCTCTGACAGGACACACCACATCTACTATATGCTGCAGATCCTGTTAGTGGTATGCAATTAATACCATATGATCTGCATATCTTATATTAATGCAGATCCTCTAACTTTCTCATGACATTTTCACTGTACAGTAAATCACTACCTAGAGACAATAATGAGACGGTACTAATTACAAGAGTTTAAATGGAAAGTGGATCGGCTCCATGACACCGGGTTTTATCCCACATGGCTCCATCTATTACCGTAGCAATCATGAACCGAACGACATAGCATGGAATCAAACCCATGACCTTTGGAGAGCGAGGCAGGTGGTTTAACCATTTCACCTATGCCATGGAAACTCCCTAAAGTATTAACTAGATACCTCTAAATCCCTAAATTGTTGCTGTATAGAAGTGTAACTTGCATATTTATAGTTGTTGCTGTATAGAAGTGTAACTTACATATTTATAGTTGTTGCTGTATAGAAGTGTAACTTACATATTTATAGTTGTTGCTGTATAGAAGTGTAACTTACATATTTATAGTTGTTGCTGTATAGAAGTGTAACTTACATATTTATAGTTGTTGCTGTATAGAAGTGTAACTTACATATTTATAGTTGTTGCTGTATAGAAGTGTAACTTACATATTTATAGTTGTTGCTGTATAGAAGTGTAACTTACATATTTATAGTTGTTGCTGTATAGAAGTGTAACTTACATATTTATAGTTGTTGCTGTATAGAAGTGTAACTTACATATTTATAGTTGTTGCTGTATAGAAGTGTAACTTGCATATTTATAGTTGTTGCTGTATAGAAGTGTAACTTGCATATGTGTACTTGTTAATGTATAGAAGTGTAACTTACATATTTATAGTTGTTGCTGTATAGAAGTGTAACTTGCATATTTATAGTTGTTGCTGTATAGAAGTGTAACTTGCATATGTGTACTTGTTAATGTATAGAAGTGTAACTTACATATTTATAGTTGTTGCTGTATAGAAGTGTAACTTGCATATTTATAGTTGTTGCTGTATAGAAGTGTAACTTGCATATGTGTACTTGTTAATGTATAGAAGTGTAACTTGCATATGTGTACTTGTTAATGTATAGAAGTGTAACTTGCATATGTGTACTTGTTAATGTATAGAAGTGTAACTTGCATATGTGTACTTGTTAATGTATAGAAGTGTAACTTGCATATGTGTACTTGTTAATGTATAGAAGTGTAACTTACACATATTTATAGTTGTTGCTGTATAGAAGTGTAACTTACATATGTGTAGTTGTTGCTGTATAGAAGTGTAACTTGCATATGTGTACTTGTTAATGTATAGAAGTGTAACTTGCATATGTGTACTTGTTGCTGTATAGAAGTGTAACTTGCATATGTGTACTTGTTAATGTATAGAAGTGTAACTTGCATATGTGTACTTGTTAATGTATAGAAGTGTAACTTACATATGTGTACTTGTTAATGTATAGAAGTGTAACTTGCATATGTGTACTTGTTAATGTATAGAAGTATAACTTACATATGTGTAGTTGTTGCTGTATAGAAGTGTAACTTACATATGTGTACTTGTTAATGTATAGAAGTATAACTTACATATGTGTAGTTGTTGCTGTATAGAAGTGTAACTTACATATTTATAGTTGTTGCTGTATAGAAGTGTAACTTACACATATTTATAGTTGTTGCTGTATAGAAGTGTTAACCTACATATGTACAGTTGTTGCTGTATAGAAGTGTTAACCTACATATGTACAGTTGTTGCTGTACAGAAGGTTAACTTAAATATGTATAATTTTTGCCGTATAGAAGTTGAAATGACATATTTATAGTTTTTGCTGTATAGATGTGTAACTTACATAAAATATCCATCCATCCATCATGTGCCATGCCGGTAAGCGTGGGCGGTCATGTTCTGCCATCTCACTCGATCAACAGAGTCGTGGATCAGTTCCGTGTTTTTGTCTCGACCATGCCACAAGGCCAAGCCATCCAGATACTTGTTTCTAGGTCTTCCCCTTGGTCTGTTCCCCTCGATCTTACCAGTTGTCACCAAGTTCTCCAAATCATTTCTTCTCATAACATGCCCAAAAAATTGTGACTGTCTACGTCTAATGTCTCTGATCAGTTTACGATCTTCATTTGTTTCTTGAAGGACTTGTTCATTGGTCTTTCTGGCTGTCCATGGTATTCTTTGCATTTTCCTCAGAAACCACATTTCTACAGCCATCAGATATTTTTCAGCCTGGCTGCTCATTGTCCAAGCTTCACATCCATGTAAAAGTACAGGTTCTATGTAGCATCTCAACACTCTTTTTCTCGTTTCAATTGACATCTTTTTATTGGTCAGTATGTTTTTCATCTTGCTAAAGGCTACTTTTGCCATGGCGATTCTTGTTCTAATCTCTTCAAGGCATCTCCCATCAGATGTTATTACTGTTCCGAGGTAATTGTACCTATTCACTTGTTGAAGAGTATTCCCATTTACTTGTATATTACACTGTGGTATTTCGTTCTTCTTAGTGACGACCATAATCTGTGTCTTTTTACAATTTAATTCTAACCCTTGTTGTTCACTATGTGTAACAACCGCATCTACTAAATTTTGCAGGTCCTGTTCATTGTCTGCAATCAATACTGTATCATCTGCATATCTAATGTTATTGATGCATCGTCCCCCAATGTTGATTCCTTCCATATTTTCAATAAAATATAGTTATTCCTATATAGAAATGTAACTTACAAATGTACAGTTGTTAGTTGTTATGTCCTTGTACAGGATGTCACATTCATTTATTTTGTCTGTTTGTTCATTTCTTGTCAATTTCACGTTCAGCAGTTTGCCCTAGCTTTCTGAATGAACAATTAACGCCAATACCATTGTGAAAATCAAAGCAAGGTGGACTGCTGCCAACTTGCCTAGGGTTGAAATCAAACCTGGTATGCGTGAGTCTTCCCCCAGGCCACAGACACTGGCACATGTCTAGTAAACACACTAAACACAACACACATATACCTTCACAAAACAATTCACCACCAGGGGTCTCCATGGCCAAATGGTTAAGCTGCATGCCTCCCGCTAGGAAGGCTGTGGGTTAAAATTCAGGCTCCGTCATTCGGTTCATGAATGCAAATTTCTCGTAGGCTCATGGGGTTCATCGCTGGAGCTACGGAGTTCACGCTTTGTGCAATGCTTTCGGCAGACCACCCAGCAGAAAGCCTTATGGGATAAAACCAGGTGCGATGAAGTCGGGGCTCTGCCATTTAAATGATTTAGCACCATCTCTGTAACTGCACTATACTTCCAAATGATGGTGAAAAGCTGACACAGCTATTACCAACACCTACATCAACAGACAGCCGGCTTGGTGGTGATGGGGTTACAGGCGCATACCTGCGTTCGAAACACAGCAGCACGCGATTTGGATGTAGACCACTTTGCGTTGGTTTTTTACAAAATGGTATGGGTGCCGGTCATTCAGAAAGCAATGGCAAATTACTGACGTAAACTTGCCAAGACATCACAACAACATAAAATGCTGGCGTTGACTGTAAAGGATATGCAACTTTTTTTTAAAACATCAACAGAATGCCTGAAAACAAAAGATGGAAAAATCATGACAGAGAATGAAAGAACTCTATAATGATACACACGAAAAACAGTTTGATATTTCTTATAATATGTAAGGACCACCAATACTGAAGATGGAAGTTCAGCATGCTCTCAATCAAATGAAAACTGGCAAGATCCCGGGGCCAGACAACATCACATAAGAAATGATTAATGCCTTAGAAGAGTATGGTATAGACCAAGTTACCAGATCACTAAACAATATATAGGATACTGGTGATATTCCCAGGACTTATGCAGATCACTTTTTATTGCAATTCTGAAGAAGTCAGGAACCTTGGAGTGTGATCAACATCAAACAATCAGCATAGTGAGTCACATCACAAAGATTTTACCATGGATCATGATGCAGAGAGTTAGGAAGAAAATATAACCCGAAATTAGAGAAGAACAATGTGGGTTTGTAGAAGGCAAGGGTACAGTAAATATAGACGTACATCTTTGCTTTATTGACTACACAAAGGCTTTCAATAAAGGCATATCAACATGATGAAGATGGTTGCAGATCTAAACATTGAAGGGACAGACCTTAGACTTGTAAAAAACATATACTGGAAACAACAAGCTGCCATAAAGATTGATAATGAAGTGGGCCAATATCAGCCTAGCAAGAGAGTTGTGGGACAGGGATATGTAATGTCTCCAGATCTTTGTTCCCTATACAATGAAAATATTTTCAGAAATGTAGAAGATATGAGAGGAATCATCATTAACATCAATAACATTAGATATGCAAATCATACAATATTAATTGCAGACAATGAGCAGGATTTACAACATTTAGTAGATGTGGATGTTGCATACAGTGAACATTTGGGTTAGAATTAAATTGTAAGAAGATACAGCTTATGGTCGACACTAGGAAGAAGGAAATACCACAATGATGCAAGTAACTGGGAATATTGTTAAACAAGTGAATCAGTATAATTATCTCGGAACAGTCATAACATCTGATGGGAGATGTCTTGAAGAGATTAGAACAAGAATCACCATGGTGAAGGTAGCCTTTAGCAAGATGGAAAACATTCTGACCAATAAAAAGATGTCATTAGCAACGAGAAAAAGTGTGTTGAAGTGCTAAATAGAACTTGTACTTTTGTATGTATGTAAGACGTGGACAATAAACAGACAAGCTGAAAAACATCTGATGGCTGCAGAAATGTGGTTTCTGGGGAGAATGCAAAGAATACCATGGACAGACAGAAAAACCAATAACCAAGTCCTACAAGAAACAAATTAAAACCGTACACTGGTTAGAGAAATTAGACTAGACAGTAGACAGTCAACATATGTTGGATAATTTATGAGAAAAAATAAATTGAAGAACTTGGTGACAACTGGCAAGATTGTGGGGAAAAAGAACAAGGGGAAGACAGAGAAGTAAATATCTGGATGGCTTGGTCACGTGGCATGGTCGAGACCAGAACACAGAGCTGACCCACGACTCTGGTGATGATAGTTTGAGATGGCGGAACATGACCGCCCACGCTTATCGGCATGGCACATGATGATGATGTTGTTCATGATGATGATGATGATGATGATGATTACGAACAGACACTAACAAGTATATAGGTCCTAGGAACAGCTGCGGGGCACACGACCCTCCAACTTGGCATAGGGGCTGCAGGAATAGGTGACCCAGTATTGGGATCAACAACACGCAAAAGTCACTGTGCCGGGGCGGGTGAGCCTCGGTGGTGGGGAAAGTTTGGGTGTACTTTAGGATGACTGGTGTTTTAGTGCCGGGCGGGTGAGCCTCGGTGTTGGGGGCGGTTTGGGTGTACTTTAGGGTGACTGGTGTTTTAGTGTCGGGCAGGCTTCCTGGCTTTGTGTCCGGGTTGAGAACCAGGTCACATTCACAGTTGGGTAAACATGGCTGGCGAGTGAGGTCAGTGGCAGTGTTGAGATGTGTGTGGGTGAGAGTGTTTGAGAGAGAGAGAGAGAGAGAGAGAGAGAGAGAGAGTGGGTGGGTGAGTGTGTGTAGGTGTGAAAGAGAGACAGCGATATAGACGCAGACAGGGAGAGTGAGAGAGAGAGTAGGTGAGAGAGTCGGCGATACAGAGAGAGAGAGAGAGAGAGAGAGAGAGAGAGAGAGAGAGAGAGACAACGTGAGAGTGAGACAGCGTGAAAGTGAGCGTGAGAGAAGAGACGCGCGAGTGTGTGTGTGCATAGGTGTGTGTATCACATGGTGAGCCAGAAATGAGACAGGAGAACTGAAGCGTCCGATATCCAGGCCAAAAACTTAACCGAGTTGTAAATCACTGTATTTTTCGCTGGCCATCGCCAGTTCCCGGCCACACTAAAGCATGTCATTACAAATTGTAAATAAACGAGTGTGGACACAGGGGCCAGAGTACGAGCCGAGGGAAGAGTCCATCATGTGCCCGAGTGAAGGGGGGAAGAGTAGCCTAGCCAGACAGAAATGGGGTATGTTAAACACAGAAGCCACAAACAATATGTTGAACGATTTATTGCCTGGCATATGTCGCTGCATCTCGCCACGTGCATACTACAGAGATATATATCATTCCATTCCATTGGCACCTTGCCGTCTTGACAGACGATAGTTTGTGCTTTAAAAAGGCATAATAACTTTTAACTATGGCGGTAGCGAGTGTGACTGATAAGGCCAATTTGCGCTGTAAATGTCCGTTCACAGTGGGTGCATCTGAACACGTGGTCATTTCCACCATCATGCACCATCTTACGTCTCAAACGCTTGGTGTGTGACTTTTCTGCAATAATGTTCTCCTTTGACTTTATTCCATTTCTGATATTTGCCCTCCATGCAACACGTTCAGCGGCGACTTGCTCCCAATGTGCATTATCAATGCCTGTATCAATCATGTCCCGCTTACACACATCTTTGTATCGTAGTAGAGGCCGACCCTGAGATCTCTTACCCATCTGTAATTCACCAAAAAAGATATCCTTTGGTATTCTTTGATATATATCATATAAAGTGAATAAATGAATAATAGTTTGGCTGAAATATTTAAAACACACAATCACAGGTATTGTTTGAATGGAGGGCATTAGTTATTGCCACGATGATCGCAAACATTCGTCGCTAGAGTTACGGAGTTCGTGCTTTGTGCGACGCTTTCCGCGCTGCGGAAAGAGACCGAGCCATATGGGATAAAACCCGGTGCAATGAAGCGACTTTTTTTTTAATGAATTCTTTGTTTGCACAAAACCAGCTGGAACCGCCAAACTGCTAATAACTCGATATATTTGAGCAATTGTTTATTGTTTGTCGAACACACTAAACGGAACGATTTTCTTTGTTAACTTTATAATAGTTTTTAAATCTATGTTTCGAGCTCGACAACTCGGCTTTTTATAAAAGATCGACTGCACAGGGATTAATGAAGACTGAATAACTGTTCAACGGACAAATTCACAAATAAATATTGGCGCCCATAGAAGCAGAAGGAAAGACAGAGGACACACTAGACATCATAACGGTTAAACGTTATAGTTACCCCCACGGGGATTCGAACCTGTCACCTCCAAATGACGACAGCACCTCGCTGCAGAAACATATGTACTTCATGACCAGCTAGACACCCCTATAAAAGGTGTCATCATAAGCCAGGTCTATCATTCACCTGAACCCACAACTATGGAATAGTTGTGGGTTCAGAATTCGTATCTAACCACTGACATTGCACAATAGGTCTCAGAATGTTATATTAACATGTGGAGGTGACAGGTTCGAATCCTGGTGAAGTAGCTGTAGCTGTTAATGTTGTCTGGTGTGTCCTCTAATATCTACTTCCCTGTTGCGCTTCTATGAGCGCCAACCAATACTTGTAAATTTGTTTATGACCTGACTTGGTGGCCTCAAAGGTACCTCAATTGACAGTACAAAGGTAACCAGACAGTACAAGAGAGCAGGCAGCGCTGAATTGAAAGTACATTAACTGAAACACGATAATTCGCGTATAGGTGATGTAATCATATACACAGATGGCTCCGTGCTAAGAGGCAAAAGGAGGGTCTGGGGGTTCATAGCGAAGATTAATGGACAGTTAGTGCAGGAGAGCCTGGCGTACGATACCACAACATCTAATCTGAGAATGGAAGTCGGGGAGATCACTTCGGCGTTCAGCTTGCTGCAGGATAAACAGCACACGCATATGATTGTAAAGGACTCACAGAACATGATGAGTATGGTGAAGGCAAATGCCTGCTTCGTGCACAGTGGCATGCTACAATTTAAAAAAAAAAAATGAAAGATAGGGTGCAACCGTTGGATATTTTTCCCAGGGCATGCGGGTGAGTTGTGAAACGAGCAGGCAGACAAATTGGCTCGATCTGCACCTCTGGGTGGTGAATTGGTGCACGATAAGGAAGATATGATCAGGGCGTGTACAGTGTCGAAGAACAGATACACCATCATTGACAGAAGAGAATGGTGCGACTGGGCGTGACCAGAGGATCTGGTCGATATTCAGTTCTCCGAGGAAACGCCAGACTGACACATATTCAGATGGCAACTGGTACCATTAATATTGGGGCGCTAGGCTGGTTGCTGAAGGTGAGAACTGGGCGTGTATGGGAATTTCCTGAGTGCTAAGATGTCGGTTCTGGACTCAACTCAATACATGAGAAGTCAGCGTGGCTGCATAGTTTATATAGGCAAGTTGTTTAGAAATCAATGGCAAATTACTGAACATAAAATTGTCTAGTCAATCACAAATAGTCAATGAATGCTGGGGTTGATTGCAACATCCCATAAGGGTTCCCATAACTAGCTTTTAGCGGCATCCTAGCTCCAAGCCGACCGCTCTGTGGCGATGGGGTTAGGGGTGCAATTCAAAATTCCGTATACTGAGTTCCAAACTGAGCTGCTGGCAGTTTAGAAGTAAACCGCCTTGCGTTAGTTTTCATACAATTTTATGAGTGCCGGTCGTTCAGAAATCAATGTAAATCTACTGAACATAAACTTGCCGAGAAATCACAAGCAGCCAAAAAAATGCTGGAGTTAACTGCGAAGTCCTGTAAAGGATATGCAACTAACCATTTTTTTAGCTTGAAGCCAAAAGTCATAATATAGGAGGATCCCAAAAATCAGGAGGATCCCAAGTATCAGGAGGATCCCAAGTATCAGCAGGATCCCAAGTATCGGGAGGATACCATGTATCAGTATAATCCAATGTATCAGGTGGATCCCATGTATCAGTATAATCCCATGTATCAGGAGGATCCCATGTATCAGGAGGATCCCATTTATCAGTATAATCCCATGTATCAGAAGGATACCATGTATCAGTAAAATCCCATGTATCAGAAGGATATCATGTATCAGTAAAATCCCATGTATCAGGAGAATACCATGTATCAGTATAATCCCATGTATCAGGCGGATACCATGTATAAGGAGGATCCCATGTATCAGGAGGACCCCAAATATCACGAGGATCATAAGCATCAGGATGATCCCAAGTATCAGGAGGATCCCATGTACCAGGAGGATCCCATGTATCAGAATAATCCCAAGTATCAGGAGGATCCCATGTATCAGAATAATCCCAAGTACCAGGAGGATCCCATGTATCAGAATAATCCCAAGTACCAGGAGGATCCCATGTTTCAGGATGATCCCATGTTTCAGGAGGATCACAAGCCTCAGGAGGTCCCATGTTTCAGGATGATCCCAAGTATCAGGAGGGTCCCATGTATCAGGAGGATCCCATGTTTCAGGAGGGTCCCGTGTATCAGGAGGATCCCATGTATCAGGGGGAATCCCATGAATCAGGGTTCACAATTAAGTTAATTCTCAGTGGCACAGCGGTTACACCGCCTGCCTTGCGCTCTGAAAGTTGTGAGTTCGATTCCAGGCTACGGTGTTCGGTTCGCGAGTGCAGTTTTCTCCGAGACTCCTGTGGGTCGTCGTTGGAGCTACGGAGTTCGTGCTTTGTGCGTCACTTTCCGCAGGCTGCAATACCAAAGAGACCCAGTCATATGGGTTAAAAACAATTAAGTCGATCATCTTGATTGTTAAGCCATATTTTTCGCAATTAAGTTCGCCCGTCAGTCTGTCTGTTTCCCCTGACTGAGATGGCAGACCAGGTTATTTGTTCAACGACTTAGCTGCACCGGCGGTGACCTAGTTTCATCCTAGATCTCTGCGACATAAGATAAAAACACTGGAAGGAAAAACCAATTTGAGTAATCTGTGAGCAGAAATAAACAATTGACCTCTGTGTCCCAAGTAAACAGCACTCAGAACATCACAAGACCTGATCGGCTCAGCCGTGCTCTCACGAGAAGGATATTGAAACAGTTCACTTTTACCTTCGCTCGCTTTGAACTAAATCGTTGTCCATACACGGACTAGTTACGTCTAGTGGACTGAACTGACTGTTGCATGTGGATTAGCTTTCCCTATCACAAGTGCCCCTTGCCATCAGGCGAACCCACTCCGACTTCAGAGGTGTACGTCCCCAAGCCAAGGACGAGAAGTTAACATGTTAGTCCAGCTGACCGTGTTGATCTTGAACCCGATACCTCGGTAACAGCACAGCGGAAGTTAAAGAGCGAGCGCTCGTATCCATTCTGCGCAGTTGACTCCGTTCGGATTTTGAGCAAGGTATGCAAAGGAAGCAGGTCTCCGTGTCAAAGGTCTTACGGACACGATTTGTAAGTCAGCTTACCAGCGTTCGAAACACAGCGACGCCCGATTAGGCAGCAGACCGCGTTGCGCTGGGTTTTAACGAGTTGGTATGCGAGCCGATCGTTCAGCAATCAATGGTAAACTACTGAACGTAAACTTGCCAAACCATCAACAACAGCAGGAAAATGCTGGTGTTGACAGTGGTGTCCTGTAAAAAGGATATGAAAAAAAAAATGCAAAGGAAAGAACATTTCGCCACACAGTTTACAGTCTATGTAGCTGGGTGTCTTTGTTTTGTACGCTAGTCTCTCAGAAATGTGTCTGTAAAGAGATGTTCAGTCTGTTGTGTGGGTGTCTGTCAGCATACCCCATGTACACCTTTGTCATTGGAATCTAACTGTTTAGTATGTCACACTGTAAGTCTGTTCTTATGCTGTGTGGATGTATGTAAGCATACCCCATGTACACCTTTGTCATTGGAATCTAACTGTTAAGTATGTCTCACTTCAAGTCTGTCATTATGTCTTTCTAAAGTAAGTGTCTATATGTATCACTCTAAATCGAAGTTCATCACCTATCTGTCTATTTACTGTTTTGTTTTCAATATCCTGTTCAACCCTACTGGCTTATAAATTATACGTTGAACATAGTTTAGCATTCTTCTATTATATACGAGAGGTGGTCAATAAGTAATGCCTCGTAATTTGCTATCTTGCTTGCTTGTGTTCGCTTGCTGTGAACTCCAGTGTGAAGTCCTGTATGTCGGATGAAGACATCCTGTTGTCCAACATCAGTGTGATGTCATACGAGGACCTGAGGTTTGCGTGAGTATCCGTTGTCCCATGTCTGACTTATTGGTGTGCAGACTGGTGGTTCCACACCGCGCAGGCAGATAATCTCCTACTTCGGAGGAACTCGTAATTTTTTATTTCATTCAACAGGTAACTTTAAAAAAAAAAAAAAAGATAAAATTCACTTTTAAATAAAACACTAAGTCTGTACTTCAAAAATGTATTTCTCAATGTAGGTTCCATTATTTGTTATAGTCTGTGTCGTCCTTCTCAGAAGGACGTGTATCCCAGCACGATAATAAAAAAAAACCGTGTCTTTTCCCCCTAAACCACCGGCGAACGACGCGTTTAAGGGTCTCGGTGTCCTCAAATTGATGTCCGCGAAGATCTTCTTCCAATGGTTAAAACAGATGGAAGTCTGAAGGTGCTAAATCAGGACTGTAAGAGGGATGTGGTAATAATGTCTAGCCATTTGTATCAATGGTGCGTTTAGCGGTGTGTGGCGTGGCATTATCGTGCAATAGTAGTGCCGTTCTCTGATCTTTGAATGGGTAAAGGTCAAGTCGTCGAAGACGCCCTTTAAGTTTTTTCAGAGTTTCAATGTAACCGTCAGCCTTCACCGTGTTTCCTTATTTCAAGAAGAAAAATGTCTTTCAGTGTCGTAACGGTGCAGGAGGTTGATGGCTATGACTTTCCTTGCTTATTTATGTTCTGTCTGTCAACATTCTGGGTACCCGCCGTGCACAAACCTTTGAATAATCCAGGTCTTTAATGATGGTCTGGGCACTGCCTTTACTAATGGACAACATGGAACACAGTTATTTGTATATACTGTATACTCGTATATTGTCATGTTTCGTTTATGAACATATATCATAGTGATCTACTGTGAGTCAATATATAAAAACCTGTCTGTAAGTCTGTATATAGACTTCAAAACATGTCTGCAAGTCTGTATACAAACTCAAAGTTCAGGGAAAACTTAACAAAATAGATACGAAAACACACATGCCGTTTGGTTTTGGTTTTATATGTGGAGCCTGAGATAAGTATCACATATTTCTATTTTTATGTGTTTAGTACGCCTTAATATAGTCACTGGTGTGTTGTCTTCAGTGCTTTCTTACTGTTACTTGCTGATGTAGGCTTCTCCTCCCCAACCTCATCTGTCTTTTGTAAAGTTATCTTACACTTCGTGTCATCTCCACCCCCAACCCCCCCCCCCTTTTTGTTGTTTCTGTTGTCGCATGTCCACAGCTTTAACACAATTTGTATGTGATATAATCCCACCTGGAAGCGTTAATTCTACCTGCAAGTCTGTATTTAATATTAAAAGGTTAACAACTGCAATGATCAAAAGGTGAAATGCATTGATCAAAAGGTGAAATGCAATGATTAAAAGGTGAACAACTGCAGTGACAGAAGTGCAAGCAATTGTTATGAGATCAAGGTAAACTCACCATGAGAGAAAGAAGGACAACTGCAATGAGAGAAAGAACAACTGCAGAGAGACAAAGGTAAATACTGCATGAGAGACGGCTGAACAATGATTAAATGGTGAACAAGTAGAACGACTACGATGTCAGAAGTGCACCCTGCAATGAGAAAAAGGTGAAAACTCCATGAAAGAAAGGTGTGTGTGTGTGAGAGAGAGAGAGAGAGAGAGAGAGAGAGAGAGAGAGAGAGAGAGAGAGAGAGAGTGAGTGAGAGAGAGAGAGAGAGAGTGAGTGAGAGAGAGAGAGAGTGAGTGTGTGTGTGAGAGAGAGAGAGAGAGAGAGAGAGAGAGAGAGAGAGAGAGAGAGAACAAATGACAGACAAGGGGGATAACGCAAATTACATAAAAGGGGGATAACGCAAAATGAGAGAAAAGGGAGAATATCGCAATGAGAACAGATAGCAATCAACTCGAGTGGCTATGAAATGAAAGAGAAGATGTGAAATGAATGTTTGGCTACAAAACTAAAGATAACGGACAGTGAAAGAATTGCGAATACGGACATGCTGTAAATGTTTAATTAAGAACAGGAAAACACAATGACATGCGTGTTTACAAGGAATTAAATTCAAGAATATACATGTCAAGCCAGTGCAAACAGGAAACATGCTGCCGTGTTGTGACACTTCCTTCTCTAAATCCCAGTGATCGCCTTGACCTTCTCTGACAGGTCAGCAGACAAGACAACGATTTGGAGCCCGCCAAAATTATATTTGGCTCTTTTCAGGAAAAACAACAAGCACAAGTGACAAATCACTGTGTATATGTGTGTCGTGGGTTCAGATCTTCCTCAGTAAGGAATATTTTAATGACCAAATAGATGCAGGGTTGACCCAGTAAAATGAAGCAGGGGAGGCATGAGGATGTCGTGAAGAAGAAAGTCTGTGTCTGTGCGCGCGCGTATGTGTGTGTGTGTGTCAGTGAGTGAGTGAGAGAGAGAGAGAGAGAGAGAGAGAGAGAGAGAGAGAGAGAGAGAGAGAGAGTAAAGAAGTGAAGATCTGGAATCAAGGCGCCACGAGGGAATGGTAAATAAATGATGAGAATGAGATGAGGAAATGCGGAGGGTAAGATAAAGAAGTGAGGAGGGTGAGATGAAGAAGTGAGGATGGGGGTGAGAAGTGACAAGGATGAGAAGAATAAGTGAGGAGATTGAGATGAAGAGGTAAGAAGGCTGAGATGAAGAAGTGAAGTGACTGAGATGAAGAAGTGATGAGGGTTTGGTGAATAAGTGAGGGGGATTTAGTTACGAAGTGAGTAGGATCACATGAAGACATGAGGTGGATCCTGTGTATAAAATAGGACCGAAGGAAAGATTAACACACGACCGTGGGCTGCGGGCTTGCCTCAGTGGGCGTATATTAGGTGGTCTGTAGGATGCTCCTTGGCATGACGGTCGCCGATTGCGTTGTCGCCTGTCTACTGAGGAGGCTAGTTAGTTGTGACCCCTCTGGAAGACTGCGTTTGAACTCTCTAAGTCCGATGCAAGGGCATTCGGATGATCAGAGTTCTGTACACGGCTGGCATCTACTGACGCGGTTTTAACGCAGAGACTTCTCTCCGGGCATGGTATCACATGACCATCTCCGCGGGAACTGCTGCAGAACTACCCATCGCCATCAGAAACCAGCAGGCCTATGCAAGGCTGGTACTGGAACTTTAAATTCACGGAGGAGGATATAAGGGTGAGGTCAAGATTCGCCACAGCATATAAGGACTGGTTGAATTAAGCAGAGAACGTTTCTCCCACGGGTTTTGGGTACCCATTGTCAACAGACCCCAACCTAATGCCCAGGATGAATCGACTGAGGACGATATATAAAATGAGGTCGAGAAGAAAAGGAAAAGTAGGAGTTTAAGTTGAGTTGAGACAAGAACCGACAGCCTAGCACTCGGAATATGCCCATATGTGCTCAGTCATCGTCTTCACCAGTCAGCGAAGAGTCCTAGTACTAATAGTACCAGTAGCAGTCTATGTGTCCGTCTGGCCTTTCCTCGCAGTCCTGAGTGTCGGCTTCTTAGGTATACTTCAGTACATAACTTACCTGTAGATTAAGAATACAAAGCTTGATAAGTTTAGATTGGGGATGCCAGTTTTTTTTTAATACAATGGTAAATTTGGTTAGATCAAGCTGAGTAGTCTCGATGTATGGTGACCGCCTCGAGTGCTGGAGGTCCGGCGTTCAAGCCCCGGTGAGGGCCAGGATTTTTTTCACGTGGACTTCTAGTAACAAAATTTCCCCTGGTCTCTGGGTAGTGAGATCGGATGCCAGTGTGTATTGTTGCGAAAGTAAAAAATCCCTTGGCAGTTGGAAATCGAAAAAGAGTAGCCTAACGGCGCTGCCCGGGCAAAATTTCGAGTTAACAATCTACCCAAAGTATTTCAGGTTCCTCGCCGGTGCCACGGAGTTCGTGCACTGAGTTGAGTTTCTCCGGACTCGGGCTTGAGTTAGGAGTAGAACGGAGCACTCATGGGTTACACCGGTGTGCCGTGATGTTGATCCGTCGACTAAACTAAACATCCTGCAGCACCATTCTCTCCAGGCCGTGATGATCCATCTGTTCGTCTGCACTATACATCCCAAAATGCCCCGACCACGTCTGCCTTATTGCACCAATATCCCACCAAACGGTGCAGACCCAGTCAATCTGTCCACTTGCTCGTTTTCCACCACACCAGCATGTCGGGGGGGGGGGGGGGGGGGGGAATCCCACAGGTCTATTTGTTATTGTTGAATTGAAGTTTGCCAGTCTGCCTGAAACATACCTGTCTTCACTCTTCTCAGCAGACTGTGTGAGTTCGTTGCAATCACAAGGATAGATGGCGTAGTAACACCACCGAGAGAAGAAGGTGTTAGTTAGTTAGTTAGTTGTTAGTTAGTTAGTCGCGGTTCCATCTTCACGGCAACGGGTCGTCCCCATATTGCTCCGTTCCAGTGCCAGTGAATATCACACAAAATGCTCCTCACTGCCCTATGTGAACAATGGAATAGACAGGAGTGTCGGCAAGCCAACAACCCCCACAGGTACACTATGCATAATGCCGCCGCCAGAATGCCAACACAAAAGTCCTCCACGAAAAATACAGTTCATCGTCGATGGAAACGGCAGTCACCAGAAAGACTTCATTGACCTGGGTTTTTATCCCATATGGCTCGGTCTCTTTCCGCAGGGCGACCCACCGAAACCGCCGCACAAAGCACGAACTCCATAGTTACAGCGCCGACTCCTAGGAGTCTCCTGAAAAAAGTACTCGTGAACCGAAAAGGCAAACCAGTCAATCCAGCAACAGCCGGGCGCCATCGTTCCGAACACGCAGTTCACGCTAAAAACAACCGCGGGCAGATGCAAAAGCATTCCACGCGAAATTCACAGATCACAGTGTCGCGCCACGCACGCACTCAGTAGCAGGGCGACGGAACCATAGCCTCCTTAGTCGCCTCTTACGACGTGCATGATAGGCAACAGTGTTACTATTCTTTGCTCCCCCCGTATGGGCCCCGGCAACGCACGGGCGAGGTGTTAGTAACACCACGGAGAGTAGAAGGTGTTACTTGCAAACTGCGCGCAAGGGAAGCTAAGTGTGATGAAGCGAAGTTATCATTAAGAGTTTCTCATGGGCTGGTCGTGAAGCTTCCGGGTGATTTAATTCCATTGTGTTTGTCTTATGCTGTTCCCGTTAATTCCACGCATGTCTACATTGTAAGATCTGTGGATGTCTGTTTTATAAATGTTGTTCTCGAGCTACCATTTTCTCTTTAGCATTTCTTCATGTCTTGGATGTTACCTAGCCAAAAATGTGTTGCTTTGAGGGAAGAGAAATAAATGCAAATAAAACAAATGAGGATGAGAAGAAGAGGAGAAGATGGTGGAGGAGGAGAATAGGTGATGGTGTTAGTAGCGGCAGCGGTGTTGGCTGTTGTTGCTGTTCTGAGACTGATTGTACACGTGAAAAAATTGCCAACGAAACTTTCAAGTAAATTAGTTTTGCTATTTCCAGAATGTTCTTGTCCATGTCAATCGTGTATCCCAGCATTCAGCTGGCCTGCGCCCTTCTCCTCCCCGCCTATCTCACTTGGGCTATCACAATTAGTGGTTCATGTTCCGCTCGCCGACTTGGCGCGAGCACATTGTGATCTGTAATTGTTGAGTGTCTAGTGTTCTAGATTATTGTCATCTCTGATTTTGTTCTTGTTGTGTTCTAGTCTGTCTCTTGCTGTACTCTAGTTAGCCTGTTGTATTCCATTTTGTTCGTTGTTATATTCTAGTTTGCCTGTTGTTGTGTTCTAATTTGTCTGTTGTGTTCTAATTAGCTGATGTTGTGTTCTAGTTTGTCTGCTGTTGTGATCTAGTTGTTTGTTATGTTCTAGTTTGTCTGCTGTTGTGTTCTAGTTTGTTGTTGTATTCTTATTTGTTATTGTTGTTGTATTCTACCTTATTGTTGTATTCTGTCTTATTGTTATTGTGTTATACATTATAGTTGCGTTCTACCTTGTTGATGTTGTGTTCTATCTTATTGTTGTTGTGGTCTAGTTTGTTGTGTTCTAGTTTTTCTGTTGTTTTGTTCCAGCTTATTGTTATATTTTTATTTGTTGTTGTTGTGTTCTACCTTATTGTTGGTGTGTTCTGCCTTGTTGTTGTTATGTCCTATCTTGTTGTTGTGTTCTCTCTTGTTGTTGTTGTGTCTATCTTGTTGTTAATGTGTTCTATCTTGTTGTTGTTACAGCTTCTTGTTGTTGTGTTCTATCTTGTTGTTAATGTGTTCTATCTTGTTGTTGTTACAACTTGTTGTTGTTGTGTTCTATCTTGTTGTTAATGTGTTCTATCTTGTTGTTGTTACAGCTTGTTGTTGTTGTGTTCTACCTTGCTGTTGGAAAGACTTTAAACTGTTAAAATGTTAATCTACGCTGTATTTTTCTTTAACAACCTCGGTGTCTTGTTGGTCATACGTCGAAATAAACTTGTTCTTGCAGCGAGGCGCTGTCGTCATTTAGAGGTGACAGGTTCGAAACCCGGTCGGTAATTACAGCCTTCGCTTTGTATGTATTATCTAGTGCGACATCTAGTCTGTACGTTTGGGAAGAAAAGCGACACGGAAAGAAACAGAACACCTCATAACAATATGTTGTGGCTTAGGGGAATCAGAACATCCGGGTTACCAGAAAGATGATGCATATTACCAATCGAAGTGAGCAAGTAGCAATCTTCAGACTCCGGAAAGCACATAAACAGGCTGAAATACCACTTGTTCAATACAGATAGGGGGTGTTGATGGATGTATCTATGGAGCTGGTAAAATGACAGCTAGACATTTGCTACAGAAGTGTCCAACATATGCAGGAAAAAGCATTTTGACTTGCACGCACTCCATTTGAGGATACACTCTGTGGAGACGTCAACAAACTCAAGATGACTGCTGCTTTCTTTAATTAATTTCAGGTTTGACACCTAAAGTTAGAAGAAGAAGAAGAAGAAGAAGAAGAAGAAGAAGAAGAAGAAGAAGAAGAAGAAGAAGAAGAAGAAGAAGAAGAAGAAGAAGAAGAAGAAGAAGAAGAAGAAGAAGAAGAAGAAGAACGGTGACGACTAACATTTGACACCCCAGCGGCAATATCTGTAGGAGGAGACAGAAGCACTTACGAAGATCGTTTATCAGAACAAACATCAACCGGACTCCAGTGAGGACGTGGCAACTTTAAGCCCGCCCGTGAGCATTGTTTAGTTGATATCTCCGGCCACAAGCCCTACCCGGCAACAAGTGTAGCGCGGGCTGCCAAGCCAACTACCAGACACAGGAAGTGGGGCTAGAAGTGGGAACCCAAAACACCGGTTCTGGGAGCGGGACCTGGTCCCCAGTAGAGAAGGACGATCGATGTCAGGGCTGCAACTGGGGTAGTCGATAAGTCAAGGACATTTGCCTGTTTCTGGACAAAAGAACTGGCCGCCACGTGAGCAGACGTGTTTCGGTCGTGCGCTGCCTACTAATTACCAGTCTCTCTCTCTCTCTCTCTCTCTCTCTCTCTCTCTCTCTCTCTCTGTGTGTGTGTGTGTGTGTGTGTGTGTGTGTGTGTGTGTGTGTTTTTTTTTTTTTTGAGAAGCAAGCTGGGAAATTCCAGAGACCTGTTGGAGCGATGGGTTAATAAATGTTACTGGCAGCCAACAAAGGGGCAAAGACAACAGGAAGTCGGGCAGGGAGACTTACGGGGAGTAAACAGAAATTGGCAGAGAGGAGGGGAAACAGCGGGAGGGAGAGACACGAAAATAGAGGGAGACGCAGTTAAAGAGAATGAGAAACAGAGGGAGACACATACAAGGACAAGGGACACATACAAGGACAAGGGACACATACAAGGACAAGGGACACATACAAGGACAAGGGACACATACAAGGACAAGGGCACATACAAGGACAAGGGACACATACAAGGACAAGGAAACATGGAGCGGGGCATGGAAAGAGAGGCACGGAAACAGTGGAATAGAGAGGTGGCAAGAAAATAGTGGGAGATTGGGAGGGGGAAGAGAGGGAACACATGGGTTGAAAGAACGAACGAAAGAACGAAGGAACTTTATTTTCAAAGGATCACAAATTGGACACGCATGCCCGTCTTACACTCAGCCCTTCCAATCACTTATCTTTCGTTCATCAATTGTATATATGAATGTGGTTGGGGTGCAAATAAAAGGGGGAAATGAGCTGAGTGACATAGATACAGATACAGGCAGAGACAGTGAGAGAGATGATGATGATGATGATGATGATGATGATGATGATGAAAGACAGAATGAGGCAGATGGACTGGGAATTCAACAGAGGAAGACAGGCGAGAAAAAGAGAGGCAGACAAACAAAGAGGCGAATAAAATAGCTAGACAGAGCGAGGCGTGAAGAGGAAACGGGAGATAGACAGATATAGAAAGAGGGAAGATGGAGAAAATCGTAAATGAGAGTGGGACAACGACAAAGGAACAAGGACAGGGCGTTTCGAGTTTGATCGTTTCAGGCGAAGACCCGGAAGTTCACCAGACCAATCAAAGTTATCCACTGACTCTTAACATTGCTGGTGTCCAGAGGACAATCGGAGGTCACAAGCTAATGCAGAGACACCCCGCGTACCCAACTGGTTAAAAGGACACAACACTATTGGTTAGGTAAACATCAGTGACGTTATACTGCCAATGTCATTGCCACGTCATAACCATTACATTAACACACCAGCCCAATGCTGGTATATTAAAAGTGTTGTTTTATCTTCTCTACATATATATGTAACGAAGCGTCAACACTTTCTTTCTACACGCAAACTAACGCATTCACAGAATGTCGATTGACAGAAGAAGCGAGTGGTTAGTTGTTAAAAGAAAAGTCAGTAAAGCAGCACACATGGTCAGTTGCATGAGGTGTGATAATAACAGAAAAGCGTAGGTAATCGAGGTGTTTGTTTCTGCGCTGAACGCTGTCGATAAACGAGGCGCTAATTAGTAAGCTACCGCTGTCTACGGAACAAGTGAAAGCTAACATTTGCGATTAGAAGTGTAAACAGGCTGTCTCTTGCACAACATTTCTCGTGATTTACAGGCCTTGAAAGAAAAAAGAAAGCGGCGAGGAAGCGAGAGACAGTAACCCAGACAAAGAGACAAGAGATTCATAATCGTTGGCATCTATATCGGACAGCCTGGCTGGTGTTTACGTTGCAATGATTAGCTTCGTTGAAGCCGATATGACCATCTATTTTTGTCTGCCCGTGCAAAGGTGGGGCTCTCCAATATCCGCCGCTTATCGCTAGAAGACGTGAAGGGGGTGCGAGGAGAGGGGAGACTTGTGTCCTGGTTGAAAGACATGGCCGCTGATATTATGGAGTTGTGATACTGCACTATACATTATATAAGCTCCACCTAGCCATGTGGGTCTTGTGTGTGTGTGTGTGTGTGTGTGTGTGTGTGAGAGAGAGAGAGAGAGAGAGAGAGAGAGAGATAGTGTGTGCTCTAACCCAGTGTGCTCTACTCTACCCCAGTGGTCAGTGTGCTCTACCCCAGTGGTCAGTGTGCTCTACCCCAGTGGTCAGTGTGCTCTAACCCAGTGGTCAGTGTGTTCTACACCAGTGGTCAGTGTGCTCTATCCAAGTGGTCAGTGTGCTCTATCCCAGTGGTCAGTGTGGTCTACCCCAGTGGTCAGTGTGCTCTACCTCAGTGGTCAGTGTGCTCTACCTCAGTGGTCAGTGTGCGCTACCCCAGTGGTCAGTGTGCTATAACCCAGTGATCAGTGTGCAATAACCCAGTGGTCAGTGTGCTATAACCCAGTGGTCAGTGTGCTATAACCCAGTGGTCAGTGTGCTATAACCCAGTGGTCAGTGTGCTATAACCCAGTGGTCAGTGTGCTATAACCCAGTGGTCAGTGTGCGCTACCCCAGTGGTCAGTGTGCGCTACCCCAGTGGTCAGTGTGCTCTAACCCAGTGGTCAGTGTGCTCTAACCCAGTGGTCAGTGTGCTCTACCCCAGTGGTCAGTGTGCTATAACCCAGTGGTCAGTTTGCTCTAACCCAGTGGTCAGTGTGCTCTACCCCAGTGGTCAGTGTGCTCTAACCCAGTGGTCAGTGTGCTCTACACCAGTGGTCAATGTGCTCTATCCAAGTGGTCAGTGTGCTATAACCCAGTGGTCAGTGTGGTCTACCTCAGTGGTCAGTGTGCTCTACACCAGTGGTCAGTGTGCGCTACCCCAGTGGTCAGTGTGCTCTAACCCAGTGGTCAGTGTGCTCTAACCCAGTGGTCAGTGTGCTCTACACCAGTGGTCAGTGTGCTCTATCCAAGTGGTCAGTGTGCTATAACCCAGTGGTCAGTGTGGTATACCCCAGTGGTCAGTGTGCTCTACCTCAGTGGTCAGTGTGCTCTACCCGTGGTCAGTGTGGTCTACGCCAGTGGTCAATGTGCTCTACCCCAGTGGCCAGTGTGCTCTACCCCAGTGGTCAGTGTGCTCTACCCCAGTGGTCAGTGTGTCCTACTTCGATATTCGTACTTGGCGTACTTCCTCTGGTCAGGTTAAATCCCAGGCAGCAGGTTCTATTTACCCGTTGGTAGATTTCTTCAATCTAATACGTTTGCCAAGGCAGAGTTCTCACAGTCTACTATTTGCGATTTTGAACTGTCATTGGATCTTTACCAAGAGCTATTCGCACACATAATAAATCAAGGAAAACTAGAAGTGGCAAGCTTCACTAGAACACAATCACAAGTGACAAAGTGGAAGTTGTGGCTAAAGCCTCCATCAGCACACAAACAATGAACATTCACTGGTACTACATTTAAAAAAAAAAAAACATACAAAAATGACTCAGCTGATACATATTTACACACGACATTTTCTATTTGTCCTTCACGTCGGAGATGTCTAGGTATTCGATCTCAAGAAAACAGATAAATGTGGCAGAACTTATGTGTAGAGTATGATCAATGAACGTTCTGAAACAGTTGGACGCTCACAACCGCTCAGCTTCAAAGTCAGCAAGTAAAGGAGTCTTTTACACGCATTAATGGACATCGGGAATATTTACACATTTGTATTGACCGAACTATTAGCTTAATATACCATTTAACTAAGATACTACTCAAGGTCATACAAGAAAGAATTCAAAATAAAATAGATGGAAGTAGCTGAAGAACAATTTGAGTTCCGCAAAACAGCGGCACCAGACAAGCAATAATCTGTTTGAAGATGTTAATTGAAAAATATATAGAAGTTCAGAAAAATATATATGTTTTTCATAGACTACAAGAAAGCTTTTGATAGAGTACAACATGAACGACTACTTACATACCTACAAGATATAGTAGTAGACGGAAAGGACATAAGACTTATTAGTAACCTGTACTGGGAACAAGTGGCGTCTATTAGTTGCGGTAATAACTATTCGTCGCCCATAGAGATAAAAAGAGGAGTACGGCAGGGATGCTTGTTGTCCCCAAGCCTTTTCAACCTATATGCAGAAATTTTTTTTAAACAAGTCGAAATGCCTGGACTTAACATCAATGGAAGAATCATAAACAATCTTTGGTATGCTGACGATACCGTGTTACTAGTAGACAGCGAGCAAGATTTACAAAACCTAGTGGAACAAGTAAACAGGCATAGTGCAGAATGTGGCTTAGATATTAACATCCAGAAAACAAAAACTATGATAATTAACAGTGGAAAGGAAAAGTCATCAATGAACATCACAGTAAACGGGGAGATACTAGAATAAGTAACAAGTTTATCCTATCTTGGATATGTAATAACAGATGATAGAAGAAGTAAAAAAGAAATCAAAAAGAGAATAGGAATGGCCAAAAAATACTTTCATCAGCATGAAACATGCAGCTTTAACATGCAGTTTGGGACGCAGAGGTGTTTCCAAGGCACCAGGGCCGGGATCTATACTGGCCAAGACCTGCTGACACGTCCACGTCGTGCGTCCTGGGCAACAGGTCCCTTCGGGGTCCTGGCTAACATCAGTAGGATCGATGATTCCTCCGAAGTCGGAGAGTATCTGCCTGCATGGCGAGGAACCACAAGTGCACACCAATAAGCCAGACATGGGACAACGGATGAGACAACCTCAGGTCCTGTATGGTATCACATTGATGTTGGACAACAGGATGTCTTCATCCGACATACAGGACTTCACAGCCAGCGAACACAAGCAAGCAAACAACATGCAGTTTTAAACAGTATTAACATATAGAGAAATTAACAACGCATTAAAAATTAGAATTCTCAAATGTTACGTATATTCAACATTAGTAATGTTACATTACTGTATGGCGCGGAGCCTGAACAAGCAACTAGAAAGTTGAATAGAGGCCCTGGAGATGTGGAAATACAGACGAATATGTCGTCATTCATGGAATCAAAAACAATAAAATAAAATACAGAGGTTCTAGAAAAACTGGAAATGAAAAGAGAGTTGATGAAAGAAATGAAAAAGAGGCAAGTGAAATATTTCGGCCACGTTAAAAGACATGATACTTTTATAAAAACCATACTGGAGGGCAAGGTTGGGGGCAAGCGAGCAAGAGGTAGACAACGATAAAAGTGGGAAGATAACATCAAGAGATGGACGAACATCAGCCTGGCAGAATGTACAGTCAAGGCGAGAGACTGACAGTGTTGGAGATCCATTACAGCCAACCTTCATTGTGGAGACGGCACTTGATTGATTGATTGATTGATTGATTGACCGACCGATCGGCACTCGGTGGGTGATGTGGACAGTATCACGCCACCCGCATTTACTTCTCAAGACATTCTTGGTACCTGTTTCTGGCTCTGTCCACCTGGTAGCCCAGGTTCATTTTTTAAAAAAAATCCGAATTTGCCCAGCTGGGGATCAAACCCGAGAGCATGGAAACCGAGTGCTAACCACTTCACTGCCGAGCTTCAAAACAGAATTGAAAATCGTTAGGAAAAATCACCGCAGACACACAAATACCGAAACAAAACTGCTTACAGATAAAAAGTCACCAAGACACGAGGTTGAAAATGGAAGATTTAAAAAGTCAACAACAAAACACAATTGTCAACATGAGAACGCCAGCACAAAACAAATAATACCCAATGCATTTTTTCATCAGAGATATGGAAACTAGAAAGAAGGCGACCAGCGAAATCGATCTGTTTTTGCGTAATGACGCAATGTCGTGGTATAACGTGTCCTCGTGGGAAGACGGTTAATGTATGCGCATTCAATTTTGTTTATTTTCGCCCACTTTTGTCCTATCTCTGCATTATCTAGGGATTGCAGGTTGCTTTTCTATTGGATATTCTCGAGGCTGGAATCAAACACGTCAGACAGAGATCGACGCGGCTGCTGACGCCCCAGTCTGAGATTAATTGTCTCTGGGTAATGACGACCAGCATTTTGACAGTGCTTGGAGTCAGTGGGAGTCGCAGTAGAGTCAGTGATAGCCGCGGTAGAGTCAGTGGAAGCCGCGGTTAGAGTCAGTGGAAACCGCGGTTAGAGTCAGCGGAAGCCGTGATAGCCGCGGTAGAGTCAGTGGAAGCCGCGGTTAGAGTCAGTGGAAACCGCGGTTAGAGTCAGTGGAAGCCGTGATAGCCGCGGTAGAGTCAGTGGAAGCCGCGGTTAGAGTCATTGGAAACCGCGGTTAGAGTCAGTGGAAGCCGTGATAGCCGCGGTAGAGTCAGTGGAAGCCGCGGTTAGAGTCAGTGGAAACCGCGGTTAGAGTCAGTGGAAGCCGTGATAGCCGCGGTAGAGTCAGTGGAAGCCGCGGTTAGAGTCAGTGGAAACCGCGGTTAGAGTCAGCGGAAGCCGTGATAGCCGCGGTAGAGTCAGTAGGAGCCGTAAGAGCCGCTTTAAAGTCAGCAGGAGCTGCGGTAGAGTCAGCGGGAGCCACGGTAGAGTCAGTGGAAGTCGCGGTTGAGTTAGTGGAAGCCGTGATAGCTGCGGTAAAGTCAGTAGGAGCCGTGGGAGCCGCTTTATAGTCAGTGGAGGCCGCTTTACAGTCAGTGGGAGCCGTGGTAGAGTCGGTAGGAGCGTGGTAGAGTCAGTGGGAGCGTGGTAGAATGGTGGCTAAACACTCGGTAGTCTTGGGTTCGATCTGCTGCGATGCAGATTCGAATGTTTAATTTTTATAACTGACCTCGGCTCCCAGGTCCAACCAGTCTAAAATGGATACAAAGAAATGATTGGGAAGGAAAGGGGGCCGAGTGATACTAACACCACCCACCGAGTGCCGCCGATTGGTCTATACAAATAAGAATTTAGCACCATATAACCCATGTGGTTAACGCGTGTACAAGGGATCTTTACTTAACGGCTATCGGGTGAGTGGGCGGCTGCAAGTACGCCGACCCTAAACCTACAGGTCGTTTCACCTCCTACTGTGTATAAGAACGTATAACACAGGTATCAAACCATGATGGTGATGAGGAGCGGATTGGGTCTAAACATGCGGGTTGCCAGGATACAGGCTACCAATGGACACTGACATTTTTAACGCATTGTTTCAAGTTTAAGGGGGCCTACTTCATGAGGCTCTGTCGGGAAGGTGGCACCCTAGCCAGTCCGTCACTTATGATTATGTTGAAAATATAACGCTTTTAGCTCTTCCCCCGCGTGTTACCGGGGTCCATAAGGAAAGCAAATAATGGCAGTATTGTAACAATCATGCATGACGTAAGAGCCGACAAAGGAAGGTTGGTGTGAGACTGGCTAGCTCATCCCATGGAAAGCCATGGCTGCAAAACCCAACCAATCATGAACAAATCTACAAGGGGCTTGGTGTCAATTGGTGCGGATGTATGCTCTATTAGAAGATGAAAGATATCGGCAGCAGCAGAAGAGGACGGAGGAGTAGAAGAAGGAGGAGGATGGGTTGAGGATGTGGAAAAGGAAGAGAAGGAGGAGGCTGTGGTTCTTGACAGCAGACGGCCTCTCTGTCAAAAGAACAGCCCCCGCACCAACTCCTGATGTGGCAGAAAGCAGATATGACTGATAAGTATATAGGCATTGATTGGCGTTCATGGAAGACAGAATGGACGAAGCTGGTGCCCGGGAAAGCCCTCCAGAGCAACCGAAGACGCATTTTCTTCTCCAAAGCTCTCGGCCTGGCACTTCAACAACTACACTCTAGTGCTACAATCGGCAGGTCCTTTATCTAGGTTAAGTCAGCCAAGGAACCTTGTGCACGCCTTACGAGCGCCGGACAGATGGTGCCAGACCCATCATTCTATAGACCAATCGGCACTCACTGGATGATGATGTCCTGTAGCAGAAACTTGTTGTGTGAAGTGTTAGAACCATCACATTTCTGTAAGCCGACGCGGAAGGAGGAACATGGAGCCAGTCTTTCCCTCACATAGCCAGCCACGAGATCTGACATCGAACCTTTGTCCGACGGGACAAGTACCATAGTCGGCGTAACTCCTAACCATTAAAACAAAGTGTACGTTCTTTTGGTAAAACTAGTACAAGACAAAACAATTCTCAACAATCTGACTCGAACACAGTGCTTCTGGGCTTGGAGTCGACCCCAAGGAAAACCTTAAAGACAATGGCTACAGGTACGAGAAGAACTGCTGGTAGAGGACAATGGTAGTGCACCCGTGTAGTTTCTACAGCAGAGGTTGTGGGCCTTAATCTTCCAAGGGTCATTTTGGATATTTATAACATCATTCGTGGGCCATTAAAAAAAAATCAACTTAAAAGAGCAGAGGTTGTGGGCCTTAATCTTCCAAGCGTCATTTTGGATATTTATAACATCATTCGTGGGCCATTAAAAAAAAATCAACTTAAAAGTTAGCCAGCTTTATTTAGTCAAACATAATTAACTCACCCCTAATATGACGGCGCCGGTCTCCCTGGTTTAGAGGTTACACGACTTTCTCCGTAATCTCGTATACTCTCGTAAGTAACGTGGCGTTGCGCGAGAATCGGTAGCGGTTCTCTCCGCGTCCGTCGGTAACTTACGGGGTAGGTGTGCCGGTCGTTCAGAAAGCAATGGCAAACTACCGAGCATAATCTTGCCAAGAAATCAACAATCAGCTGAAAGATGCTGATGTTGACAGCGATGTCCTGTAAAGGATATGCGAACCAAAAAAAAAAAAAAATATGATGGCTGAAACTGCTCCGCTCAATACTGTGGAGTATTGATGCATGGTAGGGCAGACGTGGTTGCGGCCTTGTGGGAGCACATGTACACCTCAGAGGAGCAAATGGATCACCATAGTCTGGTAAGAATGAGACAGCGAGGGGTGACGAGGGGATCTGGCCGACGCTCGACGCTCAGGGGAAAGGCGAGACGGACATATAATCAGATTGCTACTGGAACTATTAGTGTTGGAACTCTTCGCTGGCTGCTGAGGATGGGGACGGAGCGCTTATGGGAATGCCCCGAATGCTGTGATGTCGGTTCCTAAATCAATCAATCAATCAATCACTGCTCCGCATCAGTTTGGTGGGACGTGTGTTGTTAGCTGGAATTAATAATGTTGCTGCTAGATTTATTGATCAATTAATAATGTTGCTGCTAGATTTATTGATGAATTAATAATGTTGCTGCTAGATTTATTGATGAATTAATAATGTTGCTGCTAGATTTATTGATAACTTTTTATAAAGCTCTTAGATTTATGGAATTTTGAGTTCCGCCAGTGATGCCCTAGAGGAGCCAGACTAAATGATTTCGCGGGCATTATACGACCCGTTGACCGGAAGTGCCCCGCCCCCGACTCACAGAAACACAAACTCTCAGGAGAGTTCAGCCCATCCTCCATCTGGTAGGTCACAGACGTTACGTGACAAAATTAGATTGTCAATCTGGTCATCACTGAGGCCGCGTATAGAGACATATCAAAGGCGGTGCTGGTTGGCGTGGAGAGAGGCCTGGTGACGGAGCTGACTATAGCAACATCTGGGCGCTAGCCAGATCAATCTCTGATATATCTACATGCACCATCACGGCAAACTGTTTATCTGTATGTGGGACAGGGTAGAGGGCGCAGAGAGAGAGAGAGAGAGAGAGAGAGAGAGAGAGAGAGAGAGAGAGAGAGAGAGAGAGAGAGAGAGGTGAAAAAAAGTAAAAGAGACCAGGACATAAGGTGAGACAGTGTTAGTGATAGAGAGACTTTATTATATAGATAGCGAGGGGCAGTGGGTGACAGAGAGCGACAGAAAGATGAACTGACAGGGAGAGAAACAACGAGATGCCAAGAGAAGGACATGGACATGAACAGTGGCGGATATGAGAAAGTGGAGAGTGGTATAGAAAGAATGGACAAAAGGGGTGGGGGACAGAGAGAAGACAAGGAGATGGGGAAATTGTAGGGTCTGAGAGAGAGAGATAGAGAGAGAGAGAGAGAGAGAGAGAGAGAGAGAGAGAGAGAAGAGAGAGAGAGAGAGAGAGAGAGAGAGAAGAAGAAGAAGAAGAAGAAGAAGAAGAACAGAAAGAGGGTGAAACAGGCAGATACTGAGAAAGAAACAGAAAAGAAAGTCGCAAATATAAGATTGAGGAGCAGGTCCGCATATTCCAATGGGTAAGAATTCGTGTTCTTAAACTTAAACATCCGGTGTGCTGATGCCGAGGTAAGCGGTTCAACCCCTACACCGGACAGTTGGACTAAAATGTTGACCTCTCGTCCTTAGCTTGGGGACGTAAATTACAAGTAACTCTGAAGTCGGAGTGGGTTCGCCTGATGGCGAGGGACACTGTTAATAGGAAAAGCTAATGCACACGCAAAAATTCAGTCTATGACTACTATAAATAGTGTGTATGGACTATGCTTGAGGTCAAAGCAGGTCAAAGCAAGCGAGCGCAACCAAAAAAAAAAAATAAGACTGAGGAGAGTGGAAGAAAAAAAAAGGAATGGAGACATGTGCGCAACCCATTGTGTACAGGAAGGATGTGCGGTGGTTATAGTGTATTTGATGCCAAATCAGGAAATTTTAAACCAAGTTTGGTCACAATCTAAATAAGAAAGATAAAGTTAGAAAGTGATATACGGAAGGGAGCAATCAGAGTTAAACATTGGCATCTTTAACAGTACTGACTACATCTAGATGGGAGAGCATTTCAAAGTGTTATTAAGTGGATTTCTATTCTGAGTCTGACCAAGCTGTCTGAATAAATTATGTTTGTACAATTTAGCCTTGGCAGCGGCCTGTCGAGACATAATCTTGTCGATTTCTATCTGCCCTGGTTCTATACAGTCCATTATTGCAGAAGGTTAGGTAGCCAATCCACTACCACAGGAACATGATGCGGCTATCATCCTTTAACTCCGTATAATCAGTCCTGGGTCAGATTCTTATGCTCCGGGTGTGAAGTGTTGGGCGTTCAAATATTTTAGACCACACAACACAAGAGGTGGAGTGACGACTAACTAATCCCCTTCCACCCCGCCTGTCCTTCCCAGATAATTCTGAACACTGTCTGGTGCCCATTTGTATAAAAGGCTGAACTGACCCAACAGTAGTTGTGGTGGAACGACAAGCAAATACAACTTCCTCTGTTGGATCACAAAGGATCATAATTTCTTAGACTGAGATGTGTACGTGATATTCGTTGGTTAAAAGGCGCCCGGCATACCTCTATAACCCCGGCATACTACGCGGACTGGGAGACTAGATAAGCAAGGCAATAGCTTGTATGTGAAAGTGAACCGACGCGAACCACTGGTTGCCTTCATGCTTGTGTGGGGACGCGGACTGAGAGACTAGATAAGCAAGGCAATAGCTTGTATGTGAAAGTGAACCGACGCGAACCACTTGTTGCCTTCATGCTTGTGTGGGGAAGCGGACTGAGAGACTAGATAAGCAAGGCAATAGCTTGTATGTGAAAGTGAACCTACGCGAACCACTGGTTGCCTTCATGCTTGTGTGGGGACGCGGACTGAGAGACTAGATAAGCAAGGCAATAGCTTGTATGTGAAAGTGAACCGACGCGAACCACTTGTTGCCTTCATGCTTGTGTGGGGATATGAAAGCTGAACATTGACCTCAGATGTCAGGTGAACATACACAGCGCACAGCTGAATACAACCAGTGAATTGACTGTACGAAACAGGTATACTCAAAGAGACTTTACTCCAGTAAAGCTTACCAATTATGTTTCTGGTTTCCGTGGATGTACCCAAAGTCATGAAATCACAAAATAACCAGCCACACAACAAAGCCAAATCAGACACTCGTTATACATTACATATATGTGACAGATATCACGCTGGTGTCAACAGAGAATACACGTACTAGGAAACTCGACAAATTAACGACACATACAAGAACACAAACCAATGTTTTTACCAAAGTCTTTGTCGGCTTACGAACAACAAGAGCACTCAGGCGAGACACAGAAACATAGTCACACGTTGCCACCCCGAAAGAATCAGAGGTTTTGTAAAGTGGCCAAATTCGAACAATTAGCATCATGAGCAAAATCACAAAGAGTTTGCCAAGAATCATCAGGACAAGAGTTAGCAAGAATGTATAACCAGAACAGTGTGGGTTTGAGAAGGGTACAACAAATGTCGTGTAATTGCCGGGAACAACAACAGAGCGTTGTGTAGAAGTAAACAAAAACCTACATCATTGCTTCATTGACAACACAAAGACTTATGATAAAGCAAGACATGTCGACATGATACAGTTGCCTGCAGATCTACAAATGTAGTAAAGAACACAATAATATACTGGCCACATGGTATGGTCGGGGCATGGAGAGTCCAGATCCAAGATTCATGATCGTGTGAGGTGGCGAAGCATGACCGCCCATGCTTATCGGCACGACACGCCATGATGACGAAGATGAAGCACGCGTAATCGTAAACAAGTAAACTCACCATAATGCTCCTTGTGCATGTCCCCGTCGGGCAGATACTCGTTCTGAAACTCCAAAATAACACTCAGCCAAGCCTCCTGCTGCTTCTCGGATTCGGCTAGGACAGTGAAGCACTCCTCGCTGGTGTACAGTGCTATCCCGTACTTGCCATGGCGACTATCCGATTTCTTGTTGATGTTGAAACAAGTGTGCAGGTAGATCGGTCGCTTTGGTTGCTGGCCTGCCTTGAATTTCTTTTCCGAGTCATAGTATTCAAGGCGTGCGGGACCGCTCGAGCTTGTCGAACGCAGGACAAAATATTTCTTTTTCATCGTCTGTGGATGATAATAAACATCAGTTTGACAAGTCAGATGCATGTCATTTACATCGTCTGTGGATGATAATAAACATCAGTTTGACAAGTCAGGTGCATGTCATTTACATCGTCTCTGGATAACGATAAACATCAATGTCGGAGGATAATATTTCGCCAAGTATGACCTCCCATTTGGACAGAAGGACGATATATCGCCATACTAGGGTCATCGTGTTATGCGTTTTATTTCACGGCATCTTCGGCAATTTTAATGCTCATTGAATAGACATTTACATCGTAACACCCAGTCATTTGATTGGGCATCATGCTTAGTTCAAAACTACTTTTTTTTTCTTTGGCACTGAATCAGTTAAAGGCAATTTTACGTTCAGTATTTTGCTATTGCTTCTGAACGGCCGACGCCTCATAGCATTGAAATCAACGCAAAGCTATCAATAAACATAATGCAGAATGAAATATATGTCTATTTAGAAAAAGTAGAGTGAATTTTGTTGAAAATATCTTGGGCAAAGAAAAGAACAAATGCATCCATACTTCAAGAGTTAAATAATGAAGAGGGTTGGCTATTAAAGGCGATAAAACAAAGAAAATTGAAATATTTTGGTCACTTGAAACGTCATGAAAGTTTGAAGCGAACAATAATGGAGGGGTATATGCCTGGGAAGAGAGGAAGATGAAGGCCAAAGAGAGGAAGGGTGCAGGATGTGGCGGATGATCTCCAGTTTTCCGGGAGGTTGTATGGGAGCGAGGTTCTGTAAATGACATGCTACTGAATGAATGAGAGTGAAGGGCCTTTTCACATGCCTTGAGACGTGGTAAGTATATACGGTACCAGATTCCATAGTTTGAGACCAATGGGCACTAACAAGTGGCGTGTCATTACCACACAGACCGCCTGTACTTCCTTCCCTAACATTTCCTCGCAGCCACTTTAGCCGGGACCGGCCTGGGAGCCCAGGTCTATCAAAACATTAAAATCCACTTCGATGAGCATTGGAACGCATGACCATCGGTTCAGCAGTCAAGTCTGCTAGCCACTGCACTACAGCGGCCCCATTGTGTATATTTCTCTTTCCATATAGTTCTTCGTTTTATTGCGCTTCATTTACATTGCATTTGTGTTCAAATATTTATTGTTGTCAGAACGTGTGCTGTTGTTCTATAATGGCGGTATATAGCACCAAACGAGCCGATTGGTGCCAGGTCGCTTATCATATTTACGAGGGTAAGTTAATATGTCACAAATGACTGTAGAAAAATAACTAACTATGATAACAACTTGAAACCAGTTTATTTGTATACATACATTGTCCCTTTATTTCTCAACATAATTTCCACCAACATTGATGCATTTATCCCATCGTTTTATCAGTCCTTCCAAACGGGTTGCATAGAACGGCGTGCTATGTTTTCTAAAGCACGTTTTCCCTTCACATTAAACTTCGGCGTCACTCGCGAAATGTCTCCCGCCAAGGTGGATTTTCAGTGGACTTAGCCACTAGCGATTTCCCGTAAATCGATGCCTAGCTGGGTAGAAAAAGATACGAGGGCGAGTCAATAAATAAGTCACACAATTCTGTGGGATGGTTCCATTGGCACCGATCGCCCTTGTTCTTGTACAGTGTTATGATGTTTGAATCTTTGAAATCCTGTGGGACTTGTCCTTCTCGCCAGCATAGCTCTATTAGCTGGTGTATCTGTAGAGTGAGTGTGTCTTGCCCACTCCTGGTAACCTACCTCTATTGGAATCCCATCCTTACCTGGAGCCTTGCCAGATGCAAGTTCATTTATAGCACACTTAACTTCTGTTATGGTGGGAAGTGTGTCCAGGTGGTCAAGAGTTGGTAGAGCCTCTGTGGCGTTGAGGGCATCATCCGCTAGTTTGGTCTCACTTGAGTAAAGCTCCAAATAGTGCTCTACCCATCTGTCCATCTGCTGTTTCTTATCAGTGATGATTTCACCAGTCAAGGTTTTCAATGGTGCACTTCTTTTGATTACTAGACCACAGGCTTTCTTTATTCCTTCATACATGCTTCTTATGTTTCCCTTATCACTTGCGATTTGAATGGACTCACATAACTTGATCCAATAATCAATTGCACACTGCCTGGCAGCCTTTTGCATATCCTTCCTAGCTTGCCTTAGCTCACTCAGAGTGTTACGCGTTGGTCTTTCCTTGTTTCTTAAGAGAGCTGTCTTCTTCTTATCAATCAAGGGCTGCAGAGTCTCGCTGTTTGCCGCAAACCAGTCCTGCCTCTTATGATCCACTGTGCCATAAACCCATAGGGCAGTTTTATAGAGAGTTTCCTTAAGTTGACCCCACTTTTCATTTACTGTACAATTTTCTGGTGTATCAGTGAAAGCGTCTTCAAGTTGCTGTTGAAACTGAAAGCACTTTTCAGGATCGTGAGTGTTAATAATATTAATCCTTGGGCTAGATTTGTGTTTAGCTGTGTAGGTTCTCTTTGGTCTCAGCCTATCCCTTGCAACAACCAAAGAATGATCCGTATTACAGTCAGCACTGTGGTAACTTCGAGTCAATGATATATGGTTCAGATGTTGTCTCCGTGTGATGATGAAGTCCAGCTGGTGCCAATGGCCGGATCTTGGATGTTTCCATGTGACCTTATGCATCTCTTTTGTTTAAAAAAAAGGAGTTTGTAATATATAGGTCATTACTGGTGCAATGCTTCAGCAGCCTTTGCCCATTTTCATTCATGCGACCGATGTTGTATTTTCCAAGGCACACTGGCCATGAACTCGAGTCCTTGCCCACACGAGCATTGAAATCACCGAGCATATAAATGTAGTCAGATTTTGGAACTGCCTTGATCACGGAGTCTAACTCCTCATCGAACGAATCCTTCACATCATCAGAGGCTTCACATCATCAGAGGAATCGAGTGTCGGTGCATATGCAGTAATAATGGTGGCAAAACCACAAGAGGTTGCCAAGCGCAGGGATAATAGTCTTTCATTTCCTCCTGCTGGAATTTCAATCATTCCCAGTAGCGAATTCTTCACTGCAAAGCCCACACCGTGTTGCCGTTTGTCTGTCTGCCCTCTACTCTTCCAAAAAAAAAAAGGTGTAATTGTTTTCCCTGAGTGACCCTTCCTCAGCGAGGCGAGTCTCCTGCAGGCCAGCAATAACAATGTTAAGACGATTGAGTTCGGCATCAATCACAGCCGTTTTTCTCACACTGTCAATATTGGTCAAGTCAGTGGAAAATCCTGGACACATGGTTCTCACGTTCCAGGTTGCAAGCCGTAGATTGAGGTTTCTATTTTTCTTATTTGTATCAGGTGCATTGGTTTTACAGCCTGCGATCCAGATTTTGTCCTAGCCCCAAGCACCCATTGAAGCAGGCAGGCTGTGGCGGATCAGCACCCAATTGGCCGGGGGCTGCCCAGCTTGAGGCGGGCGGTAGCTGATCAGTGACACCTGTAGGTGTCTCCCACCGTCAGAGGCAACGCGTGGCGCCCCATGTCTACGCCAATTGACAGGGACTTATAACCCGTAACAGTTGCCTCTCGCTTTGATTCCGAGACCAGTTAAGACCAGGGATGGAGTTATTGCCTCTCCATAGCACAAAGCTTGGGCTAAAATATAGAGATCATGTGTTGCCCATGAAGCATGATCCCTCTCTCGGCCTGCCTAGATTACTCCAGAGGAAAAGTAACACCCCTATATCTGGAACAAGACAAGCTGCAGAAGCTGCCGGAACAGCAAAGCAATGCTCTAACTGTCCGCCTGTCGGACCTTCGATCCTAGACCAGCCGCCAACCAAGGCTTAGGGCCTGGTCTGCCCCACCATGACATTTTGTCTTTAGGTTGCATTTCCTCGCACCAGGGTAAGGCTTGTACCCTCCTAATTGCGCTCTTCCGCCCGAAGCCGTTGGCACAATGTGGGGTGTCGGGTTTGGTAAGCGCCGCCCAACGTTCGGCGCTAACAGAAAGCAGGTAGTACCGTCTACTGTTATACGGTAGCTCAGTCATATCTGACTAAGACCTGACATATACTGTGGGATGACTGGCAAATGAAAACAAAGCACGTATTTCTATGCAGCCGGTTCGGGAGGATTGAAAAAACGATGGGATAAGTGCATCAATGTTGGTGGAAATTATGTTGAGAAATAAAGGGACAATGTATGTATAAAAATGAACTGGTTTCTAGTTGTTATCATAGTAAGTTATTTTTCTACAGCCATTTGTGACTTACTTATTAACTTACCCTCGTACAACCTTCATATTCGTTCCGGGACAGCAGAGTTTGAAGTAAATGGACGAGCTGATAAAACTTGCTGGTTTTTCTTCCATTGCATTATGGCTTCTTTATTGGGATCAAGGCCTGCCTCTTTACCTTCACCCGGGGGGGGGGGGTGTCGCGGGGGGCATTATGGGTAGACACTTGTTTGGATAACAAGGTGGGGTGTGGTGGGGGGGGGGGGAGGGGTTGTCGACCTTGGTTTCATATAAAGCCTGGCTGAGGTCGGGCTGCCTTAGGTTTACAACATACGTCTCTGAGTGGGGGGAGGGGGTGGGGGGTTGACCTTGGTTCCATATAAAGCCTGGCTAACGTCGGGCTGACTTAGGTTTACAACATACGTCTCTGAGTGGGGGGGGGGGGGGGTTTGTCGACCTTGGTTCCATATGAAGCTTGGCTAAGGTCGGACTGACTTAGGTTTACAACATACGTCTCTGAGTGGGGGGGGGGGGGGGGGGGCTGAGTGGTCTCGAGGTATGGTGTCCGCCTCGAGTGCTGGAGGTCCCGGGTTCAAGCCCCGGTGAGGGCCGGGATTTTTTTCACGTGGACTTCTAGTAACAAAATTTACCCTGGTCTCTGGGTAGTGAGATCGGACGGCCGTGTGTCTTGTTCCGCACGTAAAAACACATCCCTTGGCAGATGGAAATCGAAAAAGAGTAGCCTAACGGCGCTGCCCGGGCAAAATTTCGAGTTAAAAATCTACCCAACGTAGTTCAGGATCCTAGCCGGTGCTACGGAGTTCGTGCACTGAGCTTAGATTCTCCGGATTCAGGCTTTAGTTAGCACCCGTGTGCCGTGATGTTGATCCGTCGACTAACCTAAACTAAACATACGTCTCTGGTTCGTGTCCACATTGTTTTGGGTCCTGGAATATTGTTTTTAATTAAGAGAAAAGGGATATGTGTATTATATATACATGGCCTGACTTAGAGTCTCATTCACCTACTCTCTCTCTCTCTCTCTCTCTCTTTCTATCTCTCTCTTTCTCTCCCTCACACACATCTCTTCCTTGACCCGGGAGTAGTATATCGAACAGAGTCTTCTCTGACAAAGCGGGAAATACCGCGGGTGGGGGAAGGGGGAGCATGTCTAGCATGCTGCTTCCCTGTTTATACTTCGCAATTAGATGACAGACAGACAGACAGACAGACAGACAGACAGACAGACAGACAGACAGACAGACAGACAGACAGACAGACAGACAGACATGGAGAGTGACAGAGACAGACATAGAGAGTGACAGAGACAGACATACAGAGAGGGACAGACGGTGACGGAGAGAGAGACAGACAGAAAGACAGACAGACAGAAAGACAGATGGAGACAGGGAGAGGTTGAAAGACAGACGGACACAGGGGGAGACAGACAGACAGAGACGGAAACAGGCAGGCAGATAGACAGAGATACAGAGATACAGACAGACAGAGACGGAGAGATAGAGACAGACAGACAGACGGAGCGAGATGGAGAGAAAGACAGACAGAGAGGGAGAGGGATATAGAGACAGACAGAGACAGAGCGAGGTGGAAAGAGAAAGAGAAAGAGACAGAGACAGTGACAGACAGACAGACATATTTGCAGCATACGTGATTCTGGTCTATATACGCATTTGGAACCTCACATGTGCTACGCTGGAGTTCTCCTTGTGTGATCTCTGGAAGGAGACGAGCACTCTGACTGACGGAGATACAGCACCAAAAGTGATCCTTGACTAAACACCAAACCGAAGTCACCCGAGGACTCAAGCAGTGCAGTTAACGAAACTGTAAGAGCGTCCCAACCATTTTCCTACGCTGATGGTAGATAATCAACACACACATCTTACACACACACACACACACACACACACACACACACACACTGGCTGGAGACAACGCCCATATTAAGATTAGTGTAAGACTTACGTATAACCTCGTGAGGAACACAGCTGTTCGAGATTCGGCAGCGGATCGCGTCGCGTTGGTTACTTACGGGGTATGTGAGCCGGTCGCTCAGAAAGCAATGGCAAACTACTGAGCGTAATCTTGCCAAGAACATCAACACCAGCGGTAAAATGCTGGTGTTGACTGCAACGTCCTGTAAGGGATATGCAACATTTAAAAAAAGTAATTTTATCCCACTAAAGAACTGTCTAGAATGTGGAGCAGCCACTTAACGATGCAAAAAATGTCCTGAGACAGAATCCGAATACAAAAATGTCCTGAGACAGAATCCTAACAACGACCCCGGGAACACCACTGAAGACATAAGCTATGCAGAATCTTACAACCGCTTAGTTGTAACAGGTGCGTCTATCTTTAAATGGGATCGATCCAGTAACATGACATGGGTCCCACAACACTTGATTAAAGGTAACTTATCGCTATCTGGAACATTACACCGGATTCGGATTAACAATTGCAGAACTAATTCCTGGCATTGAGTTCTTACTTTAACAATGGAAATAACATAGGCAGCTTTCTAATTAACCACACCTCCCCTTCCCTTCACGTACTAGATAAAGTTAGTTAGTTAGTCGCGGTTCCAACTTCACGGTAAAGGATCGCCCCATTATACTCCGTTCCTGTGCCAGTGAATATCACACAAAATGCTCCTCGCTGCACCATGCGAAAAGTGAAACAGACAGGAGTTTCGACAGACCAACAGCTTGAACAGGTATACTATGCATAATGCCGCTGCCAGAATTCCAAAACAAAAGTCCGCCACGAAAAACACAGTTCATCGTTGATGGAAGCGACAGTCACTAGAAAACCAGTAGTCACACATTACTGCATAAGGCAACCTAGTTAGTTCAGCGACTCGTCGGCTGCCATTTTTCTGAACATGCAGTTCACGACACAAGCAACCGCGGACAGATGTAAAAGCACTCTATGTGCTCCACGCACTCAACTCAGGAGCAGGGCGGCGGAACCATAACTAAATAAAGTATTAAACTTCAGTCCGGGCGAAAGAACAGTCAGACTATAACCTACCATGCATAACGTAAGAGGCGGCTAAGAAAGGTTGAGTCACGTATACAAATTCAGCCATTAAATCTAATCAACCATGAACAACAAAATTACTAATAAGCACCACATCATCATCATTATCACGTTCTTCCACTTTTGCCGTCTAGCGTCGAGGGGAGGGATAGTTGAGGTTCCAGCGCCCGATGTGTGGCACTGGATAGTAGTCAGCCCGTGTGATTGTACAATGTCCTTGATGTCATCAATCCATTTTCTTCTCCGACGGACACTTGGGACGGTCTCTTGGTCTCGTATAAGATCTTCTCTTCTGTAGGATGTAGGGCCAGAGCTGGTAGTTGATAGTGTTGCATTCTAACCGCACGGACGAACCATTTGATCTGCTGCCTTTCAATATATGTAGCACAAGGTACCAACGCTGAATAGCAGGACTAATATGCTATGACAGAATCACCAATGTGAAGTTGGTATTGTGTAATTATTATTTGTTAAGCATACACCCTTAACTAATTCCCCCTGCCTCTCATACCAAGCATATGCCCTGCCCACATAAGTTTAATTTCTCTTGTCCACCTCATTTCTTGAGATGCCACACACGAGTATTTTCTGTATCAGTTTGATGAGTGATCGAACAACATCTGCTGCAGCTGTTCTCATGTTACTCTTAGTTGTTCTCATGTTATTCATAGCTGTTCTCATGTTACTCATAGTTGTTCTCATGTTACTCATAGTTCTTCTCGTTATACTCATAGTTGTTCTCATGTTACTCATAGTTCTTCTCGATATACTCATAGTTGTTCTCATGTTACTCATAGTTGTTCTCATGTTACTCATAGTTGTTCTCGTTATACTCATAGTTGTTCTCGTGTTACTCATAGTTGTTCTCATGTTACTCATAGTTGTTCTCATGTTACTCATAGTTGTTCTCATGTTACTCATAGTTGTTCTCATGTTACTCATAGTTGTTCTCGTTATACTCATAGTTGTTCTCGTGTTACTCATAGTTGTTCTCGTTATACTCATAGTTGTTCTCATGTTACTCATAGTTGTTCTCGTTATACTCATAGTTGTTCTCGTGTTACTCATAGTTCTTCTCGTTATACTCATAGCTGTTCTCGTGTTACTCATAGTTGTTCTCGTGTTACTCATAGTTGTTCTCGTGTTACTCATAGTTGTTCTCGTGTTACTCATAGCTGTTCTCGTGTTACTCATAGTTGTTCTCGTGCTACTCATAGTTCTTCTCGTTATACTCATAGCTGTTCTCGTGTTACTCATAGTTCTTCTCGTTATACTCATAGCTGTTCTCGTGTTACTCATAGTTGTTCTCGTGTTACTCATAGTTCTTATCGTTATACTCATAGTTGTTCTCGTGTTACTCATTGTTGTTCTCGTGTTACTCACTGTCCACACCACGGCTTTGAGAATAGTGAAACGGTGTTCCATAACTACCGCTGATACCGGGTCCAGTGTTCGAAATCAGTAGCAGGAGATTTGGAATCAGGCGTATTTGCGTTGACTTCGATGGTATGATGCGTCGGCCGCTGAAAAAGCAATGGCAAACTACTGAACTAAACAAAACTGTCGTGTAAATATTGCATGCTTCTGTCGTAACGCAGTTAAGGGAGCATTTGGAATGCGACAAGGAAGAAGATAACACCAAATAAGAATGCCACCGTTAGAATCGGTAAATTTCGGGGGAAAATAACAGAAATATCAGTTGTCGGAAAACAGTTGAGTGCTAGGCTAACTTAACTTTGAAACAGGTTGCACCAATAAATGATGGGACTGATTGAAACGTTCTGTAAAGAACATGAAACTAACTTTAACCCATAGTCCAGGCTAGCATCCATACAGAAGAACAGGCCACACACAACGATTAAGTCGCCAGACTGTTGTGGCTGTGATATTTATGTTTTCATAACGTTCACGTTATGCAGGATACAGTGCAAACCGCTTAAGGCGATCTCGGATGTGGCGAATTTCTGTTGTGGAGAAAAATATTGTATAGTATGTTGTAAATGCATTAATATATGCTTGAGCTCTTATAAGAGGAATTTCTGATAAGAAGAACTATTTCTTGGATCCCATGTGGGTTCGCCTTAGCAGGTCTGCACATGATCTCTACCATTCATAACAGCTGGGTACAAAAACATTAAGACTAGCAGTGCCTCCTGTAACGATAACACTGCAACTGGTATCTGCCATGGAAGTCACGGCGGAAAGGTTTAACACGCGTAAACTTTCTTTTCTAAATGTGACGTAATCGGTTCGTTCCGCACGCCGGTCAGTTGAACTTAAACGTTGACTTCTCGTCCTGGAGTTGGGAACGTAAATTACAAGTACCTCGGAAGACAGAGAGGGTTCGCCTATGGCGAGGGACACTGGTAATAGGGAAAGCTAACCCTTATGTAAAATCAATCCGTGCACTCACCAGTAGTACAACATGTGTGTGGAGTGGACTAAGCTCGAGAACAAATCGAGCGAAAGCAACAACACATGCATACACAACACCTGCAATGAAAGTCTTTAAGGGCACAGGACCTCGATGCTTAAATTGGACCAACGCCCATACCTTTCCCTGTTCACACCTTCTGCGGAGGGACAGCTCAGGGCTCAGGAAGCGGTTGGCATGCGACAAGGAAGAAGATAACACCACCAAAATAAAAAGTGTCCCCTCAGAATCGGTAAACTCTGGAAAGAGTTCACTGAAATATCAGTTGTCTGGTTACGGTAGTGAGTTGTGCAACTGAACTTTGGAACAGGTTGCCCGGAAAGTTCGGCCAACCCGGATGTCTGATTTTTTTTTTTTTTTTTCCGCGTTTCCATCCTGTTTCTTCTTCTTCTTCGTTCATCCGGAGTTTTTTTTCGGATGTGATTGCGTTGTGCCTGTTTACAGCAGAGCTGCGTTCTTGCGCCGTTAGGCCGACACATCCGACTTCTGCGGGCATTTGTTGACCGGGTTAACCTTCCCGGGCCATCCTGTTTCAGGATATTGCGGTCAACACCAGCATCTTTCAGCTGTATGTTGATTCCTAGGCTAGATTACGCTCATCAGCACGCCACGACTTTCTGAGCGACCGGCTCCATACTCTCATATGTCACTTTTGCGATTCGAACCACTGCTAATTCTCGTCGCGTCACGTGACGAGAGTTTTCGGGGTTAGCGGAGAAAGCTGCTAACCCCTCGGCCACGGCGCCGGTCGGATGTCTGATAGCACATGTAATTTATGGGTGCTGATTGTGTTAGAACAGTGGTTCTAAACATTTTTTGACCCATGCACCCATGTTCAGAATGTCATTCTCCCCCTGCCAGCGACTATATGCTTGTTGTTGTCAGCGAGAGCATTGTCTACTATAGCTTGTGGCGAGAGAATGTTTTGCTGGCGAGATGAATGTTTTGGGGCGAGCTGTAATATTGATGTTGCTCAGATTACAACAATGTGATAAGTTCATCAAAGGCATAATATGATTTTTATTTTCAGCATACTTATTCATACACCATGTTATAGTTTGTAAATAGTAGATATCACAAAAGGCTCGTCACAAAAAAAAAAAAAAAAAAAAAAACAATATATTATATGTCGGACATGCCCTACCAGTCTAACTCCAAGACGACGTGTAGTTTCAGCCTCCTTTTCCAATTCAGAGGACTAACGTCCCGATATCCCCATGCGTTCCTCAACTATGTTTTCACATAGGCATCCCCACCCCTCCTCATGCCCTAACGCACTGAGTGGAGGTACGCGTGGGTCCTGGAAATATTCTGACTCTCATTCAAGGGTACCAGTATATAATTTGCCTCATTCATTTATCATTGAGCCCTTTTGCAGACCAACTCACACTCAGATCAACTCACATTCGGACCAACTTATCTGTAGACCAACTCATCTGCAGACCAACTCATCTGCAGACTAATTCATCTGCAGACCAACTTATCTTCAGACCAACTCACACTCAGACCAACTTACATTCAGACCAACTTACACGCAGACTAACTCACACTCAGACCAACTTAAATCATACCAACGTAAATTCTGAACAACTTACACTCTCCAACAAGCGTGAACCCACCCAATTAGATGAGACACACCTGTAAAACAACTGCCACTCCCGGCTGGGAACCCTGCCTGACATTTACCTCAAGTGTGGCTGATTTTATTCAACAACACGGATGTTGTTATGCGCATGTTTATCCGAGACAGCCTCTCATAATAACACGACAAAAGAAGGCGAGGAACATAAAATCACTGGAGTGCAAAAGACAGCCTCTCATAATAACACGACAAAAGAAGGCGAGGAACATAAAATCACTGGAGTGCAAAAGGGGCCAGACGGATTCTTTACATGATAAAATCTGTCGAAGTAACGACAAGAAAAAAAAGGACTTTCTTTCCACAGCTTGTGGCGTATTGGGTATGTCGTGTCGACCCTATATTTTACAGACAAATCGACACTCGGTGTGGTCAATATTATGCTGTCCGCCTTTGCTTTCCGAAATCTTCCCTGGTACGCACTGTAAGCTGGGTCGACCTGAAAGCCTAGGAGAAGTTCCACTTAATGTAACCATTACCTGCTTAAGAGGGTGTGTGCTGTTCTGTTCGTTTTTAAAAACAGAATTCCTGCTGTCAGCATTGTCTAGTGCCAAGTTATCTGGTTCACGGGTTTGTGTTAGTTATGTAAAAACGTGTCTACGGAGACAGTGGAATAAACTAAATGTAAGCTATGTGTCTAGAAAAAAAAAATTGATAGGTACTGATTGGCACGCGTAAAAGCAGAGGGTAGAAGTTGAAATAAGATAATATACAAGACAATATAAACATTGAAAGATAAAGTGATCATACAGGAATTCGAACCTTTCGTTTTCATATGACGACAGCACCTCTCTCTCTCAAATTTTCCCCTACAATTTATGTGTCTGTGGTATACGAGTGGCACAACGGTAATGACCAACCATATCTCTCCTTTAGATGTCCGTACTACAATGGGAATGACCAAACATGTCTCTCCTTTAAATGCCCGTACTACAATGGGAATGACCAACCATCAGGATATCATAATCACTTCTCATGGGAAGAATAAGAAATATTTTTGGTCAGCTGCTGCATTGGAGGACTGAGCATGGATGGAAATGCCCAATGTGCAGTGACGTCGTTCGAGTTATCTACCCCACCACAGAGGCAGTGGACTATACATCTAGCCTTCCCAGATAAAGGCGAAAATCTAGGATGACCTCTAGCGACGTTATTAAATCCCCTGCAGCTGGATATAAATAAAGCAAGCCAAATGGGCCGCTAGCCCAGCTAAATTTAACATCAGAAATCCAATCCATACAATATTTATAGTCTACGTGATTCTGTTATCTACATATATAATGATACGTGGTTCAATCACACGTAGAATCTCGTACTTATTCTTCAAACATCGTGAATCAGGTCGATCCCTGCTTTATACACTACGGAGGACATTGGAGGACTGAGCATGGATGGAAATGCCCAATGTGCAGTGACGTCGTTCGAGTTATCTACCCCACCACAGAGGCAGTGGACTATACATCTAGCCTTCCCAGATAAAGGCGAAAATCTAGGATGACCTCTAGCGACGTTATTAAATCCCCTGCAGCTGGATATAAATAAAGCAAGCCAAATGGGCCGCTAGCCCAGCTAAATTTAACATCAGAAATCCAATCCATGCAAGTAGGCTACCAGTCAACAGCATGCCACAACAGGCAATGACGTACAGACCAGATGGAAACAGAGGAAGAGGCCGACCACGTAAACGCTGGACGGAGGGAATAACAGAATCCATGGGAATGTCGATATACGAAGCCCATAACCGGGCACTCTCACGAAGTTTATACTTCACCTCGACACCGCAAGGTACAAGAGGAACATGATGAGATGAGATGAGATGAGAATCCAATCCATACAATATTTATAGTCTACGTGATTCTGTTATCTACATATATAATGATACGTGGTTCAATCACACGTAGAATCTCGTACTTATTCTTCAAACAGCGTGAATCAGGTCGATCCCTGCTTTATACACCACGCCAGGTTACGTCCACATAACTACAAGCCAGTACCTTGGTTGCTAGGCTAATAATGGTATTCCCCGGTGAGATCTGTTGGTTATTGCCGCATGTCACGCAATTACACCACGCATTTATACACCGTAAGTGTGACGCAACCGTGGCAACACATCTAGCCTTCGATCGCAAGATTATCCCCCTTCCCCACCTCCCCCAAATAATCCTTGTAACTGTTTTATCAAAGCTTACCATTCTACTTCTCTTTTTTTAACTGTCTTCCCGACATCCTTGTGAATGTTTTAGTCGTTGAGTTTAGTCGTTAGATCAACATCACGGCACACGGTTTAACCCATAAGTGCTCCGTTTTCCTCCTAACTCAAACCTGAGTCTGGAGAAACTCAGCTCAATGCACGAACTCCGTTGCATCGGCGAGGATCCTGATAAATCCAGGATCCTGATCCTGACACCTTGTGAATGTATTTCAGCAAAGCTTGACGATTCTACCTCATCTATCTCTCGTTTTAGTTGATTTCCCCAAAATAATTGTGATGATATTCCAGTAAAAACTTACCGATTCTACTACCCGTTTGTTTTGACTCCCAGATCCCCACACTTAATTAGCACACACAGTCGTTCTTCGCTTAAACATTTACTTTGTACGGAGGGGATCGGAGTACCCAAGACACACCCACATTGATGACAATTCACACAAAAGAGGACAATTACCACATACTGCCATGGAACTGTGGCATGCTTATGGGCACGTTTGCAGTTTTACATGTTAAATAGTTGTCTGCGGGGAAATCCATCTCATGATGCGTTTACTTAGAACAGTGGTTCTCAGCCTTTTTGGCCCATGCACCCCTTAACCATATGTTCAGAATGTCATTCCCCCTTTCATATTTCCTCCCTATAATTACCCCCCCCCCCACACTCTCGCCCTTACGCAGTATACGTAAAAATGGAAGATAAATTTAATAACACATACTAGAACAAGTCAAAACGTCTACTTACGTTATAAAACAAATTTCAGAAGGGAGAGAAGTACAGAACCGTAAAGTATGGAGGGAAAAACAATATCAAGTAATCGGTTCTTGTATTAACGCGATCTTTAAATAATGTTCACCCCCCCCCCCTCCCCCCGAAATTCCCCACCGGTTGAGAACCACTGACTTAGAATTTGTGCGGGTATAAACATATCAGAGGTCAACGTGAGTGAATGGATAAAAACCCCTCGCTCGTAAACTTCCGGTGCACTGATGGTGGGGTACTAGGATCGTTCCTTACACCAGTCAGTTGGATTTAAACGTCTTCTCGTTCAGAAATCATTGGCAAGCTACGGAACATAAAAACTATCTGGTAAATCAACTTGGGGTAGGGGTGGTGGCAACGTCCTGTAAAAGACATGCTGCTGGGTAAAAACATAATGAGGTGGGGATGACCAGCTGTATACAGTTGAAGAAGTACAAGGAGAAGAAAGAGAATGTAAAGGATGAGAAGAGGGGAAGGATGGTGAATGAGATGGAGATAATAGGAGGGGGAGAAGGAGACGAAAGAGAAGGTGGAGGATGAGAAGAAAAGGGGGAAGAAGTAGGAGGAGGGGCGGTGAGGAAGGAACAAGGAGGGGTGAGGGCGGTGACGATCAAGAAGAAGGAGAGGAGGAAGAGGACGACAACGACGAAGAATAATCATATCCCCACTCCGGTCTTCTTCTTCTCTTTCTTATCCATCTTTTTCTTCTTCTCTTTCTTTTCCACCTGTTTCTTCTTCGGTAAACCGCGCTAACTGTGACTGATGTGTTAGACAGAAAAGCACCAATCGTGTATGCACTTGCGTGCGTCTTAAGATGAACAAGTTGAGTTAAGACAATCACCAACATCACCCAGCGAAGAGCCCCAATAATAATGGTACCAGTAGTAGTCTGATAACGTGTCCCTCTGGCCCATCCTCGGTGTACGGAGTGGTGGCCAGATCCTCTGGTCACAGCTTGCCGAACCATTCTCTCCATGTTATGGTGGTTTTTCTGTTATTCCACACTACACACACGATCCCAAAAATGTCCCGACCACGTCTACCTTATCATGCACCAATACCTCATCCAACGGTGCAGACCCAGCCAAACTGTCCGCCTACTCGCTTCTTATCACACCAACATGTCCTGGGGAAAAGATCCAACACATACTTCTCTATCTGTGATTTTTTTTTTAAATTGAAGCATGACAAATTGGAAATATTACGTGTTGACATACGACAGGTTGCTACCAGCTGCCACACAGACTGATGAATGGAGAAGCGGCAGCCTGAGTCGTGGATACATTCATTTAGCTTAGTGCGGTATGAATCAACCTTTCAGTGGGCGGAGTAGAACACAGGTTATAACGTTCTTCAGTGACTCCTGGTTCAATTCATCTCCTGGACAGTGTGCATTTTCATGTTCATAAATAAGAAAATGACAGTTCCCCCCCCCCTTCCCCACAATCCTAGTGTAGTGGGTCACAGGTCTAGCCATCTAGCCAGGCGAAAAACTACCACTATTGAGAGCACAACCATGTGCTAGATCAGTGGTGCTCAACCTTTTTTGGCCCATGCCCCCCCCCCCTTTTACCATATGTTCAGAACGTCATCCCCCACCCTTTCAAATGTCCTCCCTATAAATCCCCCCACCCTTACATAGCATACATAACAATGGAAGCTAATTTTAACAACACATACTAGAACAAGTCTAGACATCTACATAAAACGTGATTTGCGGGTCTACTTACGTTATAAAACAAATTTCATTAGAGCGAGAAGTACAGAACCGTAAAATTTAAAGGAAAAAACAATATCAAGTAACTGGTTCTTGTATTAATGCGATCTTGAAATAATCTTAATTACCCCCCCCCCCCCTGGAAACCCTAAAATTCCCTCCTGGGGGAATTCCCCACCGGTTGAGAACCACTGTGCTAGATAGTAAGCAAATGAATCAAAGAACCCATCCTCATGCCAAACGTTTACATCGAGCAAATGGTGTTCGACCCATTTGTGTATATGCCAGTCGGCACTGTGTGGATGTTGCGGTCAGTATCACACCGATCGCCTTTTTTTCCCAAGACATTTCCCGGTACACATTTTAGGCTGGGTCTGCCACATTGCGTTTAGACATAATGACGTCATCGGAAAAGGCGGTAGAAAATCATATAAGGAAAACCCCACAAGAAACTAAGAAACGGTTGGTAAACAACACAAAGGAGTGACGTCAGACGACAACAGAGAAGGACAACGGAGAGGACCTTGGGTGATTCGGCTGAGGCGCGACATATTTGGTGGAGCCGTGGGCGTTCAGAGATTTTGGTTGTAAGGATTATCAGGTGGAGGATGTCTGACGAGAAGACTGTCAATATCGAAGAGAAGACCCGTGGGCACGGAATACCTAGACAATCTTTCAGATGAGAATGGCGGGATAAACGGCGATCCGAGGTAAAGTCAGATAATACGTGGATATAGTTTGCAGATATTGTGTAAATGCTATCCCTGTGTTAAAGGGGAACTTTACGGTCTGGACGACCACTGTATTGATCTAGCACCACAAATAAACGTGTGTGTAAGTACTTTCACTATCGGAATGGCGTCGGTTGATTCTTCGCATTTCATTTGCAAAGTTTGATGTGAAACTTTAACTGTTGTTGAGCCAGAGCTTTGACGTTGACTTTCCAGTTAATTGTTACGGGAGTAGTTGACTCATGGCAGGGTCCACCTAGGAGGACATGTCCTTTTTAACAATTGGAATCCGGTACGATAGGGCAGCCTTTAGCCAGCCACTATACAGTCACGGCTCCCCGTGTACACATTAACACCCCTCGGCGGTTGAAGTCGGCAAGTTCCCAGCAAAGCTCACACAGCACGCCCCTGAACTTATTCAATGTCGAAGGATAATATATCGCCAACTTTGACCTCCCATTTGGACAGAAGGACGAAATATCGCCATACTAGGGTTACAGTGTTTGTTTTGTTTCGTGATATCTTTCGCAATCCCATTGCTCAGTGAACGGAATTTACATTATAATACTTGTTCATGTGGTTGTGTACCACGTTTGGTCCAACCTTACTTTTTGTTTTGCACTGAATCAGTTAACACAAGTACATGATCTCTGTAGCGTCGGAGTGGATTCAAATCCGTGTTTACAAGAATCACATTCCTTACAGCTCATGCCGTGGTGTTGTGTGAAAATGATTATCCACAGCATATGTCTCATGTACGGCTGCCAAACCGATGTTCCTACATGCCATGTTGTCAAACTGTCCAGCAGAATCTCCCTTGGTCTCCCCCTGCCTCCCCTCCATTCCAACTTTCCCATGACGAACGCAAGCTTCTCCCTTCTCATGACATGCCCAAAGGATGTGGACTCTTTTGCTGATGTGAGTAGCCACTACTCTTTGCGAGCTAACTTCTTGCCAAATATCGTCATTACTCTTTATATGCCTTCGATGTTCTCATCATCCTTTTATAGTTTAGTTTAGTCGACGGATCAACATCACGACACACGGGTGTAACCCATAAGTGATCCGTTCTACTCCTATCTCAAGCCAGAGTCCGGAGAATCTTAGCTAAGCGCACGAACTCCGTAGCACCGGCGAGGATCCTGAAAATACTTTGGGTAGATTTTTAACTCGAAATTTTGCCCGGACAGCGCCATTTGGCTACTCTATTTTTCGATTGCCAACTGCCAATGGATTTTTTACGTGCCCAACAATACACACGGGCGTTCGATCTCACTAACCAGAGACCAGGGAAATTTTGTTACTAGAAGTCCACGTGAAAAAAGCCCGGCCCTCATCGGGGCTTGAAGCAGGGACCTCCAGTACTCGAGGCGGACACCATACCTCTAGACCACTCAGCCCCCTTCCTTCTATAAAAACCACAGCTTCCACAAAATGAGAATTGTTAGAGGGTATTTCAAATTTTCAGCGTGCCAAGGCGCGACCTATTCTCCCTACTCCTTTAGTCTTATCGCTGTCCAAGGATGGTTCACGAGCGCACAAGCTGCTACTATTCTCTATGCCTATTTCCAAGAAAGCTAAGTCATGGACCTTTTCCTCAAGATCAATGCAACACCGTATGATTTCTTTATTTTGTGAAAATGCACACCCCAATCATATTGTCTGCTCGAACAAGAGGCGGAAGTCTTCCACAGAGACGCTTCACCCGCCGCACAGACGCTTCACCCGCCGCACAGACGCTTCACCCGCCGCACAGACGCTTCACCCGCCGCACAGACGCTTCACCCGCCGCACAGACGCTTCACCCGCCGCACAGACGCTTCACCCGCCGCACAGACGCTTCACCCGCCGCACAGACGCTTCACCCGCCGCACAGACGTTTCACCCGCCGCACTGACGTTGCAACGGGTAAAACAAACAGGTAAACAGCCGAGAAACAGCTGAGAAACACCTAATGGTGGTGGAAATGTGGTTTCTGAGGCAAACGCAAAGAATGCAGAAAAACCAATGAGCTAGTCCTGCAAGAAACAATGAAAACCGTAAATTGATTCAAGATATTCGACGTAAACAATCACGAGCTGATCGACGACTCTGCTGACCGTGTGATATGGCGAAACATGACGGCCAACGCTTATCGGATGGCACATGATGATAATGAAACGACCGTCGGCATGACTGGTCAAAGTTTCCTACAAGGATGTGTTAGTATTCAGGATAACGGGACAACAATATGGGTTAGTGTTTGAGGCCTGCGGCACGTTTCTGTTGTAAGACCAAAGTCAAAGTAAAGTATGAGAGAGAGAGAGAGAGAGAGAGAGAGAGAGAGAGAGAGAGAGAGAGAGAGAGAGAGAGAGAGAGAGAGAGAGAGAGAGAAAGAAAGAAAGAAAGAGAGAGAGAGAGAGAAAGAAAGAAAGAGAGAGAGAGAGAAAGAAAGAAAGAAAGAAAGAAAGAAAGAAAGAAAGAAAGAAAGAAAGAAAGAAAGAAAGAAAGAAAGAAAGAAAGAAAGAAAGAAAGAAAGAAAGCAGCTCGAGCGACAGACAGAAATACTGGAATGAAATACACAAACACAAAGTGAGACGAAATTATTTCAAACCAGGCAGACAACTGATAACTTGACGAAAACAACTTAAAAGTCGCAGAGGAAATAGAGACACTCCGATAGAATGGGCGAAAGTGTAGAGCGGCTACAAGAAGAAACACTATCCGTGAGAAAATGTCCCAATAAATACGTTTAACTGAAGCCGTTTTTCTATTTTTACACTATTAGGGTCATCAGCAACATCGAACCACTAACCAGAAATGACAGTACAAATAAGGCAACTTGCTTCAAAACAAACCACTTATCGTAATCTTAGCAGCTGGATAGGAAGTGTAGGGCCAAAATAGCCACCCACGGACGCAAAAAATAGTCGCAAAGAGGGCACTAGATCTATCAAATGTAATATAATTGTTGTTTTCTTGGACAGTCAGACATGTGGAATATAATCTTCTAGCGTTTCATCTCCCTATGAAGTATAGGCTGGTAACCAATGAACGTCCAGCTCTCGTATCTATTATTATCATAGGCAGCTCCCTCCGTGTCCTAGGGGAGTCTGTGGCCAAGTGGCTACGTCATCTGCCTCGCGCTCCGAAGGTTGTGGGTTCGATTCCGGGCTCCGACATTCAGTTCACGAGTGCAATTTTCGCGGCGACTACTAGGGGTCGTCGCTGGAGATATGGAGTTTGAGTTTTGTGCGACGCTTTCGACAGGTAGCCCTGCCGAAAGATACCGAACAATATAGGATAAAACCCGGTGCAATGAAGTTGATCCTCTTGTCTGTTTTTGTTTTCAATTCCGTCCATGTCCTTCACATATTTTTCATCATCTCTCTAATCTTCTTCTCCGCGTCTTCCTCAATTTCGTCTACCCTGTGGGTTCCAGTGAAATTACCATCTAGTTACATTAAAATCATGCTTTCTCAATGTATCAGATCTTAATCAGATATGACTGAGCTACCGTATGACAGTAGACAGTACCTACTTTCTGTTAGCGCCGAATGTTGGGCGGCGCTCACCAAACCCGAGACCCCACACTGTGCCAACGGTTTCGGGCGGAGTAGCTCAATTAGGATTGTACAAGCCTTACCTTAGAGCGAGGAAATGCAATCTAAAGACTAAATTTCATGGCAGGGCAGACCAGGCCCTAAGCCTTGGTCGGCAACTGGTCAAGAATGGAAGCTCCGACAGGCGGACAGTTAGAGCAATAATTTGCTGATCCGGCAGCTTATGTAGCTTGTCTTGTTCCAGATGTATTAGTGTTACATTTCCTCTGGAGTAAACTAGACAAGCTGAGAGAGGGATCGTGCTGCATGGACAACACATGGTCTCTAAATTAAGCCCCATGATTTGTACTATGGAGAGGTATAACCAGGACCGTGCGGTAGATTTTCTCAGTATGATACAAGTCTTCAAAATGCCGCCCCTTGATGATGCAAGTCTTCGAAATGCCGCCCCTTGATGATGCAAGACTTCGAAATGCCGCCCCTTGATGATGCAAGTCTTCGAAATGCCGCCCCTTGATGATGCAAGTCTTCGAAATGCCGCCCCTTGATGGTGCAAGTCTTCGAAATGCCGCCCCTTGATGGTGCAAGTCTTCGAAATGCCACCCCTTGATGGTGCAAGTCTTCGAAATGTCGCCCCTTGATGGTGCAAGTCTTCGAAATGCCGCCCCTTGATGATGCAAGTCTTCGAAATGCCGCCCTTTGATGGTGCAAGTCTTCGAAATATCGCCCCTTGATGGTGCAAGTCTTCGAAATATCGCCCCTTGATGGTGCAAGTCTTCGAAATATCGCCCCTTGATGGTGCAAGTCTTCGAAATGCCGCCCCCTTACGGTGCCCCCTGATGCGTCCGCCTCTCTGTTAGCCGTTAGGCTACTCTTTTTTCGATTTCCAACTGCCAAGGGATTTTTTACGTGCGCGCCAATACACACTGGCATCCGATCTCACTACACACAGACGTGAATGATGCTTCTAGGTCCCCGTCATCAGTTTGTCTCTTGGTGGTAATCACTGTAAAATGTGTAGTTCAAAGACATTAGAGGCAACCGAATCCACGTCATAGCACCGGGTTCCATCCCACACTGGTATGTTTCCCTTCTGCAGAAAGGCCTTCCAAATCCTGGCACAGAGATCGAACTTCGACAAAACTGCACCCGTGAACCGAATGTCACAGCCCTCGGAACTCGACACTTCGGCCACGCAGACACAGACGCCCCCCCCCCTCCTCTCTCTCTCTCTTGTGTGTGTAAAGTGTGGGAGTTTGAGCATATTAGTAGGTTGGGGGATGGGGGGATGTGTGTGGGTAGGTTCAGGATGTGTGGGTGGGCGTGGTGGGATTGTGTGGGTGGGTGGGGGATTTGTGTGTGGGTACGTGCGGGATGTATGGGTTGGCGGGGAGATGTGTGTGTGGGTGGGGATGTGTGTTTGGCTAGGTGGTTGTGGGTGAGTGGGTGGAGGAGGATATGTAGGTGGATGATTGATGGTGGGTTATGGGATGGGTGGGGGATATATGTGTGGGTGGGGAGATGTGGGTGTGGGGATATGTGGTGGGTGTGAAATGTGTGCAGGTGGGGGTGGTTGTGGGTTTGGGGATGTGTATGTGGGTGAGAGATGTGTATGGGTGTGGGATGTTTGGGTGGATGGGTGGGGAGTGTGTGTGTGGGTGAGAGATGTGTGGGTGAATGTGTGTGGGGATGTGTGTGGGTTGGGGGAGGGGTGCGTGATGGGTGTGGGTGATGGATTTGGGGATGTGTGTGTGGGTGGGGGATATGTCTGGCTGGGTGGGGGTGTGTGTGGCTGGATAGATGATGTATGTGTGGGTAGTGAGGGTGATTGTAGTTTGGGGATGTGTGGATGGGTAGGGGATGTGTGAGATGTGTGTGAGTGTGGGTGAGGGATGTGTGTGGGCGTGGTGTTGTGTGGGAGGGGAGCTGGGAGTGGATAAAGGATGTGTGTGGGTGGGTGGGGGTGTGGTTGGGTGTGCGGGTGGGTGAAGGATGTGTGTGAGGGTGGGGGATGTTTAGATGGGTGGTTGGGGTGTGTGTGTGGATGGGTAGATAGGAGATGTATGTGTTGATGAGTGGGTGAGGGATGTGTGGGTGTTAGTGGTTGAGGGATAAGTACGTGTGTCTAGGAATGTGTGAGGGGATGAGTGTATGGGTTGGGGATGTGTGTGTGGGTTGTGCGTGGATGGGAGGTGTGTGTTTGTGAATGGGGGATGTGTTGGTGGGTGGGATGTATGTGAGGGATGTGTGTATGGGTGGGGAGATTGTGCGTGGGAGGGGATGTGTGCGTGGGAGGGGATGTGTGCGTGGGAGGGGATGTGTGTGTATATGGGTAGGGGTGTGTGGTTAAGGGATGTGTGGCTGGAGGATGTGTGGTTGGGTAGAGGATGTGTGGGTGGGTGATTGTACATGAGTAAGGGTGTGTGGGATGTTTGGTTGGAGGATGGGTGGGTAGAGGATGTGTGGGTGGGTAGAGGATATGAGGGTGGGTGAGTGTGTGTAGGTTAGTAGATGGTTGGGAATGTTTGTAGGGGTGGGCTCGGGATCTGTGAGTGGGCTGGGTGAGATGGGAGATTATGTGGGTGGGTTCGGAATTTGTGGGTGGGTAGGTGCGGGATATGTGAGTTGACGGGGAGATGTGTGTGTGTGTGTGCGTGGGGGATGTGTGGCTGAGGAATGTGTGTTTGGCTGGGTGGTTGGAGGTGTGTGGGTGGAGGAGAATATGTGGGTGAGTGATTGTTGGTGGGTAATGGGATGGGTAGAGAATATGTGAGTGGGTGGGGAGATGTGTGTAGGTGGGTGGATGTGTGTGGGTGGGGGATGTGTGGAATGGGGAATGTATGTGTGCTTGGGGTGTGGGTGGATGGGATGTTTGGTGTGTGAGAGGTGTGTGTGGGTGGGAAGATGTGTGGGTGGGGAGATGTGTAGGTGTAGGGATGTGGTGGATGGGTGGGGGAATGTATGTGTGAGTGGGTTATGTGTGTGGTTGGGTGGAGGAGTTGGAGTGAATGGGGGATGTGTGGGTGGGTGGTGGATGTGTCACATAACATAGTAATATGCATTGTTTATGTTTACAAAATTCATGTGACAATGTTTTTTCCTTTGCACTGTTGATGAAAGAAAGATGAGTGATTGGAAGGGCCGAATGTAAGACGGGCATGCGTGCCCAATTTGTTACCCTTTGAAAATAAAGTCTGTTCGTTCGTTCGTTCTCTCTCTCTAGTGTAGTGTTGGTAAGTAAAACCGGTTTGCTTAATACATGAGGTAGTATCTTGTTACATCAACGCGCATCGACAGCATGTTATTATTGTGTTCAGACCGTATTTTATGTCAAGATCATTTTAAACCGATACTTTGATATCTGAAACTGCAGCAATAACAACAAAGTGATTCCAGATACATTTACGTCAGGCATGTCATGTCAGATGGGATTAGTGTGACCCAGACAACCCCCCCCCTCCCCCTTCGCGCCCACTCTCTCTCTCTCTCTCTCTCTCTCTCTCTCTCTCTCTCTCTCTCTCTCTCTCTCTCTCTCTCTCTCTCTCTCTCTCTTTCTCTCTCTGGTTTTTTAATTTTTTTTTTCTTGCCCGAAATGGAGATTACTGGACGGGTCCTTCTAGCTTCTCGCCCTTATCGGAGAAGGGTAGGCGTCCGATTCACTACAAGATCACTGGCATGTATTAGACCCTCGTGTTTCTCATTTTGTACATTGATTGATTAGGACCTTCTTGCCAACACAGTGGTCCGGGTCCAACCCAAGCAGATATTATGATTATCAATTATGTTTCCCGACCAATACGTTTCTGTGATCGACCAAGTCTCTTAAACATAGGTACCCGATGATTTTCAGACCTATCTGGGAATTATCTGGAAAGGGGGGGCAACGAGGAAAGGAACCGAAGACTTCATCTCACAATGTTGCAGACTAGATATTTCCAGGAAAGATCTTAAATGTGAAGGCCGCCTGTACTATATGAGCACATCACTGCTGTTTGTTGATGTCTTGGCAAGTTTACGTTCAGTAGTTTGCCAATGCTTCTGACACCATATACCAAATAGGGCTTCAAGAATGTTAAAGGGCTATTTAATTATTTATTTTACTAGGATACACGAAAGGCGCACGATAACGATGTACCTCAAAGTCACTCCATCCCATAATTTTCCTCCCCTTGTCTATATGTTTTATACCTGCTAACAGACAGAAGAAAAAAAAAAAGAACAAACAGACCTATATATCAAGAATTTAATATTGAAAAACACTTGTTTATTAAGACAAATAAACTCGAGGGAAATGAAATATATCGGGCTTCACAGTGACAAAAGTGTACTGAATAGATAATTATGAATGGAGGGGTGGAAGAGAAGGGGCTACATGGATGGGTTGAAGATTTGAAAGATAATTTACATATGACAACACCATAGACGTGCTACTACTTCTAATGCACTGGACAAATTTTTGAGTGTGGATTAGCTTTCTCTATTACCAGTGTCTCTCGCCATCAGGTGAACCCACCCCTACTTTTGAGGTACTTGCAATTTACGTCGCGCAAGCTAATACGAGAAGTCAACATTTGATTTCAAATGACCGTGTAGGAGTTCAATCCGCTACCACGACATCAACACACTGGAAGTTTAAGAACGGGCGCTCGTATCAATTCAACTATGCTGACCTCTGGTGGGTTTATGATAGAGAGAGGTTTCGAAAGACTTATGGGAGTACAGTTCTGCACAGGACAAGAATGATAATGACTCCACCCACAGTTGTCTCCCCACGCCATTTTACGTCACTCAACAACGGTCAGCTATTTTTGTATACGATTACAGCTTCGTATATACAATATTTACGAGAGAAAAACTTAATGTTTTTTTTTTGGGGGGGGGGGGGGGGTGTGTGTGTGAATATATTCTCAAAAAGTACAGAACAAACGTATCATATTTCGATGTAGTCACCACTGCTTTCAATGCAAGTCCTCCAGCGCCGATAAACTGCTTGGGTTCCTGTAAAAAAAAAAAATCGATTCTGGGGTTCATTACTCGGTGTGTCTGACCCAGTCGTGAACAGTGTCACAAAAGTCACGCTGTTTTGAAATTTCTTACTCCGCTCATACACTTGCTGGACCGAAAGGCATGCATCATCATACTGGAATTTCATTCGCCGATGAATTTCTATAGGTTTCACCTCTTCACTGATCAAAACACGGATAACAGAACGCTGCTACTCTTTAGTGTATGTCAAAAGTGAGGCGGTCATCTTTAAACTGCCCTTATGACGTCATCATGTTCGTCTGCACCATGATGTCACGTGCTTAACTTTATTGACATCCTTAACAACAATATTGACAGGTTACAAGACAATAGCATGGTTATTGTAATTTCTATCACACTGTTGATATTTTCATTTGAAGCCCCCTCGTATCTAGAGGACATCCACATCAGCCGGATGTGTGTATAGTTATCTCAACTATTCACTCTGGGCGCTGGGCTGGAGTTTGTTGACAATGAAATGCCTAAACCCATAGATGAAACCTAGGCCTTATCCCAGCCATTCCGTGTTCGCTGTGCTGAATCATAATCTGCTAAATTCTTATGCGTCTTTCCACAGCTATAATCTCCAGTACCGGCCTTGCACACTGCACTGGTTTCTGAAGTTGGAGAGGGGCATGAGAGTTCTGCGTCGCAGTGCTTGTGGAAACTGTATTTGGTACTAGATAGAGAAGTCTCAATACCGATTTCACTTTGATAGACGCAAACTATTTACATGGCTCATGCGATATGCACACCCATGCACAGGGCTTAAAATTAAAAGTTCAAACTCTCAGTCTTTAGGAGAATTGACAACCAATCAACTGTCCGGAGAATTGAGAACCAATCAACTGTCACCTTCGCACCACCGCGCCGTCTTAGTTTACTTCACAACATATAAACCGATGGAGAATCCCTTTGATGTGTCTCCACCTTGTAGTGTGTTGTACGGGGACTTGCATGCTCTAATGAAGGTCCCCTATATCGTGCAAGTTAGGGGATAGAGACTAGAAGAAAAGAGACACAAACTTGATTGCAGGTAGACTGGGGACAGTCGGGGTCTAGGGCAAGCAAACGTGATAAACCCCCAGTCGAAGGCGGGTGTACTGAGGCACAGTCTTACGCAATTCATCAAATGATAACACAACTGACGGGGAACTATTGACGGCACTAAGACAGCACGTAAATAAATTGCCAGGTATTGTCTGCCGCTCACAGAAGTAGAAAACAGGAGTAGAGATTAAGGACTAGAAAAGGGGGTGGGAGTAGAAATTAGAGGACACGTTAGACAACATAAAAACTTAAAGTTAGTTACCACATCAGGATTCGAACCTGTTGTTTTCAAATAACGTTAGCCACTCGCTGCGGGAACATAGAAAATCGACACGCGACCAACTCGACACCCCCAAAAAGGTGTCATCATTATAGTGTTTTTTTTTTGGTTGCCTCAATATAAAATTCAATATCTCAGTAACCAACTGAGGGAAAATGATGAGATTTAGCAAATAACCTTATAATTATGTCCACCCAACAAAAAAATTTTTGTTCTGGAGATTGTACAGCAGATTTCAATGTTTATTTATATGCGGTATATATTTTATTGCCCCCGCATTCATTCCATCATTTTAAGAGTATTACCGCTTCAACAAGACACACACCCGCTGTTTTTGAAATTTGTCTGCGCGGTTTTCGCTTTTGGCAGACTGGGGGAAATTTATATGGGGTAGTTCAGAAGTGTCGTCAACCTGTGGGTTCATTCATGAAACGTGATTATATAAATAAACTAGCTGGCTCGGCACGGCTCCTGGCAGGGATCGATCGATCGATCTTATCTATCTATTTATCCATCTATCTGTCTGTCTGCCTGTCTGCCGGCCGGCCATCCGACCCACCCACCCACCCACCCAGTCAGCCAGCCAGCCATCCACTCACCCACCTACCTTTCTGCCTACCTACCTACCTACCTGTCTGTATGTCTGTCCGCGCTATTAAATATTGATAAAAGTTACTGGAAAAAACGTCAGGACCATGTGTTGAAAGAGGAAGAGGACTATTGGAGAAAGGATGGATTGAATTTTATGCAACCGAGAGCAATCATCAACCTACTGGAATCGTCCAACACAGATTAAGGTCTGAGCAGATCGCAGACCTTAATCTATGTACACACTTACTGGGATATTTTGCTCTAACTATTCAGACGAATTGCAGGCCTTAAACATTACAGCATCAGCTGAAGAAACAAGAAGGAAATGAAAAATAAGGTAAGAAATATATTCCTTCTACTTTCCTGTTAATTTACAAATTATTTACCCCGTGCCTCTGTAAATTCTCTGTCTTTACTAATATTACACATTGCACCCCTCTCGGGATTCTCCGTGGTGAAGTGGTCAAGCCATCTGACTCGGGCTCCGAAGGTTGTATGTTCGATTCCGGGCCGCGTCTATTTCACGAGTGCATTTTTTTCGGAGACTCCCGAGGGTCGTCGCTGGAACTACGGAGTTCGTGCTTTGTGCGACGCTTTCCGCGCTGCGGAAAGAAACTGAGCCATATGGGATAAAAACCCGGTGCAATGCTGCCGACCCTGTCGATTTTAAGCTAGTTCTTTCATTGCACCCACTCCCATACGAATCCGGATACGCCTTTGTGTGTCATCAGAATTGACAGGTCTCCCATTACCGTAAAAATAACTTTGTTAACGAGAAATCACTAGTTGTTCAGCAAAACATCAAAGGAATGTCGCCGCTTTCAATGATTTAAGTTGTTTTTGGACCTATCAAAGACATATTCCTTGGGTGGGGGTAAATATAAGACGGCTGGAAAAATTTCATAACGATGCAACAGACAGTTTTCAAAATAATTGATCGTGAATGAAGGCAAACAAATGTGGACATACTATAGCTAAGGCCTTCCACCCACCTGAACCCGCCACCACTGAACATGAATTCGTATCTAACCAGTGACATAGCTACATAAGTCGTTGAATGTTATATTAACCCAGCTTGGGCCAAATCCCTTTGCCCCTGTCAATTAGGCTTAAAATGTTACTTCATGTTCAGAAGCAAAGGTAAACTTACAATTTAGTTACATATCCTTTATGGGACGTTTGCAGTCAACGCCAATATTTCTGCTGTTGTTGATCTTCTTCTTCTGCGTTCATCCAGAGTACGTAATTGCGTTGTGCCAATTTTATTTGCACCCTTAGGCCGGCACATCCGACTTCTGCGGGCGTTCTGCTGTTGTTGATGTCTTGGCAAGTTTATATTTAGTAGTCTGCCATTGCTTTCTGAACGACCGGCATCCATACCATATCGTAAAATACCAGCGAACGCGGGCTGCTGTCAAACAGCGGTCTGCGTCAAACCACCGTGTTTCCAACACGGATATGCAGGATCACGATCCGTGTCCGTAACACCTTCACCGCGGAGACCGGTAATGGTACACTATTGAACGTAGAATTGCCTAGAAAAAAATCAACATGGGGTTTATGGCAACGTCCTGCACAGGACGTGCAATTTTACATGCTGTCATGTGGCCCCAGTCTAAAATGTGTACCAGGAAATGTCTCGGGAAATAAAAGCGGCCGGTGTGATTCTGACCACATCACTTGTCGAGTGTCCAATGCCCATAACGCGTGTTACAGAGACAATATACGTCAAATAACAAACAGATGGAAGACAAGGCACCAACGACAAACAAAAAAAGACACGTAAGAGGACAAGCCGTACTTCAGTTATTTTCCACATATAATCACACGAACCTACATATTTCAAAGACGCCAACACAGACATCACTAGGTTCATCTGTAATAAAGTGGCATGTGGGGATTACATGGTCCAGGAGTGGTGATGTTATATATAAATGACCTCATTTTAAAATATCTTTACAACAGCCCCCTCACCTTTGCCTAACCCTGTCCTCCAATGTTGTTTTATCTTTATGCTGAATAGGTAAACTGGTGTCTTAGTTATACCATTGATTTACTGTTGTTGTAGCCTAGTAGTTGATTCACTGCTATAGCCTAGTAGCTGATGTACTGTTGTAGCCTAGTGGTTGATGTACTGTTGTAGCCTAGTGGTTGATGGACTGTTATAGCCTATTTGTTGATGTACTGTTGTAGCCTTGTGGTTTATTCACTGTTGTAGCCTAGTGGTTGATGTACTGTTGTAGCATGTGTAGATAGAACGTTGATTGTATATATTTATATGCTATCATATTTCTGGTACTGACAAGGTTGTATTGTTTCGGTGCTTAATCATATATCGAGCTCTTTGTGATACAGAAGTGGTGCTCGGTGTGTGTGTGTGTGTGTGAGAGAGAGAGAGAGAGAGAGAAGAGAGAGAGAGAGAGAGAGAGAGAGAGAGAGAGAGAGAGAGAGAGAGAGAGAGAGAGAGAGAGAGAGAGAGAGAGAGAGAGAGAGAGAGAGAGAGAGATCTTCCCGAAAAAGGGACGACTGGTTTTGCCTGACCTGGTGTGAAGTTATTCTAAGAAATAGAAATTACCTGTTAGTGACAGGCCAACGCATGCCTTATCAGTGCTAGGTTTCTGACAGTCTGACTCAATATCAACTAGCACGTGTAGGAAACTAAGGGAAAAACTGGATTATCAAACATATATCAGTATGGATCTTCTGACTGCTATTTATCCCTGTTTGAACAAAACCTACAGCAGAATGGGCCCTCCAACTGCCTGTTGGATTCCCCAGTTTCCTTCGCAAGAAATTTTACCCTTCCACACAAGTCATGTGTAGGCAAGTTCAACACCAGGTCCTAGATATGAAAACCATTGGGAAGACACTATGAAAGAGACAAGAGGAGTCACTTTTTATAGACATGCAGCAAAAGAAATCATCTGACTGTCTTGTAACTCCCAGTTTGTGTGTTAGAAGTGAGTCTCCGTGGAGAAGTGGTCAAGCCGTTTGACTTGGGCTCCGAAGGTTGTGGGTTCGATTCCGGGCCGCGTCCTTTGGTTCACGAGTTAAATTTTTCGAAGACTCCTGTGGGTCATCGCTAGAGCTATATGGAGTTCGTGCTTTGTGCGGTGCTTTCCGCGCTGCGGAAAGAGGCCGAGCCATATGGGATAAAACCCGGTGCAATGAAGACGACCCTGTTGACTTTTAAGCGACTTTAAGAAGTCTTTGTTTTAAAGTATTCTTATATTCCATGCCTGTGCAGACCAGCCTGGACATAGTTCCAGATGATACCAATGAGTGACTCTCAGCATTGTTTGTTCCTACACTGGAATGGAGATATTAAAGGATGGCTCTTTGCTGGTCCCAGTCGGCCTGATTACTTTATCAACAAGTGTGGGATGGCCTTATCGACCTGAGGCTGTGTGTGTGTAAAAGCCTTGTGGAAAAGAGCTGAGATTCTGATGAACAAGCAGAGATGCTGGACGGTCGTCATCTTTTTCATTATAGACTGAAGAGGAACTCCTGAAAGTTTGACCTAGGCCTCAGCTTCACTAGGACATAGAGCCCATTAGCACAAGAGTGTCATTGATTCGGTCCCTGGAAATAGGAATTATGATGTCCTCTGGAGCAAATTTACAGTGGATATTAGATAGTTAAGACACAAATGAGAGCATTGAATTTGGTCCCTAGATAATGGGGACATTATCTGCTAGGCACTAGAGATAAATAACTATCATCAGAAGAGAACAAGAGAAAGAGGAAAAGAAAGAATAGGACTGTTTAATTAGTCTAGTTCTTGTGTTTGAATTTGGAGTGTTGTTTTGGTTTTGAGCGTATTGATGATGGGGATACATGGGGTTATCAAAATTGAATGTGCTTATGATGTCACATGTCATCTCATGCATATCCTTAGAAACTCAATACTGTTGATACACATATATGTATACTCTGGATCTTGATTTAATTCCTGGTGAACAAGTTTGTCCCAATGTTGATGTTTACGTCAATTGCTTGTTGATGTTTGTTCAACAGTGGTTGTTCTATATGTTGTAAACAATCAATGTTCTCTGACACTATGTCAAATTCAAAAGGTGATCAAGTGGGAGGGAGGGGATTCGTACACATAGATACCATTGTCAAAAGGAGTAAATTGTTTATCCCTTGTATCTGTGGTAAATTTCCCTGATCACCTTGCCTTATAGAAGTGAGTGAGAATGTAAATTCATCCCATCTGTCATCCCCTTGACAAACTAAGCAATTATTCTCATATATTAAATTCTACATCCCACATCATTGTTGTAGCCTAGCAGTTGATTCATTGTTGTAGCCTTGTGGTTGATTCACTGTTGTAGCCTAGTGATTAATTAATTCACTGTTATAGCCTAGTATTTGATTCAGTGTTGTCTTGGTGTAGTGATTGATGCACTGTTGTTCGACATAGTGGTTGATTCACTGTTGTCGTAGTTTAATAGTTGATTCACTGTTGTCATAGCCTGGTGGTTTTGGGAACGGAACGATAGATTCATTGTCTTGGTGTAGTGGTTATTATCAAACTTCAATTAAAACAATATTAATCACAGCAACCACCACCAGCTTAAGATGACTACCACCTTATGGACAGGTCAGAATAAATCATTATTCTGTGCCTCGAAAAGGAGACAATAGATTATGCAACCACATGTATACACAATTCAAGATTGGCCAATTAGCCATGTGACAGCAGATCGCAGACTTCAAGAGCACCCAAAATACAACATATATAGGCAAACCTTCTGGTCCAGGAAAAACAACAGTGGAAGATAAACTCTATGGACCAATGAGTGAACTAGAAAAGATAGTGAAGTTCATAAAAGAGACAACACTGCAGATATAGACAATAAATTCCAAGCGAACAAAAGAAGAAGAAACAACTGACCAACACTATCTTATACACAAATGAAACAATATATATTAAAGGACAAGAATGAACAGAATAGCCAACAAAAATTATTTTGAAAAGATTCAAGCATGAAAATACGCCTAACCACAAGTACAGGTTCAAATGCAATTAGTTTATTATACACAAATGAAACAATACATATTAGAACAAGAATGAACACAATAGCCAACACAGATTATTTCGAAAAGACTAAAGCATGAAAATATGTCCAGCCAAAAGTTCACCTACAAAAAGGGCATAATGAATAAAAACAGTTAAAAACAGACCGAATTCAGCTCTATAATAATTAACAAAAACTGGTATTCTCACAGGAAAGGAATTCTGCTATTCAACAGAAGCGTAAACAAGTTCCCACTGTGCATAATAAAGCACATAAAAGCCTTTAAATAAAGCAGCGCTTTGACAGACATGCCAGTTTGAAGTTTCTTTATTATTTTCTATTTCTGAACAAGTTGCTCAAGCACAGTGCCTTGATATCAGTGCCGCAGACACATTTAATTATTATTTGCCTACACTGAATTCATGTGTCTTTCCGCCCACACTTTTGCAACAACAACAAAACATATTAATGGATTCTGCATCAGGTGCCATAACTGGAGCATTCACTGACAGACAGTCTTGGCTCTACAATTCTCTCTGTCATCGGATATTATGATGAAGCTGACATTGCTTTGACTCAACAATTCTGTCATTGGATATTCTGATGAAGTTGACATTGCTTATGCTGTATTATCATTTTCTGCCTAGCTATTATAAGCTTTCCATATACATCTCTTTCTATTGTCACTACCTCTGTCTACCTCTCTTACTCTACTTCTTTTGTTTAGCTCGCTAATTTCTGTATTCCAACTGTTCTGCTGTGAGTTGGTTTAAGGTCTGTTTCTTTAGGAGATAACAGACAGAAGAATAATATGTTTATGTGTGTATATGTGCAAATACACCATGTAAACACAAATAAAGCTATCATATAACAGTAGATGGTAGTACCTGCTTTCTGTTAGCGCTGAATCTTGGGCGGTTCTCATCAAACCCGACACCCCACATTGTGCCAACGGCTTCGGATGGAGGCGCCACAACATTCAGTTTACAAGTGGAATTTTCTGGGAGACTCATGGGGGTCTCGCTGGAGTTGTGGAGTTCGGCAATGCTTTTGGCAAGCTGCACTGCAGACAGAAACCGAGCCCTATGAGATAAAACCCACAGCCCCAGGAAGGTTAACCCGGTCAACAAATGCCCGCAGAAGTCGGATGTCTCGGCCTAACGGCGCAAGAATGCAGCTCTGCTGTAAACAGGCACAATGCAATCACGTCCGAAAAGAAAAAATAACGCCGGATGAACGCAGAAGAAGAAGAAGAAGAAACCCACAACAATGAAGCTAATCCTCTTGCCATTCTATTATGACTAACGGAGGGACAGATCTGCACCATTGTTCTATAGTCTGAAGACCACTCTGGCAAATGCTCATGCCAGTTTGGGTAACTATCTTAACCAGCACAGTTTACCTATTGTTTCATGCACACAAAATGTATTTGAATTTACTATTACCAAAAACGCCAGTCTCTCTGGCTGAGGGGTTACAACACCTTCTCCGTAATCCCGTTTGTCACGCAGAGTCTCGTAGCGGGCGAGAGCTAGGAGCGGTTCGACCCCCGCTGGTGACTTGTGGGATAACTGAGCCGGCCGCTCAGAAAGCAATGGCAAACTACTGAGCGCAATCTTGCCAAGAAATCAACAGACAGCTGAAAGATGCTGCTGTTGACAGCGATGTCCTGTAAAAGGATATGCGAATAAAAGAGAAAAAAAAATTACCAAAAACTACTCTTTCAAAATACTTCCATTCATTTCGAACCATCCAGTCTCTAGATAAGAGAAAAGGGACAACATATAACTGAAGCCAGTACTCACCTTCAATTTTTTTAAATATCCAGCCAGCTTGATATCAGATCCTGGACGTTCAAATGTATGCTGGCGACTGCTGGTGCTACTGATACTTTGTTGGTCAAAATCCATGTTGAGCGATGACATTTCAAAATCCACTACAGTTTTGTGTAGGTTTCTTGATTTGGACTAGAACTACGGGCAACTAAACAGTATATATTCTGCATCAGCAAGTCTGAATGTATGCTGTCAGGCCATCTTTACGCTGGCAGTTGGCTCAGTATAACACACTGCTATATAAAATCACATCCGTCTGCATCTTTGATAAATTAACAATATTCAAGGTTGAGTTTCATCATAATCACTTTGATGTGAATACCAAAATGCTGTAAAGGAGGCCTGATTCTAGAACCAGGTTTGTTGTGTACTGTTAAAGGTTAAATTTTAATTATATTCATGGCTCTCATACCAATGAGAATAAAAACGAGGCTTTCTTTCTTTCTTTCTGGGTGTAAGAGATAGAAATAATGTTAGGTATGGTTCCTGGAAGGGGTAGGGTTCAAGTAAAACAACAAAGCATGAAAGACACCCTAGCTGCGAAAATGCATGATGCGGGAGAGATGGTTAAGATCAAGAATATTTCCGGCAGGCTGTGATGAGTGTGATGTTTTGCAAAGACCTTTTATAGTTTGATGTTGGAAAACCTGTGTCACAAATAAAAATTAGCTAATAATTTGATATTGGAAAAACTGTGTCATAAAAAGTCAGCAGCTAATAGTTTTATGTTGGGAAAACAGAGTCACAAGAACTTGTCAACTAGTAGTTTGATGTTGGAGGAAAAAAAAACTGCCACAAAAAGTAATCAACCAATAGTCTGATGTTGTCATGGCATTATCAGTGCAGCTCCCTATCAATTTTGCTAATGCACTGGTTAAGAATTGATATCAGCAAAAAGAAATTCACACCAAACCTTTTATTTACCAAGCTAACAATGCACAGAGCATGGAATCTATGCTCCTTGCCCTAGGGCAAGAATGTGAGAACAAAAGTAACACAGAAATCATATCTAGGTTAATTTGTAAGTACAAGACTAATACAACACAAACAAAGTTATCCAGATTATGGTAATTAACACAGATGACAGTACTGCAGATAAAAACGCAACTATGGCAAGAATGCTAGGATAAAACTAATTATAACCTGTTCTCTAGCTGGATGTGACCTAGATTCAGTTGTATATATTAGGTTAACTAATTCAGAATGTAACATCTTGCACAGGAAATAAAACACTCCAGACCCATTAACTCACATACTCATTTATCCGTTCTGTGCTGTACACCCATAAAAGCAGGACAGCCATTTTCTTTTTCTTTTTTCTGAATCACTGTGTCAGACCTAATTAGTATTAATATCAGCCTTTCTTAATTATATAGAATCAACCTACCAGACTTTCTTAATTAGAATCACTGTAACAGACCTTCTTAATTTGAATCACTGCTTCATTAGAATCACTGTACCAGACTTTCTTCATTAGAATCACTGTATCAGATTTACTTCATTAGAATCACTGTATCAGATTTACTTCATTAGAATCACTGTATCAGATTTACCTAATCAGAATCCCTGTATCAGACTTACTTCATTAGAATAACTGCACCAGACTTTCTTCATTAGAATCACTGTATCAGATTTACTTCATTAGAATCACTGTACCAAACTTACTTCATTAGAATCACTGTTTCAGATTTACTTCATTAGAATCACTGTACATTTAGTTCATTAGAAACACTGTATGAGACTTACTTCATTAGAATCACTGCATCAGACTTTCTTCATTAGAATCACTATATCAGATTTACTTCATTAGAATCACTGTATCAGATTTACTTCATTAGAATCACTGTACCAGATTTACTTCATTAGAATCACTGTATCAGATTTACTTCATTTGAATCACTGTATCAGATTTACTTCATTAGAATCACTGTATCAGATTCACTTCATTAGAATCACTGTATCAAATTCACTTCATTAGAATCACTGTATCAGATTTACTTCATTAGAATCACTGTATCAGATTTACTTTATTAGAATCAGTGTATCACATTTACTTCATTAAAATCACTGTATCAGATTTACTTCCTTAGAATCCCTGTACCAGGCTTACTTCATTAGAATCACTGTACCAGACTTTTTACATTAGAATCACTGTATCAGATTTACTTCATTAAAATCACTGCAGCAGATTTACTTCATTTGAATCACGGTATCAGACTTTCTTCATTAAAATCACTGTATCAGATTTACTTTATTAGAATCACTGTATCAAATTTACTTCATTAGAATCACTCTATAAAATTTACTTCATTAGAATCACTCTTATCAAATTTACTTCATTAGAATCACAGTACCAGATTTACTTCAATAGAATCACAGTATCAGTACTATCAGCCTTTCTTCACTGTGATCACTGTACTTGACTTTCTTCATTAGAATCACTGTATCAAATATTTTTCATTGGAATGAATCTAACAGGCTTTTAGAACTAGAATAATAAGACATTTAAAATAGAATCAATGTAAGAGGCTAATGCAAGCTGAATCAAAGTACCATGTTTTTCAGTACATACTATTTAATACGGTGTGTTAATATTTGGTAATATTACTAACAGACTTAATTATTATTATAGAAAAAAAATTAAAAGTCTCAAAGCAGATATAGATACTTCACATATTCTAGGCCATGAGGTAGGAGCAGTTCCCTTCTCTACCACCTTGTCTTCCAAGACAATTCCCATTTTGAATATTGTCTGGTACCAATGTTTATGAGTCTGGGTAGACCCCAGAGCTGTACTAGTTGGACAAAATAATCCCAACTTTCCTGGGGTTGAACCAGGCCAGGGAAAGTGTACTATCCGCCAGGCTGCGGGAACTATTATATTGGTACTTTAGTAACATTTACAGAACTGTTCGTCTTTTTATAAAACCAGTATAGATTAATAGATTGAAAAATGCTTTCCAGTGGTAGTTGGTACCTCATTGAAGTCTATACGTCAATCCAAAGCCCAGATATCAAGATTTGCGTTTAAAAAAAGTTCTGAAATACTAATTACTATATTTGGCTAAACTCTACAATACATCGTTTCGTTACAAAATACAAACAAAACGTGAACACGTTAGTATTATATAGATTTAACTATTTGCTGTGAAATTATCCACCATCGGTATGCAAAGAATAGTAAGCGTTCGTCTCTCCACGGATCTCGTGATATAATTACACAGTTGAAAAGGTCCCTGCGGGTCAACAACCAGCTACTACTACCCTTTGCACTCTTTTAAAAACCATTTTTTTTAGTCTGCTATCTATCTAAACTATCTTTCCATTTAGCATGCCCAAAAAATTAAACTAAGTCCCAACAAACCTGTGTAATACGAACGTGTTAACTACGAATGAGGGATAGTTAAATCTGACCACAATATTATTATTATTATTCAATATATCGGATGAGTACATTCACAGCTGACTAGACACACACAAACGAGTCCAAGCAGACGACCTGTTCATTTGTTCGGGGGATGTTTGGAATGCTGCAAGATATCAAATTATGCAGATTAATTCACTTATCTAGCTGCAATGCAACATATCAGCTGCCTTACCCCGAATTAAATACATCCAACGGTATCTCAGAATATGAAATAACAGAAATGCAGAGAACTTAAAACATCCAGATATGCGAGAAGTCGGATAGAAAAACAGCTCTGGCATTCAAGGACGTCAAATTCCCAGAGTCGCCATTTTTGTGGTCACGTGGTCTGAAACGTGTTGTAAACAAGCTCCACGCATGCGCGAGGGAAGGTCAGGACGAAAGGTCGGCCCTGGTGACGTCAGAGCTGTCGTCCCCAGGAGAACGTGTTTGGTCTATTTCTGGGACCATCGGCCCGGCCAACAACATCCTTAAAGTCTATTTGTGTGGTTTGTTCTTAAAATATCAGCGTGTTGACTACGCAAACAAGCATATTAAAAACTAGTTGTTATCTCCTAATTCGCGGCAGACGGTGTATCTTACAAAAGAAGGCTGCTGTCTGTGGTCTTTTATAGTGCGTTTTAATTACTGTCTTTGCATTATTGACTGCAAGTTACTGTTTCCTTTTCTGTTGTTGCCTACAAGGTCGGCGTGACTGAGAGGTTTAAAACACCGCACCTTTCACTTTTGACGGCGGTGTAGTGGGTTCGAGGGGCATTCGACTGTTAGGAAAGTAGGCTGAAGGCATTCGACTGCTAGGAAAGGACAATCGGCTGCTAGAAATGGCTGTATCCTTGACTGAAGGGCATTCGGCTTCTAGGAAAGTACACTGAAGGACATTTGACTCTATTAAAGTAGACTAAAACTAAAGGACATTCGACTGCCAGGAAAGGCATCCCAAAATAATTTGGTTTAGCGAAAGACAATTTTTATTGCACACGGATACCGCCTTTAGTGAGAACTTGTCCTCCTATAGTTGACAAAAGGAGAATCTCACCAATCAATCAATCATGTGCTATGCCGAAAAGCGTGGCCAGTCATGACTCGCCATTTCACTCGATCACCAGAGACGTGGATCAGCTCAGTGTTCCTGTCTCGACCATGCCATGTGGTCAAGCCATCCAGGTATTTACTTCTTGGTCTTCCCCTTGGTCTGTTCCCTTCAATCTTGCCAGCTGTCACCAAGTTCTCCAATTCATTTCTTCTCATAATACGTCCAAAAATTTGTGACTGTCTATGTCTAATTTCTCTAATCAATTTACGATTTTCATTTGTCTCCTGTAGTACTTGGTCATTGGTTTTTCTGTCTGTCCATGGTGTTCTTTGCATTCTCCTGAGAAACCACATTTCTGCAGCCATCATGTTTTTGAACTTGACTGCTCATTGTCCAAGTTTCACATCCATACAAAAGAACAGGTCGTAGCACCTCAACACTTTTTTTCTCGTTTCAGTTGACATCTTTTTATTGGTCAGTATGTTTTTTCATCTTGCTAAAGGCTACTTTCGCCATCTCGATTCTTGTTCTATTCTCTTCAAGGCATCTCCCATCAGATGTTATGATTGTTCTGAGATAATTGCACAGATTCACTTGTTGAAGAATATTTCCATTTACTTGTATATTACATTGTGGTATTTCTTTCTTCCTAGTGACGACCATAATCTGTGTCTTTTTACAATTCAATTCTAACCCCAGTTGTTCACTGTGTACAACAACCGCATCTACTAATTGTTGTAGATCCTGCTCATTGTCTGCAATCAATACTGTACAATCTGCATATCTAATGTTATTGAGTTCCGTCCTCCAATGCTGATTCCATTTATATCTTCTACATTTCTGAAAATATTTTCACTGTATAGAGAAAAAAGATCTGGAGACATTACACATCCCTGCCTAACACCTCTCTTAGTAGGCTGATATTGTCCCATTTCATTATCAATCCTTATGGCAGCTTGTTGTTTTCAATATATGTTTTTTATAAGTCTGATGTCTTTCCCATCAATTTGTTGACATGTCTTACTCTATCGAAAGAATCTCGAAAGAATTTCACCACAGGCCATGAATTCTGTAGCGCCAATAAGGATCCCGATTTGATGCATGCCAGATTTTATTTCAGAATCATAAACAGACATACCGATCTGCATGAGTGAAAGAGGTGCATAACTAAATATAATGCAATCTCCCTGAAAGAGGAACAGTGCAGACGAAGAACACCGTATAAGGTGTCTAAACACAGCCGTAATCCCGTATACAAGTGTATTCTCGTGAGTAACGCAGCTGCGAGAGAATCGACAGCGGTTCGCGTCGTGCTGGTAACTTACGGGGTATGTGAGCCGGTCGCTCAGAAAGCAATGGCAAACTACTGCGTGTAATATTATAGTACATCAACAGCAGCTGAATATGCTGGTGTTGAATGCAACGTCCTGTAAGGGATATGCAACATTTTTTTTAAAAAGTAGTGGGTTTGTTCCATACGTTGGTCAGTTGATTTTAAATGTTCAGAAAGTAATGGCAAACTACTTAACGTAAGTTAAGTTGAGCTGAGTTGAGGCAACAATCGACATAACAGCAATGAGGACATTAGAATCGACATAACAGCAATGAGGACATTAGCATACGTGCCCTGCAACAGCCAGCGAAGATTCCCAATACTAATGGTATAGGGTGTAATTTTAATGACTGTGCAGTGTTTGAAAATATTGTTGAAAATTACTATTTACAAGATTATATGAAGGTAACAATTTTAAAAAATGCATCCTTTGCAGGGCGTTGTAATCACCCCCAGCATCTATTGGCTGTTTGTGATTTACGTTGGAGAGAATGGTCCTGCAAGGAGTGACCAGAGGATATAGCCGACACTCAAAACTCCGAGGAAAGGCCAGACGGCCATATAATCAGACTACTGCTACTGGTCAGGGTGTATTTTTAATGACTGTGCAGTGTTTGAAAATATTGAGGGTCCAAGTTTTTATAGTTCATGCAACATAATAGGTCAATACAAAGATTCTTGACAATCTTTTGTCATGATACGGAAAGATGGCGGCACACGAAGTGATAGATGCTGTCAGAAATCGCGAGGTCGCCCGCGCCGGTCTTCACGGCACTTGATTGCGATTACTGTTCTATCATTTCCGGCAGGCGAGGAGGCTAACCACTAAGCCACCACGGCTCCCTCACTCTGCCTCCTTCTCTCTCCCTTTCTTTGTCTCTCCCTCCCTATTTTTATCCCTCTCTCTCTCTCTTTCCATCTCTCTCTCTCTCTCTCTCTCCCCCCCCCCCCCCTTTTCTAGCACCGTACAATAACATTTTTTTTAAATGAAACACAACTGACTGTAAGATAAACAACAATGATTATTTTTTGTACACTGTCACTTGTATTTATATTTGGAGTTTCTGTTGTGAGAGCCCCTTTGTGTGGAGCATAATTTTGTGAAGCATAATTCGTTTTCTCCATTTGCAGTTTTATAACATAAGATCCATAGTAGATCCAGTAAAGGTACTCTCTGTGGTTCGCCCGTTTTCCTTAGTGCCCTAAGCTTGTTTACACAAAATAATTTCCCCGAAGCAATTACCCGCTGTTGGTCTGTCATATGATGGGGCCTTCATATGTTGTAGATCTGAATGCACGATAGAATAGGTAGCCAATATTTCCCTCATATAGCAGGCGACCAACCCCTCCGCCAAACCCTCGTCCGAGCAAGGTCATATTTTCCGCGGAGTTCCCTATCAACTTCGCTAACGCGCCCGCTACACGCTTATTTAATATAATGGTTAACCATGCCCTGAATATGCTATAAATACTCTACTGTGGGTAGGTTGTCTTTTCTAATGTGAAAGTTTGCCCGAGCACCGCCCTATTCGATGTATATTTTCGGTTTCCAACTGGCGAGGGATGTTTAGTGTGTGCAGTATTATTTTTTTTTCCGTCTAAATTACCGACAGCTAGAAGTTCGGTTTGCTAGCCCAGGATATCACTGAAAGCTAGACATTAGATTTGCAAGGTCAGGATATCATGGACAACTAGACGCCCGAATCACTAGCCCAGGATATCACGGAAAGCTAGGCGTCCCATTCACTAGCCCACGTTATCACGGACAACTAGACACCCGAATCACTAGCCCAGGTTATCACGGACAACTAGACACCCGAATCACTAGCCCAGGATATCACTGAAAGCTAGACATTAGATTTGCAAGGTCATGGTTATCACGGACAACTAGACGCCCGAATCACTAGCCCAGGATATCACGGAAAACTAGGCGTCCCATTCACTAGCCCAGGTTATCACGGACAACTAGACACCCGAATCACTAGCCCAGGATATCACGGACAACCAGACACCCGAATCACTAGCCCAGGATATCACGGACAACTAGATACCCGAATCATTAGCCCAGGTTATCACGGACAACCAGACGCCTGAATCACTAGCCCAGGATATCACGGACAACTAGACACCCGAATCACTAGCCCAGGTTATCACGGACAACTAGACACCCGAATCACTAGCCCAGGATATCACTGAAAGCTAGACATTAGATTTGCAAGGTCATGGTTATCACGGACAACTAGACGCCCGAATCACTAGCCCAGGATATCACGGAAAACTAGGCGTCCCATTCACTAGCCCAGGTTATCACGGACAACTAGACACCCGAATCACTAGCCCAGGATATCACGGACAACCAGACACCCGAATCACTAGCCCAGGATATCACGGACAACTAGATACCCGAATCATTAGCCCAGGTTATCACGGACAACCAGACGCCTGAATCACTAGCCCAGGATATCACGGACAACTAGACACTCTAATCACTAGCCCAGGATACCACGGACAACCAGACACCCGAATCACTAGCCCAGGTTATCACGGACAACTAGACACCCGAATCACTAGCCCAGGATATCACGGACAACAGACACCCGAATCACTAGCCCAGGATATCACGGACAACTAGACACCCGAATCACTAGCCCAGGATATCACCGACTAGACACCCGAATCACTAGCCCAGGATATCACGGACTAGACACCTGAATCACTAGCCCAGGATATCACCGACTAGACACCCGAATCACTAGCCCAGGATATCACGGACTAGACACCCGAATCACTAGCCCAGGATATCACGGACAACTAGACACCCGAATCACTAGCCTAGGATATCACCGACTAGACACCCGAATCACTAGCCCAGGATATCACGGACTAGACACCTGAATCACTAGCCCAGGATATCACCGACTAGACACGCGAATCACTAGCCCAGGATATCGCGGAAAGCTACTCGTTAAATTGTCACGGCCAGAATATCACGATATCACGGACAACTAGACGTCCGAATCATATCCCAGGATATCACGGTAAGCTGGGGATCATTGCTGGAGCTACGGAGTTAGTTAGTTAGTTAGTTAGTTAGTTAGTCGACAGATCATCCTCGTTGCACATCGAACCATTCAGTCCATAAGTGCTCGGATCCCCTCCTCAGCAAATCCCGCAGCGTGTAGTTAGTGCTCTGTGCCACGCTTTCGACAGGATGTCTTGCGGATAGAGACCGAGCCATATAGGATAAAACCCGGTGCAATGAAATCGATCCTCGTGCCCGTCTCCGTGACGAAGTGGTCAAGCCGTATGACTCGGGCTCCGAAGGTTGTGGGTTCGATTCTGGGCCGCGTCCTTCGGTTCACTTTGAATGCATTTTTTCGGAGACTCCTGGAGGTCGACGCTGGAGTTACGGATTTCGTGCTTTGTGCGACGCTTTCCGGGCTGAGGAAAGAGACTGAGCTACATGAGATAAAAATCCGGTGCAATGAAGTCGACCCTGTCGACTTTTAAGCGACTTTTAAACACGTTTAAACCGTTAAATCATGGAAAATTACACGTTAAATTGACAAGGTCAGGATGTCACAGATAACTAGACGCCCGAATTACTAGCCCAGGATCGGTAGGGAGTGTACCATCCTTGGATGACTTACAGACCAAAGTTCAGGCATGCCTTCAACAACGAACACGCAACAACCCACTCGACACACGCCTGAACAGTAGTCAAGAGCAAGATACTGTATCCCAGAATGCCAGATGTTTTCGTATCTAAACGTGACAGTGTATGATCACTTCACGGACATTCCAACATTTGATGTTATCATGATGTATTAAAAAGTTAGTTGCATATCCTTTACAGGACGTTGCAGTTAAAATATTTTTCAGAAAAATAGAAGATATGGAAGAAATCAACATTGGGGGACGATACATCAATAACATAAGATATGCAGATGATACTTCTTCTTCTTCTGCGTTCATCCGGAGTTTTTTTCGGACGTGATTGCGTTGTGCCTGTTTACAGCAGAGCTGCATTCTTGCGCCGTTAGGCCGACACATCCGACTTCTGCGGACATTTGTTGACCGGGTTAACCTTCCCGGGTGCAGATAATACAGTCTTGATTGCAGACAATGAACAGGACCTGCAAAATTTAGTAGATGCGGCTGTTGCATACAGTGAACAACTAGGGTTAGTACTGAATATTACGAAGACACAGATTATGGTCGTCACTGGGAAGAGGGAAATACACTGTACCACAATGTGATATACGAGTAAATGGGCATATTCTTAAGCAAGTGAATCGATACTGTTATCTCGGCACAGTCATAACATCTGATGGGAGATGCCTTGAAGAGATTAGAACAAGAATTGCCATGGCGAAAGTAGCCTTTAGCAAGATGAAAAACATACTGACCAATAAAAAGATATCAATTGAAACGAGAAAAAGAGTGTTGAAGTGCTACATAGAACCTGTGCTTTTGTATAGTTGTGAAGCGTGGACAATGAGCAGACCAGCTGAAAAACATATGATGACTGTGGAAATGTGGTTTCTGAGAAAAATGCAAAGAATACCATGGACAGACAGAAAAACTAATGAACAAGTCCTTCAAGAAACAAATGAAGATCGTAAATTGATTAGAGACATTAGACGTAGACAGTCAAAAATTTTTGGGCATGTTATGAGAAGAAATTACTTGGAGAACTTGGTGACAACTTGCAAGATCGAAGGGAAGAGACCAAGGGGAAGACCTAGAAGCAAATACCTGGATGGCTTGGCCATGTGGCATGGTCGAGACAGGAACACGGAGCTGATCCACGACTCTGGTGATCGAGTGAGATGGCAGAACATGACCGCCCACGCTTATCGGCATGGCACATGATGGATGGATGGAGTTTGCCATTGCTTTCTGAACGACCGGCACCCATACAATTTCGTTAAAAAACAACAACGCAATGCGGTCTTCTGCCAAATCGCGCACAGCTGTGTTTCGAACGCCGGTATCCAGGATCACGAACCGCCTCCGTAAAATTCTGGGCCACGAAGCCGGCATCACAATTTATGGCCTGGCATATGTCGCTGCATCTCGTCAGGTACATACTGCAGAAATCATACAACATAAACCAATTAGATACATTCTTCAAGCTGAAATATAAAACACACACATTCACGTAGTAATTTGAATTATCTAGAACGGCAATTTTTAATTAACTATAACGTCTTTCTGTTTGCACAAAATTGGCTTCTTATCGTGGTCATCATCATCAAGTGCCGTGCCGGCTGGCGTAAGCGTTCATGGCTCTCCATAGATCTCGGTCTTTGGTTTTCTGGATAAGCTCTGCTGCTGATATTCCTCCATGCCACCGTCTCAATCCATCCAGCATCATTTCTCTTGGTCTGCCTCTGCCTCTCTTCCCCTCGATCTTTCCAGTTGTTACGATGTTCTCCAATGCTTCTCTTCTCATCACGTGACAGAAGAAAGTATTTTGTCTCTGTCTTATTGTTGTATATAGTGTTCTAGTTTCATTAGCCTGTTTCAGGCAGTCGTCGTTAGTTACTCTGGCAGTCCAAGGAATTCGCAACATTCGTCTCAGGAACCACATCTCTGTTGCTGTTGTTATCGTGGCAGACAATTCAAATTAATGTGTGTTGTATATTTCAGTTGCCGGCTTCTTGGCCTAGAGGTTAGCGAATTTTCTCCGTAATCTCGTGTACTCTCGTTAGTAACGTGGGGAATGAACAGGCGGACAGATTGGCTGGCTTGGCAAAACTTGGTGGAGTATTGATGCATGACAAGGCAGACGTGGTTGCCGCCTTGTGGGAGCACGTGTACTCTTCGGAGGAGCAAATGGATCACCATAGTCTGGTAAGAATGAGACAGCGAGGTGTGACGAGGGGATCTGGCCGACGATCGACGCTCAGAGGAAAGGCGAGACGGACATATAATCAGATTGCTACTGGAACGATTAGTGTTGGAACTCTTCGCTGGCTGCTGAGGATGGGGACGGAGCGCTTATGGGAATGTCCCGAATGCTGTGATGTCGGTTCCTAAATCAATCAATCAATCAATCAATCAATCAATCAATCAAGTAACGTGACGACGGTGAGAATCAGCTGTGATTCGAATCGCGTCGTGTGTAACTTACTGGGTATGTGAGCCGGCCGCTCAGAAAGCAATGGCAAACTACTGAGCGTAATCTTGCCAAGAGATTAACAATCTGCTGAAAGATGCTGGTGTTGAAAGCGATGTCCTGTAAAGGATATGCAAACATTGTTTTTTTTTTTACATTTCAGCTAATCGTACTTTAGTTTATGATACGTGATTTCTGCAGTATGTACCCGGCGAGATATGCCACGCAACAAATCGTGCAATCTATAGCCTGCTTCTTCGTTATTCAAATTCACTACGGGAAAAAAACTGTTTTGAATTTGATATCTCAAGAATTCTCACACCACTCCTTTCGTCGTGTCTACTACATCACGACCTTAAGCCAGTTAAAAAGTAGAAGGATATGCTGGCATATTCATTAAAAAGGACATATTAGACAAGTTCACCCAGAAAGAGGGGTTGGGGTGTTTTTCTCGTGTAAGCCCAATACAGACATACATAGCACCCAATCAGAATTATTAACATTCAAGGTGACAGTATTGCCACATGAAGGTATTTCACGTTGTCAGAAGTAGCCCACAGTTGTGTGTGGCTCTTTGATATTCATTCATTCATTCATTCATTCATTCATTCATTCATTCATTCATTCATTCATTTAGTAGCATGTCCTTTGCAGAACCTCGCTCCCATAACAACCTTCCGGAAAACCTCTCGATCATAAGGAAGATGTCCCGCGTCCGATACACCCATCTGGAGATCATCCGCCACATCCTGAACCCATTTTCTCTGTTATATATGTATATATTTAATTAAAGGACTATTGGTCGTTGAACAGTTAGCATAGAATAGTTTAACTCTTTCTTTCCAATGCAATTACTTTAAAGTAGTGTCTGCCTCAGAATGAGTTTACTTAACTGCCTCATGGATGTGCGTCATTTAAGAATACCATTAACGTGCCTCATTGATGTGCCTCATTTATGTGCCTCAAGCAAGTGTCTCATTCATGTGCCTCATTGATGTACCTCATTGATGTACCTCATTGATGTGCCTAATTGATGTGCCTAATTGATGTGCTTCATTCAAGTGCCTCATTGATGTGGCTCTTTGATGTACTTCATTGATTTGATGTGCTTCATTGCTGTACCTCATTAATGTACCTCACTTGTGTGGCTCACTGATGTATCCCATTGATGTACCTCATTCATGTACCTCATTGATGTGCTTCAATCAAGTGCCGCATTGATGTACCACTTTGGTGTGCTTCATTTAAGTGTCTCATTGATGTACCTCATTCATGTACCTCATTGATGTGCTTCAATCAAGTGCCGCATTGATGTACCACTTTGGTGTGCTTCATTCAAGTGTCTCATTGATGTGCCTCATTGATGTACCTTATTGATATGCCTTGTTGACGTACTTCATTGATGCACCTCATGAATTAGGAAGAATATACAACCCGAAATGGGACGCAAAGGTGTTTCCAAGGCTCCAGGACCAGGTTCTATACTGGCCAAGACCTACTGACAATGTCCTAGCCGTGCGTCCTGGGCAACAGGTCCCTTCGGGGTCCTGGCTAACATCAGCAGGATCGCTGATTCCTCCGACGTCGGAGAGTAACTGCCTGCACGGCGAGGAACCACCAGTCTGCACACCAATCAGCCAGACATGGGACAACGGATACTCACGCAAATCTCAGTTCGGTATGACATCACACTGATGTTAGACAACAGGCTGTCACCATCTGACATACAGGACTTCACGCTGCCAGCGAACGCAAGCAAGCAGGCACGGCTTAGAGAATTAGCCTGCCAAGTAGTATAAGCAATCGTTTTACACGCCTGCATAATTGTGGGTATATGGTGCCAGCCCCTTATAGCTATAGTAGGATCAGCATTCCTTTGGTGATGTCTTGAATATCGGCAGAGTTTACTTCACGTGGGTTTTATGGGACTCAGTTTAAGCTGGGTTGGCCCGGAAGCCCCTTCGTTATGGGACTCAGTTTGGTTGACCCGTAAGCCCCTTCTTTGTGGGACTCAGTTTAAGCTGGGTTGACCCGGAAGCCCCTTCTTTATGGGACTCAGTTTAAGCTGGGTTGACCCGGAAGCCCCTTCTTTATGGGACTCAGTTTAAGCTGGGTTGACCTGGAAGCCGCTGAGGATTTGAAAATATGACCACGGGGTTGGCAGGCAAGCGCGCTAACCACAGCGCTGTCGGGGCTGCCAGTACCACGTTGGAGTAATGCCGGGGCTGCAGACTTAGCCAGTGCCAGGTTGGAGTACAGCCGGGGCTGCCAGACTTAGCCAGTACCAGCTTGGAGTACAGCCGGGGCTGCCAGACTTAGCCAGTGCCAGGTTGGAGTACAGCCGGGGCTGCCAGACTTAGCCAGTGCCAGGTTGGAGTAATGCCGGGGCTGCAGACTTAGCCAGTGCCAGGTTGGAGTACAGCCGGGGCTGCCAGACTTAGCCAGTACCAGCTTGGAGTACAGCCGGGGCTGCCAGACTTAGCCAGTACCAGGTTGGAGTAAAGAGATTTTCTGAACTGCTTCTAACATCTAATTAGACTATACAAGCTTTGAAAGAATGAAATATCAAGCTTTACTAAAGAAATCAACCTCAGTACTTTTGCAAATCCCACGTGAACAACCATCAACTTCCAGCATTAAAAGTAACATAGCCACCACTCGCCCTGCTGGAGAGCTCCCCCCCCCCCCTTCAAAGTAACGAAAATTTAGTGCTTTACATTTAGAAGGATGGAACCAAATATTTGTTTTTTTTTAAAGTTGCATATCCCTTATAGGACGTTGCAGTCAACACATCATTTTTCAGCTGCTGTTGTTCTTGGCAAGATTAAGCTCAGCTGCAGCTAGAGGAGTGAAGAACGGAGGCGCATGAGTTTATGTAGTATACCCAGATGCAGTAAACGAATTCATCTTTTGGCCGAATGAAAGATCTTAAACAATGCCGCAGATATGATAAATAACACAAGTTGCACCAGTAGAGTGTATAATTGGCTGATGTGATATCAGTTCTGTAAGCTCTCAAGAACGACAAACGTCTCCCTATTCGTCTGCCCTTTATCTCCCCTTGGAGCACGGATTGTCAACCAGCCGACTTCAAGTCATTCCATTTTTGCATGTCCTCCCTATAGTATTCATCCCTGTCTCCAATTCTCTTCTGCATATATACAAGGCACTCGATGATAGTGATAATCATCAAGGTAAGACGATATCAGGGTGTCACTTGGGGTAGGAGCGTGTCCTACTGACTGACATCTGTCATCTTGACAGACGATAGTTTGTAAATTATGAGTTACTAGCTGACCCTGCCCGGCTTCGCCCAGACCCTGGTGGGGAGCATCTCATTTAATTCATATAAGTAGTCATATAAGTTCTCGTTCCCGTTACCGACTGACTGACTGTCTGTCTGTCTGTCTGTCTGTCTGTCTGTCTGTCTGTCTGTCTGTCTGTCTGACCTGGCCCGGCATTGCCCAGCTCCTGGTGTGGAGCATCTCATTTAATTCATATAAGTTCCCGTTCCCGACTGTCTATCTGTCTGTCTATCTGTCTGCCTGACCCTGCCCGGCTTCGCCCAGTCCCTGGTGGGGAGCATCTCATTTAATTCATATAAGTAGTCATATAAGTTCCCGTTCCCGACTATCTGTCTGTCTGTCTGTCTGTCTGTCTGTCTGTCTGTCTGTCTGTCTGTCTGACCCGGCCCGGCATTGCCCAGCTCCTGGTGTGGAGCATCTCATTTAATTCATATAAGTAGTCATATAAGTTCCCGTTCCCGACTATCTATCTGTCTGTCTGTCTGTCTATCTGTCTGCCTGACCCTGCCCGGCTTCGCCCAGTCCCTGGTGGGGAGCATCTCATTTAATTCATATAAGTAGTCATATAAGTTCTCATTAAATTCATACAACAAAAAAAGTAACTTAAAAGAATGTCCTTCCACACACCATCCATTATTTTTAATGAAAACTCTTTCTAATCACCTGCATGACTACAGTAACTTCTTAAGCAAAAAAAGATGAGTTACAATGTTATGCATTGTGCATTATTTTTATGAAAACTTTGAAAATGCCTTACAGATTGTATCATTATTTATTATAACTCAAATGCCGGTACATAACTATGGACAAAGAGTTTATAAATCTTTGAAAACGATGCCACAATATGACTATAAGTTATACAGAAAAGTTATGCCCTTTGAAATAACTTTTACAGAGTTAGGTCCCCTGAGATATATGAAATTATGATGAAAAATGAAAAATGAAATAATACTGAGTAAGCAGGCGATTTCACACTAACAAAATATCACAGTTGGCAGCGCTGGATTGAAAGGAAGGCGTGTAGAAAATTTCATCTCAATCGGATGAGCCGTTCGCGAACGCATAAAGGACATACATTTGGACGGAGATCCTTTTTTATATATAAGAATACCTCTCCATAACACAAAGTCTGGGATAAATTATAGAGACCATGTGTTGCCCATACAGCATGGTCTCTCTCTCTCTCTCTCTCTCTCTCTCTCTCTCTCTCTCTCTCTCTCTCTCTCTCGCTCTCTCCCAGCCTGTCTAGTTTATCCCAGAGAAAAGGTAACACCAATACGTCAGGAACAAGACAAGCTGCAGAAGCTGCCGGATCAAAAACGAACAATATTCTAACTGTCTGTCTGTCGGAGCTTCGATACTACACCAGTTACCTACCAGGGCTTAGGGCCTGATCTGCCCTCTGATAATAGATAAATTCAACACATTAATAAAGGTTCGAATCCTCGGTAAGATGAATATTTTTTTTTCTGTCCGGGTTAAAAAAAAAAAAACTGAGGTGATCCACGACTCTGGTGATCTAGTGAGATTGCAAAACATGACCACCAACGCTTATCGGTATGGCACATGATGATAAAAAAAAACCTAACCTTCACAATTCACATCGACTGCACTAGTCAAGCGACCTTAATTCCTCAGGCTCAACAGTTCCCTGTCCTCGCAGAGTACTTGATGACGGCAGAGACAGTATTCTTTAGTGCCAATTTGGAGATCATATTTTGCGTATACGTAAATTTTAATAATATTTTTTAATATGTGTGTGTTCTTATGAAAATTATCTCGGGCAGTCTACACCTGCTCCAAAAATGTGGGCATGTATTAAAATAATTGAATGCGCGTATAACTGGGTATTTGATACTCTCAGTACTTCATCACACAACTGCACGTCCTCGCAGTCTCAACAAGTCACTAAACTAAAATCCTATTTATTTGATCGCGGTGTTAAAAGTCCCCATTCCATATATGTTCGACTTCATTTTATTAAAAGTGCCTTCAATAGTATGAATTTAGGGATATTTAATATTTACTAACTACTACTACTACTTCTTCTTCTTCTTCTTCTTCTTCTTCTTCTTCTTCTTCTTCTTCTTCTTCTTCTTCTTCTTCTTCTTCTTCTTCTTCTTCTTCTTCTTCTTCTTCTTCTTCTTCTTCTTCTTCTTCTTCTTCTCCTTCTTCTACTTCTTCTCCTCCTCCTCCTCCTCCTCCTTCTAGTTGTGATGTGCCATTGGTGATCATGTCTGTCTACAGTGTTCTGTCACGTGTGCTGCCAATAATTTCTGATACTAACGTTCCGCCATGCCATGATGTCAAACTGCCCAGCATCTTCTCTCTTCGTCTTTCTCAGCCACCTTTCCCCGCCAACTTTCCCGACATAGACATACCCCACGTTGCCCCTTCTCATGCCACGACCAAAGAATGTCGGCTATCTTCTACTGAGGTGAGTTACCAGTTCTCTTTCTGAGTGAATTTCTTTAAAGATATCTTCATTGCTCTTTCCATCCGTCCACGGTGTTCTCATAATTCTTCTATAAAACCATATCTCGGCAGCTTCCAAAATAAATAATACTGTTATTAACTATTAACATTAATTATTAACATGATCACAATTTGATCAATTTCTCAATTATCTACGCATTGTCTATAATTCGCTTCCATACATCAGGATTGTCTTAATATATCTCTTAGTAACTCTTTCTCCCCACATCGACTGACAAAGATAAATTAAATTGCAGGGAATATTCTTCATCCGCATCGTATTATTTGCACAATAATTCAGCTCATTGGCAAGAATGTGCTTGCTTGCGTTGGCTGGCTGTGAACTCCAGCGTGAAATCGTGTATCCTACTACGTTAGCCAGGACCCCGAAGGAACCTGTTGCCCAGGACGCACGACTAGGACGTGTTAAAAAAAAAAAAAAATGTGTTGCGTATCCCTTACGGGACGTTGCAGTCAACACCAGCATTTTCAGCTGCTGTTGATGTACTAGGCAAGTGTTACGTTCAGTAGTTTGCCATTGCTTTCTGAACGACCGGCTCTATACCTTTTTCGAAAAAACCAGCACCGCCGTGTTTCGAACCCGGGTATACCCGGGTATATACAAACCGCGTTCGCAAGCCCTTCAGCCACAGAGACCGTGTTAGCACAGTGGTTATCAACCTTTTTTGGTCCATGCCGCCCTTTACCATATGTTCAGAACGTCATCCCCTCCCCCTTTTTTCGATTTTCCTCCCTATAAATCCTCCCCCCCCCCACCCTTGCACAGTATACATAAAAATGGAAGCTAAATTTAATAACACATACTAGAACAAGTCTATTCTATACATCTACATGAATCGTTATTTGCGGGTCTACTTAGGCCTACTACTTACGTTATAAAACGAATTTTATTAGGGCGAGAAGTACAGAACCGTAAAATTTAGAGGGAAAAAAATATCATGTAACTGTTTCTTGTAGTATTAATGCTATCTCTTGAAATAATCTTAATCCCCCCCCCCCCCCCAACCAACCTCCCTGGAAACCCTAAAATTCCCCCCTGTGGGAGGGGGAATTCCCCACCGGTTGAGAACCATTGTGTTAGTATGTCTTACTCTAGATCAATCAATCAATCTATGTCTTACTCTTTGCCAGTTTAAAACCTGGCCCTGGTGCCTTGGAAACACTTCTGTGTCCCGGCAAGAATGTAAGTTTAGGGTAGTATAGGCGTCTAATCGTAACCAAGGGCGCCTGTCTTGTACGCAACTTCCGCTTCCGCTGTGTGGGGGTGGAGTTGGGAGGAATCTGTCGGCAAAAGTCGTGGCAATTCTCAAAGTAATAATGCTAATAAACATTGTTTTGTGACAACATACACATATCGTTATGTATATCCAAGTAAACCATGGCGACAGTACCAAATCATGGGCAAGTTCATTTAATCCACTTGTTCTTTGTACACATTCAGACGTCAAATGTGTGAATACTGAATGCAAAGAAGAAAGCAGCAGACGACTTGACACTTGACTTTGTCTCCTTACTTAACTTAATATTATTAATAATAATAAAAACCTCAACATTAACTTTTAATTAAGTGGATGTCATCTGCATAGAGTTTGCCTTCAAATGGAGTGGCTGTAGGCCAAAATATAGTTAAACATTGAACATTTCTGTGCACACTGTAACTGTACTGATGTACTGTAACAAATATTTATTAATAATTTAGTATAGGTTTTTAGCGGCCATTTTACCAGTTTCATCGTAGTAGAGTATTAGTAGGTGTCTTGATAATCTTGCAAGATAACAAACACAGAATACTGGGTATTGTAGGGAATGTAGTGACATTTGTTATGTGTAATTATTTTTTTTTTCCCTGAAGTATGAACACAAAATGTACTGCAAACAGAATACTGCTGGGTATTGTAGGGAATGTAGTGACATTTGTTATGTGTAATTATTAATTCGTTTTCCTGAAGTATGAACATAAAATATACTGGATATATACTTTACAGCTGACAAAATTAAAACCAAACCTCTATTTCAGTTATAAAAAAGTTAAAATATACATTTGTGTATGTGAATTAATTATCCACAAAACATACTGATATTTTGTTAGCCAGTCAAGTGTCTGCAGGGACACCCCTTGTGGGGGTGAAGAGGGGGCTTGGTCAGTAAGATCTCCAAACATGAGACACCAGCTCCTCCACATCTAAAGTGTAGATTTATTGTTTGTAAATTTTCATAATGACTGCTTGTTAAAGTCTCTTACATTTGTTTTCCATTCGTCTGAGCCTTGAACAGACTTACACCTAATAGAATAAGGTTGCTGTAGAGACCTGTAGAGGTGCTACATAGAACCTGTACTTTTATATGGATGTGAAGCTTGGACAATGAGCAGTCAAGCTGAAAAACATCTGATGGCTGTAGAAATGTGGTTTCTGAGGAAAATGCAAAGAATACTATGGACAGCCAGAAAGACCAATGAACAAGTCCTTCAAGAAACAAATGAAGATCGTAAACTGATTAGAGACATTAGACGTAGACAGTCACAATTTTTTGGGCATGTTATGAGAAGAAATGATTTGGAGAATTTGGTGACAACTGGTAAGATCGAAGGGAACAGACCAAGAGGAAGACCTAGAAGCAAATACCTGGATGGCCTGGCCTCGTGGCATGATCAAGACAGAAACACTGAGCTGATCCACGACTCTGGTGATCAAGTGAGATGGCAAAACATGACAGCCCACGCTTACCGGCATGGCACATGATGGATGGATGGAGAGACCTATCTCGTGACCCAGTACTAAATCACCATCTCCACAGGACTAATATGTTGCAGACATTTCCTTCCCCTCCCCAAGCTCAGAAAACTATCAGTGTGTACCTGACGGTGCTGGATCCTGATGTCTGTATACAGGCATATTAGGATATAGCCAGGTCATGGTTCAGTACAGCACATACAGACTGGCTCTGTTATGCCAGATTGAAGCATATTAACAAATTCAGTGGCAAATAAAATGTAGGTCTGGACCAAGAACAAATGGATGGCGCAATATGGGAAAAAGTCGTGTGTCATGTTTTTTTTTAATTGTTTGCATATCCTTTACAGGACATTGAAGTCAACATCAGCATCTTTCAGCTGATTGTTGATTTCTTGGCAAGATTATGCTCAGTAGTTTGCCATTGCTTTCTCAGCAGCTGGCTCACATACCCTGTAAGTTACAGACGCGCTTCGAACCACTGCTGATTCTCACCATCGTCACGTTACTCACGAGAGTATACGAGATTACGGAGAAAAGTCACTAACCTCTACGCCAGGAAGCTGGCGTCTCATGGTTATGATTTTAAAATATGGTAGCTGACATGTTGTATTATATATACAGAAAAGGGGTTTCTTAGGGGAAAACTTTATATAAACCCATGGCAGATATAGTAAAATGCTAAAGACGATTAATCATCCTATAACACTTGACCAGTGAATCTCACCTGCCATTACCCAGAATTTATACCCAGAAATCAACTTGTAAAAACAGGTGAGTTTTGAGTGAGTACACAGTGTTAATGGCTTCATTGATTATTGATACCTGGTGTAATAACTTTTCAGGGCTGACAATATATTGATGTGTTTACCCCATACAACTTGCTTGCCAGCTGTAGGTGTGCCTGTGTGAGTATATTCTATGATTATAATTTATATTTATATATAAAAATAATAATAATGAAATAATCATAATAAAAATAATAATTTTAATAATAATAATAAAATATTCTAACAAGATCATGACTGGCACGGTACTGTCTTGATAGACGGCACAAAGCCTGGGCTGAATTTAGAGATCATGCATTGACTGTGCAGTATGATCTCTATTTTGGCCTGCCTAGTTTACTCCAGAGGAAAGGTCACACCAATATGTCTGGAATAAGACAAGCTGCAGGAGCTGCCGGGATCAGCAAAGCAATGTTCTAACTAGCCGCTTGTCGGGGCTTCCATCCTAGACCATCTGCCAACCAAGGCTTAGGGCCTTATCTGCCCTGCTATGACATTGAGTCTTTAGGTTGCATTTCCTCGCACTAAGATAAGGCTTATGTGGGGTGTCGGGTTAGCACAATGTGGGGTGTCGGGTTGGTACAATGTGGGGTGTCGGGTTGGCACAATGTGGGGTGTCGGGTTGGCACAATGTGGGCTATTGGGTTTGGTGAGCGCTGCCCAACATTCGGCGCTAGCATCTGAATAAGACTAAAGATGATGGTGGAAAAGACAATAGAAAAAAGACTTATAATGCTGACAAGATGGATGATGGTGAAAATATGATAAGACTAAAACATAAGGATATATATCAAATAACAATAGAGACACTTGTGGTTTGAAGCAACAATATTTAAATGTTAGTGAAGTTTAAAATGGCAAAGATGATGTTGATGATAAATAGATATCATTAAAGATTAGGATAATGATGACAAAAATGATCATTTGCACCATGCCCGCTATTTTGCCTGTTTTCACAAAACACATTTTCTTTGTCATTTCAGTCTTGTAGTGTTTATTGTTTCCAATTTGTATAAAGATAGCCCCTGTTTTCATTTGTTTTATTATTCTCTAATGTTAGCAGTTGTTGTTCATTTATGATTATTTTATAGCATCTTCACTGATTATTTTCTCCTGCATTTCTTTTGTACATTGCTCTCAACTTTCTATCAGAAGAAATTCATATTTATTCTACATTTCTAATATACTCGATGAATAAAAATTAATTCCTTCAGCAAATTTATAGTCTTATGTTTCATTGGCGATCCCCATACAACTTGCTTGCCAGCTGCCATGTTATAGCTGTGCAAGTATATACTATGGGGGATATTGAACTGGACATAGAAGACAAGGGACTCAGTGTCTGTGAGACTGGGGCCAAACTTCTAAATATGGCTACATTTGTTTATTTGTTTTGTTACATCTACTGTAACTACTGAACTAAACTTGCCAAGAGATTACAGCAGCAAAAATGCTGGTGTTGTCTGCGACATCCTGTAAAGGATATGCAAATAACTAACTAATATCTACTGTACTTGTTTATTCATAGGTTTTGTGATTAATGTGCTGTGATAACACAGTAGTTGTTACTTCACTTTGTTGCAGATGATGCATTACCAACTTGATCCAAGTGATCAGGTAATAATATTCACATACCACACTACACAGGACATACAGGCTGAAATACCACTTGTTCAATCATCTATGATAGGAGGTACTGATGAATGTTACTGTGGAATTGGTAAAATGATGGCTGAACATTTACTGCAAGAGTTCCAACATAAGCAGATGAGAGAAAATTACTTTTACTTACACCATTCCATTTGAGGTAAAACTATGGATATGAATAATGAAGACTCAAACAATATATTGCATGATTTATTGCCTGGCATATTTTGCTGCATCTCATCAGGTACATACCGCAGAAATCACACAACATAAAGTAATTAGATAAATCCTTCAAGCTGAAATATACAGCACACATATTCACAAAGTAATTTTAATTGTTTACCAAAGTAATTTTAAACTGACTATCAGGCTGTTTTGTTTGCACAAAGTTCCAGAGGCAATTGCCATTCATTTACAGAAATCAATTTTGTGCAAACAAAAAGACATGCATCAGTGCCCAGTGGCTAATAGTGCTAGTTCTATGTTGGTTGTTGGTTAATGAGACCTCTTGTTCTCTCATGTCTGGCCATGCTAATTCTTACTCCTGAATCTCTCATTATTATTTTGTGTTGACTTACTGTGTAATCACTTCTGTGTTACCTAAAACCATGGGGCTGAGAGATTTCTACATCTTTACTGTATAGAAAGATGATGTTGGAATTTGTGCTTTTGCTTTTGTGGAAGCCACTGTACATTCAGTTGTGCTAACATTTAATGATGATCCTCTCTCTCTCTCTCTCTCTCTCTCTCTCTCTCTCTCTCTCTCTCTCTCTCTCTCTCTCTCTCTCTCTCTCTCTCTCTCTCTCTCTCTCTCTCTTCCCCCCCCCCCCCCCTCCATGGCCTGGTCTAGACTAGTTTACAGACTACTTGGAGGACTTGGTGGTGAAGAGGTCCAGCCTCCTGCCTCACGCCACAAAGGTCGTGGGTTCACTTTCAGACTCTGTCATTCAGTTCATGAGTGTAGTTTTTTATGAGACTCCTGGAGGTCGTCACTTGAGCTGCAGAGTTTGTGCTCTGCACAAAGCTTCTGGAAAGACAGAGGCTTATAGAATAGAACACAGTGCAGTGAAGTCAATCCTCTTGCTCATTTACACACAACTGTTTTTAAATAAAATATTCACTTGCCTTGAACTCAGGCGTTGTCCACACAGTGAACTGGACTGATGTTCGCGTGTGGGTGACTTTTCTCACAACCAGTATCCCACACCATCAGACGAACCAGCTCTGATTTCAGAAGTACTTGCAATTTATGTCCCCAAGTCAAGAACAAGAAGCAACATTTTAGCCTACTTTCAGATTCTGAAGTTAGAACAGTGTCATCTGCATATCTTAGGATATTTATATTCTGGCCTCCGCCAGGACGTTCAGTGTTTCTGGATATTGTCTCGCTGTAAGTTTTGAAACAGTCAGATGATAAAACATCATCCTTGTCTAATGCCTCTTGTAATTATTCCGATTTCACTAAATTCTCCTTCCCAGCTGATGGCAGACCCTTGCTACCAACATTATCCTGAGATATTTCCCATCTATATTTAGTTCACAAAGTCAGGTCTGAGCCAGATATGTTTGAGCTACTGTATGACAGTCGATGGTACCATCTGCTTTCTGTTAGTGACGAATGTTAGGCCACGCTCATGAACCTGACATCCCCCATTGTGCCAATGGTTTCGGGTGAAGGAGCGCAATTGGGAGGGTACAAGCCTTATCCTAGTGCGAGGAAATGCAACCTAAAGACTAAATGTCATTAAAGGGCAAACCAGGCCCTAAGCCTAGGTAGATAACTGGTCTAGGATCGAAGCTCTGACAGACAGTTAGACTATTGCTTTGCTGATCTGGCAGCTTCTGCAGGTTGTCTTATTCCAGATGTACTGGTGTTAACTTTCCTCTGGAGTAAACTAGGCAGACCAAGAGAAGGATCATGCTGCATGGGTAACACATGGTCTCTATATTCAGCCCAGGCTTTGTGCTATGGAGAGATATAATTTAATTTTACAAACTGTCGTCTGTCAAGATGGCAAGGTGCCAGTCATATTTAGTTCATGCAAATTATTGGAAAGATCTTGATGTCTCACTTTGTCAATAGCCTTTGAATAGTCTGCAGAGCGTAAATACAGATTCCTAATATGTCTTATTGGTTTGTGTACAGGCGTGTATATTATTGATACAAGACATTGATATGTTTATCCCCATACAACTTGCTTGCCAGCTGCCATGTTATAGCTGTGCAAGTATATACTATGGGGGATATTGAACTGGACATAGAAGACAAGGGACTCAGTGTCTTGGAGACTGGGGCCAAACTTCTAAATATGGCTACATTTGTTTCTTGACATATTATATCAGTGTTTGTTGTTTGTTCATTTTTGATTATGGTTTTAAAAAAGGGTTAAAATTGACTTCATTGTATCAAGTTTGACCCCCTATGTTTTGATCTGTCTCCGCAGAATGGCAAGGCCCCTGTTGAGAGTATCACACGAAGTGTGAACTCTAGATCCAACAATGACCCTCAGAGGTCTTGGGAATAGCTACACTCCTGGTCTCAACGAGGTAGTCTCAAAATGAACCGACAAGCTTTAGACCGGGAGGCATCTCAGAATGAACCGAGAACCTTTAGACCAGGAGGCAGTCTCAGAATGAACTGACAACCTTTAGACCAGGAGCCAGTCTCAGAATGAACCCCATGCACCAAATTGTCATGTATTGTCCACAGTATATCCCTTCTGTCCATCCTTAGTACCCCAGTACAGATGCTTTTGAAGTCTGCACATCTCCTCAAATGCTTTCCTGCGTGACCTGGACAAAAGATCAAGACCTGGACATAAGATCAAGATCTGGACAAAAGATCAACACAAGTTCTCTAAAATTTGAGGCATCCACAGGTACAATCAACTCAAGTTATATATATCTATTGTGAACTTCCTGAAGTATGGACTAAAGGTTGGAGACAGTAAGTGCCCTTGTCAGAAATGGAGAACTATTTTAGTACTGCTGTGGTAGCCTCAATCACCATTCTCATGTTGAAGGTTGTTATTTGATACACTCTGTTCTGCTCAGCAAATCTCTTGTTTCTCATCTTACTGGAGAAATTCCATCCTGATTTTTAGACAACACAGATCCTACAGTGTACAATCTTACACCATGAAGCCAAGTTTGAGACTGTCACATATTTGTTTTCCAGGTCCACTCTCCTATCACATCACTCTCTGTGCTGTCTTCCAAATGTAATAATTGCCTGATGGTAGTTGTTCCAGGTCAGAGCTTAGTCATATATGAATGAGCATAATTTGGAGGGTGCAAGCCTTACCCTAGTGTGAGGGTATGCAACCTAAAGATTAAATGTCATGGCAGGGCACACCAAGCCCTAAGCCTTTGTCGGCAATTTGTCTAGAATAGAAGCTTCAACAGGCGGTAAATTAGAGCATTGCTTTGCTGATCTGGCAGCTTCTGCGACTTGCTTTGTTTCAGACGTATTGTTGCTACCTTTCCTCTGGAGTAAACTAGCCAGACCGAGAAAGGTATCATGCTGCATAGGCAATACATGGTCTCTACAATTCAGATCAGGCTTTGTGCTATCGAGAGATATAACTACATCCCTGGTCCTCGCCGTGGGTTGTACTCATAGTTGTTATGCCTTTTTCGAAGCACAGTGTAACAAACCATCATCTGTCAAGATGGCCAAGTGCCAATAAGTAAGCAGTAAGTTGTTCCTATTATCCATCCATCCATCATCCATCATGTGCCATGCCGATAAGTGTGGGCTGTCATGTGTTGCCATCTCAGTCGATCACCAGAGTCGTGGATCAGCTCCATGTTTCTGTCTCGACCATGCCACTTGGTCAAGCCATCCAGGTATTTACTTCTCAGTCTTCCCCTTTGTCTCTTCCCTTCGATCTTGCCAGTTGTCACCAAGTTCTGCAAGTCATTTCTTCTCATTACATGCAGAAAAAATTTTGACTGTCTACATCTCATGACTCTAATCAGTTTACGATCTTCATTTGTTTCTTACAGGATTTGTTCGTTGGTTTTTCTGTCTGTCCATGGTAGTCTTTGCATTTTCCTCAGAAACCACATTTCCAAAGCCATCAGATGTTTTTCAGCTTGTCTGCTCATCGTCCACGCTTCACATCCATACAAAAGTACAGATTCTATGTAGCACTTCAACACTCTTTTATCTGTTATCACAACCATGTTAATCTAGATATACATTTTTGTTTGTTTGTATTTTCCAGTCGGTATCTATGTCATAGGGGATAGTGACACACAGTCTTACAATTCCCCGACACACCGAGTTGAGAGTTCAAAATCAGCTGTGGGCGATTTGGAAGCAGATTGCATTGCGTTGATTTCAATGGTGTGAGGCGTTGGCCGTTCAGAGAGTAATGGCAAACTACTGAATGTAACATTGTCTGGTAAATCACAAACAGCCAATAAATGCAGAGTTCGATTGTAATGACCTGTGAAGGACGCAACTAGCTTTTTAAAAATTTATTTATTATTCATAGTCATCATCATCACCCTCCACTTTTGCCGTCAAGCATCGTGGGGAGGAATAATTGGCGCTCCAGCTAGGGAGGTGGTCATGCTGGCCGCCTCCAATTATTTTCCATAGTATTTGCAACAAATTCTTTTCTTATTTGAAAACATTGTATATGATTTTCCATAGTATTTGCAACAAATTCTTCTTCTTCTTCTTTTCGTTCATTCGGAGTGTTTTTTCAGATGTGATTGCGGTGTGTCTGTTATGCGCCCTTGGGCCGAAAGCCGTAGGCCAACACATCCGACGATAGCGTGCTTTTTTTTTTGACCAGGTAGCATTCCTGGGAGACTCACTTTTGTGGTGCCATCTACAACCCAGCTGGCCAAGTTGGAACGGTCGAAGACAACGGTCATCCCTCAAAGGAAGGCAGGGACAGTCCATAGCATTTTCCGCCATCCAAGGTTGCTTCCATATTTGCAGGACCGACACATAGCGCCCTGGTCCTGGGCTCACTGAGGGAATCGTCACGTCCTGCTCATGGCTGCTTTAAATCCTCACTTCAATATACTGGGCGTTCCTTCACCACGGGCCGCTCCCGCACAAACCAGTCTAGTCTGCAGACTGTATCCACTCAGCGAGTTTTCGGTTCGGACATGTGCTTGTCTCTGTGCCCTTCAGAGCTGTTCCAGGCATGAAGGACATTAGGAGAACTACCTAGTCAGAGCTGTTGCGAGCAAGAGCGGCATTCGGAAACAAGGTAGATTTTCCTAGCACGAGGGAAGACTAGTTAGAGCTTTTCCGGTCACGAAAGCTGTACAGCAGTGAGCGAGAAACGGCCAGGCCCTCTCATCCGGGGATCCCTCATATCCCCCAGCTGAGAGCCTTCAGACAAGTATCTGAACTGGGCATGTAGCGTGCCCAGTATCTCACCTCCATTTATCGGTGGAGGCGTTTGTGTAAATATCTGGACCAAGATTGTGGCTTCGTGCGCCGGAGCTTAAATTTTGACTGCTATCCTGTCTACCTGCAGAGCAGCAGGTTGTGTCTCTCTTAGTCTGGCCCCTATCCCATATGCTGTCCGATATGTAGTTTTTCATCCATCGGCAAGCACATGGGGTCGATGGGACACGCAAGCTCCCCCACCACGGCAAGGTGGAGACACATCGGGGGAGCAACAAATTCTTTTCTTTGAAAACATTGTATATAATTTTCCATAGTATTTGCAAGAAATTCTTGTCTTATTTGAAAACGTATATGATTTACCATAGTATTTGCAACAAATTCTTTTTTTATTTGAAAACATTGTATATGATTTTCCATAGTATTTGCAACAAATTCTTTTCTTATTTGAAAACATTGTGTATGCATTACATTTTATGATTGTGCCATTTATTTACTTCTTACAGAGAGGCAGTAAATGACAGAAGCACTTTCTGATGGCTACCTGGTTCTGAGGTTTCCATGGATTCCGATACTGAAATTGTCATTTGTCTACAGGGTGTTGGCTGGTGTTCTTCTGGAGCTCTAGGTTTGAACTCCCATGTCTGTTTCATCGACGTTCAGGTGTTATGAGTCCTGCAATGGGTTGGTGTCTATGAGAGTGAGCTTGGGGTAGAGGATTTTGTTCCGATCCATTACTGAAGTGCCATCTCAACAATGGGCTGTGTGGCAGAGTTCTCATTTCCCTCTGGAAGCTCGGAAGCTAGCAGAGTGTGCAAGATGGGTACTGGAACTTCCTGTCTGTGGAGAGGGAAATAGGGATGGGACCAGCTGATAATTCAACACTGCACATGCAGCCAGGCTAGGACTAGGCCTAAGCTGATCATGTTGCCTCCATGGGCTGCAGGTATTTCATTGTCAGCAGGTTCCGACTCAATGCCCAGATTCTCACTTTTACAAATGGTCATGTTACAATATTTTCGCTGTTACAAATGGTAATGTTACAATATTCTGACTGATACAAATGGTGCCCTTAGGTTTTATTATCACTGTTACAAATGGTAATGTTACAATATTCTCACTGTTACAATGATGCCCTTAGGTTATTCTCACTGTTACAAATGGTAATGCTACATACAATATTCTCACTGTTACAGATGGTTATGTTACAATATTCTCACTGGTACAAATGATGCTCTTAGGTTATTCTCACTGTTACAAATGGTAATGTTACATATAATATTCTCACATATAATATTCTCACAGGTACAAATGATGCCCTTAGTTTATTCTCACTGTTACAAATGGTAATGTTAGAATATTCTCACTGTTACAAATGATGCCCTTAGTTTATTCTCACTGTTACAAATGGTAATGTTACAATATTCTCACTTACAAATGATTATGTAGTGGTAATCTTCCTGTTACATATGACACAGTTTTGATATTCCTTGACGACATGTCATGCTGACATGGTGAGTGTTTGAATTGACAGGTAGCTTCGTGAAACGACCAGTGGGGTCTCCCAGTTACGTCCGTCAGTGGCAGCCCAGCAACAGACAAGCTACAAAATCATTTCACAATGTCTTTAATAAGCATTAGTCATTTTGCAGTTTGATCTGTGTGACCAACCCACAGTATTATGTGTAACTTAACATAGAAAAGAATAAATGAGGTCTTACGCATTCTTCTGACTAATTGCTGTTTCTGGTTGTGTCAAAGATTTGTGTTCATCTGATTTCAGATTGCGACTGTTCATTCATTGTGTAGAGTGTTGTTATTACAGGCAGTGTGTTAACGTAATGCTCTGTGTTTGCATGTCTTCCTTTTTAAAAATTTTGTAAATATATTTTTTTTTTACATTTGCTGGCTGTGAACTCAAGTGTAGGCCATATATACTTGCTAGTATTACTTCTAGTACACTGGGCTGATTTTTGTGCATGGATTAGCTTTCCCTGTTACCCTTGTCATGAGGCGAACGCACTCTGACTTCAGACGTACTTTATACCCCCACGTCAAGGACGAGTAGTCATCATGTTAGTCCTGCTGACCCATGTAAGGATTGAACCCGCTACCTCAGCATCAGTACACTGGCTGATTAAGAAGGAGTGCTCTTATCCATTCAGCCATCTGACCTCCTCCTCTCATCATCATCATCATCAAGTGCCGTGCCAGCTGCCGTAGGCGTTCATGCCTCTCCACAGATCTCGGTCTATGGTGTGCTGAATCAACTCTGCTGATGATATTCCTCCATGCCACCACCTCAATCCGTCCAGCATCATTTCTCTTGGTCTGCCTCTGCCTCTCTTCTCCTCGATCTTTCCATTTGTCACGATGTTCTCCAATGCCTCTCTTCTCATCACATAACCAAAGAAAGATGTTTGTGTCTTTCTTATTGTTGTATATAGTGTTCTAGTTTCATTAACCTCTTTCAATCAGTCTTTAGTTACTTTGGTAGTCAAGAAATTCACATCATTCTTGGGAACCACATCTCTGTTGCTTTCAAGTTCTGCCTAAATTGTTTTCACATTCCAAGATTCACTGCCACATAGCAATACTGGTTCTATATAGCAATTTAGCACTCTTTTTCTTACATTCAATGGGTAGTGACTTATTGTATAGGATTCTCTTCCTTTTCCTAAATGTGGCTTTTGCTTGCTCCTCCCCTAATCCATATTATTTAATCAGACTAGTGTTGCGGAAACCTGTGACTCAAATTCTCAGCACGTCACATGACGACCTGCCCTGTCAATCAGTGAAAGATCCTTTTACACTCCTTAACCTTTTACTGGGCACACATTTTTCGTTCGGTAACTGAACGGGCAAGATTTTTCAGGTTTAGCGTTATGGTTAGGGTTAATTAGTAAAAACACCAAATCATAGGTGTTAGTGAAAATATGTTTGTAAACTAAAAAACAAAATGAAGGAAAATGAATGCAAATTATTTTACTCACATGTAGCATAAATAATCCAGTAATGTTGCCGGTAATCCACGCATGTGAACACAAACATTTACAAAATACAACATATTGTTTGTGATTGTCAGTCATCTATAACACTATTTACAAAAACTCTGCCAACTGCTCAATTTCTCTAAAGTCCGAAAGATCCGAAGTGTTATGCTGCTTACACTAATATCACTGATATCTATCTCCGATTCAGTCAACTTCGTGCACTTCAGTGTCACTTAAATTGAACCCAACAAAATCTCTGCTATCACTTAAAGAATCGTCAAAATCCATTTTGAAATACAAAGCGTAAAAATCCTGAAAACTATGAAAAAAATCTGATCAAATTTAAAGAACACGCTTGCAAATTGGGGCCACATGATCAAGTCCTGACGTAAAGAACGGAAAGTCAAGCAAAGTCTCGTTGATCAAGTGTTTTCAACCCTTAGTTGTCACAGACGCTTTCGACTGTTTTGCCTGTTCAGTAGTACGGACGCATTCGGCCTCTGTACCCTGTAAAGGGTTAAACCACATCGGGCATCTGGTGCTACACCCATATTTGTATAGACCAACCAGCACTCGGTGGCTGATGTGGTCAATGTCACGCCAGCCAACTTTACTTCCCAAGATATTCTTGGGACCCATTTTATGCTCGGAGCCTGGGTCCATTGTCCATATTCGGAATCTGTCCAACTGCGACTCAAACCCAGGACCACCAGGGCAGCAGACGAGAGTCTATCCGCTATGCTGTCCCGCATGCCAAGACCTGTCCTGTGGGAGAGATACACGGCCTTTAACTGATTCACTGCCAAACTACAAGCAGGTTTGGACCAAACAAAAATAGTTGGTGGAAAACTGGAAGTAGGGGTGTGCGTGCTACAGTTATGACCTAGAAGTTGTTCATGTGGTAGCAGACAAGTTGTTTTATATATCAAATTACAGGGGGCTGCATAAGGAAAACTACTGTACGTAAGCCATTGGCAGATATGGAAAATCGCTTAAGATGGTTAATCATCCTATGGCACTTAATCAGTTAATTCTTTCTGTTAATTTTGTGTGTGCTGAAAACTATTGTATGTAAGCCATTGGCAGATATGGAAAGCTGCTTAAGATGATTAATCATCCTGTGGCACTTAATCAGTTAATTCTTTCTGTTATATTTTTTTTGGCGTTCGCTCGCTTTGAACTCAAGCGTAGTCCATACACACAACTTCCTGTAGTGATGGACTGAATTTTGCTTGTGGATTAGCTTTACTTATTAACAGTGTCCCTCGCCATCAGGTAAACCCACTCTGACTTCAGAAGTACTTGTAATTAACGTCCCCAAGTCAAGGACATATAGGTCAACATTTTAGTCCAACTGTCCGGTGTAGGGGTTGAACCCCTTACCTTGGCATCAGCACACTGGATGTTTAAGAATACGCGTTCTTATCCAATCAGCCATGCTGACCTAATTGTTTATTAATCCATGTGTGTACTTATTTACAGCATTTTACCACTGACGCACTCATGTAGTTCCTACACACATTTGCTGGAATCAAATCAACACTACTTCAGACTATTCAATGACTCGCTGACACCCAGGTTACTGGGACAGCTGTGTCATTGTTGGTTAACTGAACAATAGAAGAATTAGAAGTACTGGGAGAATTTGGAGTAGGTATATTAACCAAAATGTTGAATGATATTTACAGCAGTGGATATCTATTGAGTGAAATGCTGAAATCTGTATTTATAGCTATACCAGAAAGACCAGGAGAAATTTAATGTGAAGATTTTCGTACAATTAACCAAATAAACAGTGTCACTAAGCTTCTACTCAGAATTATAATGAGAAGAACAAGAAAGAAGATAAAAATAGAAATTAGTGAAGAACAGTATGGATTTGTGGAAGGAAGGGGTATAAACAATGCAATATATACATTACGGCCACTAAAAAAAAAGATCAATAGAGACAGAGAAAGACATATATTTGTGCTACATAAGTTATGCTCAGGCATCTGATAAAGTAAAACATGATGAACTGATTAAAATGTTGGAAGATATTAACATTGATGGTAATGATCGTAGAATAATAAAGAATATTTACTGGAACCAAGCAGCAGCAATTAAAATGGGAAATAAAGCTAGGAGTGCGACAGGGATGTGTCTTGTCACCGGATCTCTTCTTCCTCTATAGCGAAATAATCATGAGAGAGATCAAAGAGAAGCCAGGAATTCTAATCGGAGGATGTAATATAAACAATATACGCTATGCAGATGGCACAGTATTGGTTGCGGATAATAGCAGCAGATCTACAAGTGTTGGATATTGTAGTAACAGAGAGTGCAAGGAAAGGACTCTCTTTGAATATCAAGAAAATAGTAACGATGGTGATATCAAAGAAAATGGTGACACAAAAATGTGAAATAGAAATAGAAGGAAAAATTCTTAACCAAGTGGATAATTTTAGATACCTAGGGGCACTTATAACATCAGATGGAAGATGTACAACAGAGATTATGAGCAGAATATGGCAAGCAAAGGCTGCATTTCGTAAAATGAAGACTGTCCTATGCAATAAGTCACTATCATTGAATGTAAGAAAGAGAGTGCTGAAGTACTATATAGAACCAGTATTGCTATTCCATATCATGAAGCAACTATGCAATCACTCACCTACACCAAATATACCCATCAAAGACAAACAAGGCAATCAATTGTTATCCGATGACCTTCAAAAGCAACGACGGGCAAAACATTTCAAAGAAATATTAAATAGACCGCAGCCTGACACTGTTCCGAACCTGGATGGAGAAATTACTATGCCCCCACTAGATGCCTCCTGCGAGTCATTCACCATGGAAGAGATTAAAGCAGCCATAAAAAAATTGAAGAACAACAAAGCTGTTGGTGAAGATGAAATCTCAGGAGAAATGCTCAAAGCAGCAGATGAGAACACCTTACAACGTTTGTTACAGCTGATCAATGAAATCTGGCAAAGCGAATCCCCACCACAACAGTGGAAAGATGGTGTAATTTTCAAACTGCCCAAAAAGGGCGATATGTCTGATTGCAATAATTGGCGTGGTATCACTCTATTGTCAGTACCAGGAAAACATTTTTGTAGCATGTTACTTGAGAGATTGAAAAAGGCGATAGATGAAAGGCTCAGAGAAGAACAAGCAGGCTTCAGACCAAAACGGTCATGCATAGACCACATTTTCACCCTCAGAATAATCATTGAAGACTCCGTAGAATTTCAGTCGAAATTAATCACCAACTTTGTCGACTTTCAAAAAGCCTTCGACAGTATCCACCGTCCTTCACTTTGGAATCTACTTAACATCTATGGTTTTCCTAACAAATATACCAACGTCATAAAATCTTTCTACAAAGAAACACGTTGCTGCGTAAGAACAGAAACAGGCAACTCTGACTGGTTCTCAGTCCAAACAGGAGTGAAACAGGGTTGTGTCTTATCACCGATGCTTTTTGGAATAGCTATCGATTGGGTCATGCGCAAATGCACAAACAACACAAATATGGGTATCCATTGGGTTGACAAAATTCTAGAAGACCTGGACTTTGCCGACGACATAGTGCTTTTGAGTTCAACACACCTGGATGCCCAAGAGAAAATAAACCACCTCCAAAATGTTTCAGGGCAAATTGGTCTCCAAATTAACACCACAAAAACAAAGACTATTGATCTTACCAACAGTTCAGATGACACCAAATTGAACAGCTACGTTCTTGAAAAAGTCAACAGCTTCACATACCTAGGAAGCAAAATGACATCTACAGGGGACTCAACACCAGAAATATCATCTAGAATCGCACTGGCATCTAGTGCCTTCAATAAACTGTCAAACATCTGGAAGTCAAAGACACTCAGCAAACACACAAAACTTAAAATCTTCAACTCTTGTGTGATTCCAGTGTTAACGTTTGGATGTGAAAGTTGGAAATCAACGGTAGCTTTAGATAAAAAAATTAGACAATTTTGAGAACAAATGTCTTAGAAGACTTCTAAACATCCACTGGACAGACTTCAGAACCAATTCGCAAATAAGACAAGAGACTAAGCAAGATACAGTATCCAATTTCATAAGAAGACGCCGTTGGAACTACATCGGCCATGTACTCAGAATGGACAAGTCAAGACTCCCCTATCAAGCCCTCATATGGTCACCAGTAGGGAAAAGAAAACGGGGAAGACCAAGAGAGACCCTGCGTAGAACCATCATTAGAGAAGGCTCATTCAATGGCCAAGTAAATATCCAAGATCTACAGCAGGTAGCAGCGAACCGCCAAGCATGGAGAGACAGGACTTCTGCCCTATGCGCCGCCTTAGGCTCAAGAGGAAAGACTAACTAATTGCTATGTGTGGCGGTGAATCTTGGAATGTGAAAATAATTTAGGAAGAACTTGAAAGCAGCAGAGGTGTGGTTCCTAAGAATGTTGCGAATCCTTGGACTGCCACAGTAACTAACGACTGCTTGGAAGAGGCTAATAAAACTAGAACATTATATACAACAGTAAGAAAGAGACAAACAGCTTTCTTTGGTCATGTGATGAGAAGAGAGGCATTGGAGAACACCGTGGCAACTGGAAAGATCGAGGGGAAGAGAGGGAAAGGCAGACCAAGAGAAATGATGCTAGATGGATTAAGACGGTGACATGCAGGAATATCATCAGCAGAGTTGATCCAGAACACCAAAGACCGAGATATGTGGAGAATCATCAACGCCAATGCTAGCCGACGTGGCACTTGATGATGATGAACTGAACAGACCCATAAGCGTCGCACCTTCCTTGACAAAGGGAATTAATGCAATGATGCTAACTACCCTTGTTTGACACACACCTGACACGCCCACGCAATCGACAAAAAGAATCATATCCTGGTTGTATTTACTGTACTTTATATTCCTTAAGTCTACGCATGTTTGCCCAATTGTATGTTGTATAATTAAACGGAAGTCTTTCCTTAATCGCTTGCACAGTTGAGAACTTATTCATTTGAAAATTGCCAAATAAAAACACGTATAACAGATAAAAGAGATGACTGCTGCAGCAGGATATGTCAAAGTAAAATGAATAAAATTAGTGGGCGTAGATCCTGCGGAGAAACTACACATCAAAGATCTGTCAACAGGAGCCATTGTATTATATTCAGACTTCGAGCACGCCATATGAATCATGAACAAATTGTGTCTTCCCGTTCCTCCTACTTAGGTCCAAATAGGCAATGAACACGCAGACCAGCTGGCAAACAACACATCATTACAAGCGGGAAGAAGCATGGACATGACCAATATCGTAATTCAGTACGGATCCAGCCTTTGGATACCGACGAGTTTTTGGCGCTAGTTCGATTACACGACTGCGAGAGATGAGATATTACAACCAATTCATTTCAATGCCTAATGTTTAGGGATGAAAATTTTCATAACATAGCATAACAGAACATAGCATAACAGAACATAGCAAGTGTAATTAGACACAAAATATCACTAGGAATTTCGCCTACAGGAAAGCGAATCCAAGCCATATGTTGTGTTTATCCGGATTCTAGTATACGACAACAGCCAACACCATTTTCCCCCGATACATGTTTGACTGCCTGCACCCAGAATGTTAAGACAGTCAGCCTCAAGATACTCAGCTAATGAGCTCGGTTTGAATCGCTGTAATACACAGTGTCAGTTGCGTTTGTTTTCTGTTGCTAGTTTCGCTGCTCTATGCGTCTGAACGAATGAGTTCTTTCAACTTCTTTGGTCGATCTCTTTGTTGCTAGCCAAGGCTTTAATTTCCCGCAGTTTTCTTTAACGACTGAAAAGATTACAAATATACACATGCACTAATTGTCGCCTGCGTGAAATAGAAGGGCTAAAATACTATTACAGAAATACCAATGTGGAGCTTTTGGGGTGAACTGGACATATCAGTGAACCAAGAGGTGAAGAAAAGGCGCAAGCGCTGGACATCACATACATTGAGAAAATATAAGACCCGATAACTAGAGAGGCTTTCGTCTGGAATCCACAAGATAACAGAAATAGAAGCCCCCTTAATCCGGTGAAGTAAGGTCGGGAATGAATATTATGGGGAAGATATGGGCGGAACGGCATGAGATAGCTAATGATAGATCATAGAACGGCTTTGAGTGAGTTAGTTGAAGGTATATTCCCCAGTGGAGATAAAAAGGTGGACGAGGAAAAAGCAGCTTATTTCAAACAGATTCCGCGCCAAACAAAACGTAGGTTTGAACCTAACAAAAATGGGTGGCGGATAATGGGAAGTAGAGAGTTATGACTTTAAAAAGTTGTTGATATGGTAGCAGACATGTTGTATTATATATCAAATTAAAGCAGGCTGCATAAGGAAAACTACTGTACATTAGCCCATGGCAGATACGGGAAGTCGCTTAAGGCGATTAATCATCCAATGGCACTGAATGAGTTAATTAACTTTTCTACCGCGAGTCATTGCTAACACACCACAGACGCCAATTGTGTATGTCTCGGAGTTTTCAGTATCCGTTCATTTCTCCCTGCATATTCTCATTTATGGCATTAAAGTTCAGCTTGTTTTATTCTAGCATCGCACTTCCATTGCCTTGCGACGTTAAGAAAATACAAGTTACAACAGCCGAAACATTCCATTACAGGAAATGATATACACACGAAATGGAGTTAGCTGTTTTATCTGTCAGAATTCAATAGAAATCAGAAAAGTCCTGTTTGCTGGTGGTTTGGTGAGTTGTGACTCCTCTGGAAGACATAGTTTCAGCTCTTAAGTCCGATGAATGGCGTCCGGGTCAGCAAGGCTTGGAAAAAGGTTTAGACCTATCGGATTGATCTTGGTATAGAGACTTTTCTCTGTGACCAGGTACTCAAGCATCATCATGGCTAGGATTGTGTTGTGGAGATCTCATCTCCTCTCTGAACTCAGAAACCAGCGAGGTATGCAGGACTAGCATTGGAACTTCACACTCTAGGATGCAACCGGGGCACGATCAGGGTTGCCAGATCACTGTGATTTAAAAAAAAAAAAAAGAAGAGCCAAGTCATGAAATAACCCCCCCCCCCTCCCCCCCCCCCCCAAAAAAAAAATTTCTCGATAAGGATCATAGGATCAATAAGGATCTCATAGTGCTTCCGCATTGACGTGGATAGGCCTTAGGTTCATACCAGAATACAAACAGCGTTACTTACCAGTAGTGGGTTGTGCTCAATATTTAAATCTCAAATCCCGAAACAACCAAATAAATCAATTTCTCAATAAAAATATCTATTAAAAATCCCAAATGCACCTCCCCGTGGTAGAGGATGGAATAACACAGCTCTGGGGACCGAGTATCCACCGGAATAAGTGGACAACTCTGCAGCTGAGCAGAGCAGGGCACTCACTTGTCCTTACAGTCGGAAATGGCTGTCAAAGGCAGAGGTAAAAGACCACGCATCACATAAACACCTCTTCTTCAAATAAGTATTCCTCTTCATTGTTGAGAAATTCGGTACAGGATTCCTTATTAATGATATGCACTTCGTTCGGTGTAATTTTATCTGACCAAGAGTGCTGCCACATCCATGGGCCACCATTATTTCACTTAGGTGATCGATGGTGCGTATGGCACTATGGTAGGCACTGCCAACAGCAATTTGTAACTCTGCTAATTTGACTTTATCATCAATTTTCTTACTTATTTTCTTCACTGAAAGTGTTTTTTGTCAAGAAGATGGCGCGTTCCGCATGCGTTTTTCTCTTGTTTCATGATTTGCCAGATTTGAAAGTCTTGGAGCAATATTACACCGGCACAATTTGCAATATGCCTATTCAGAACCATCAGTGGATTTCTTGAGCCACACAAATGTCTTTTCCCATTGATCATTATATTTCCGATTCGTATCATAAGATGGTTTCAACTTTGGCATGATAATGGGCTCAATAATCAGAAATACTTGCCATGAAGATATAATAAATTTGAAAACTTAACTGAACAGTAAGGTGGCTGTGCAGTGCGTGAGTGCGCATAGAACAGTACAAGTACAGTACGAAAATCATACATGTTTAATACTTGTTAGGTGTTACGTTCGTTTTCGAGAATGAACCAAAAGTATAAGCTAAGCTTATTGTTTTGCATTTGTTTTAGCTAACAAGTGTTACAAGATAAACATTCAATCAATCAATCATGTGCCATGCCGGAAAACGTGGGCGGTAATGACTCGCCATTTCACTCGATCACCAGAGTCGTGGATCAGCTCAGTGTTCCTGTCTCGACCATGCCATGTGGCCAAGCCATCCAGGTATTTACTTCTCGGCCTGTTCCATTCGATCTTGCCAGTCGTCACTAAGTTCTCTAATCTATTTCTTCTCATAACATGTCCAAAAATGTTTGACTGTCTACATCTAATGTCTCTAATCAGTTTACGATCTTCATTTGTTTCTTGAAAGGCTTGTTCATTGCTTTTTCTGTCTATCTATGGCAGTGTTTCCCAACCTTTTTTGTACCATGCCCCACTTAAGCCTTTCTAAAATTCATATTGCCCCCCTCCCCCGCCCCACGCCCCCCCCCCCCCCAACATATACATTATTTTTAATATTCAAAAATTTAAATGTTCACTAAAGAAACTTGAATGATAGGTTTTAGGAAGAAATCACTAGGTAATTATTGAACAAACACAGTAAGTAAATTTTCAAAACATATAATGGAGAACTGAAATTCAAGTACAAAATAATTTTAATGAAAGATTTTTCTATATTATTTTAATTATTAGTAATTATTTATTATTTAAATTTAGTGAGATCCTTGCGCTTGATGCTTGCTGCACAGAGATCTTATGTCAGATTCCAATTTAGTTAACTTCAGTCTCAAGTCTCCCCGTTTTGTTATATTCAGCCGATTTCTTCCATTTTCGAATTGCCCCCCTTAACAGTGAAATTGCCCTCCTGTGGGGCGTGGGCCCCACGTTGGGAAACACTGATCTATGGTATTCTTTGCATTCTCCTCAGAAACCACATTTCTGCAGCCATCAGATGTTTTTCAGCTTGACTGCACATTGTCCAAGTTTCACATCCAAACAAAAGTACAGGCTCTATGTATCCCCTCAACACTCTTTTTCTCGTTTCAATTGACATCTTTTTATTGGATAAACATTAACTTGACCAATTCAAAAAAGAGGCATTTATAGCTAATTATTATGCCATTAAATTTTTTTAAAAAGCCAAGAAAGAAGCCAAAACGCCAACATGATAATTTGACGCCAAACCTGTTTTTAAAAAGCCAGAGTTATCAGATTTGGCGTTAAAAAATCCGATCTGGCAACCCTGGGCACGATTCTCAATCACCAACGGATTACTGCCATTTAAAACTGTCATTTACTGCCAATATAGTATCTTACGGTGCATGGTAGAGGGGATCCTTGAACCTGAGGAATTAATTCCGCCTGGCTAGTGCAGTCGCCGTGAACTGTGCAGGTTAGGATTTTCTTTTTTACCCCGACAGAAAAAATCCCACACCTTACCGAGGGTTCGAACCTGGGTCTCCCGAAATAGAGTCCGGCGTTCTAGCCACTTGGCCAGCCGCTCCTCCAAAAAAAATATTCCCGTCCCTGGGTGGGCTTGAACCACCAACCTTTCGGTTAACAGCCGAACGCGCTAACCGATTGCGCCACAGAGACAGCTACCAGCGGATTATACCAGCGCGTTTGAAATGGAATAGGAGAAGATAAACCAGCGGATTATCTCCTCCTATTCCATTCCAAACGCGCGCCTAAAGCGTAAACCTGTACCCAGCATAAAATACTTCAGCGTGACCACTATTATTGGTTGCAAGCCGACTACATGAAATATAAACAGAGGAGAAAAGAACAAGGTGCTGTCGTCATATAGAGGTGACAGGTTCGAATCCCGCTTGATAAATATAGCTTTCAATTGTTATGTTGTCTAGTGTGTCCTCTTCTAGTCTGTACTTCTGTCGTCTACCTCTATGAGAGCCAAACAATACATGTAGGTTTAATTATGAATTGTCATGGTCGCCTCAAATGAACAACATCAGGTTGCGAAAACATGTTCCATATCAACAAAGGTCCATCTCCAAGCAGAGCTGTTTCTTCAGCCTAGGAATTGTTTTTTGTTTACATGTCCCAGCGCCCTTATCCGACTTTTTAATTGTTTGTTCATTATCCAGGCTTCCGCGATATTGTCGCAACCACATGTTGATTTTCTCGGCAATTATACTTGCAGTTTGCCATTGCTTTCTGAACTAGAAGTCAACGTTGTAATCCAGCTGTCCGATGCAGAGGTTGAACCCGCACACCACATCCTCAGCGCACCGGAAGTTTAAGCGCAAGAGCATTAAACTCCACGGCCACGCTGAATCCCACAATGTTGCATGGGCTTTGCAGGACGTTGTGATCAACCCCTGGTTGATTTCCAAGGCAATCGTACGTTCTGTACTTTCTGAACCTGAAGTTAACGTTGAAGTGTAACTTTATGTCGGTGTAGAGCAGTAGTTCTCAACCTTTTTTGGCCCGTGCCCCCCTTCACCATATTTTTAGGACGTCATTCCCCCCCCCCCTTTCGTATTTCCTCCCTAAAAATTTCCCCTTGCCCCTACACAGAATACGTAATAACTGAAGCTAAATTTAATAGCACATACTAAAACAAGTCTAGACGTCCACATAAAACGTGATTTGTGGGTTTACTTACTTTATAAAATGAATTTGAGAAGGGTGAGACGTACAGAACCTTAAAGTATAAAGGGAAAAACAAGATCAATTAATCGGTTCTTGTATTAACGCAATCTTGAAATAATCTTCATTCCCCCCCCCCCTGGAAACCCCAAAATTCCCCCCTTGGGGGGGGGGGGGAATTCCCCACCGGTTGAGAACCACTGGTGTAGAGGATGAACAGCTCACCTCGTCAACGGCGAACCGGAAGTTTATGAGCCAGCGCTCTTTAACTCTTTCGACCACTCCAACGACCAGCCTAGACAGCCCTGTTAACTCTTTCGACCACGCCAACGTCCAGCCTAGACAGCCCTGTTAACTCTTTCGACCACTCCAACGACCAGCCTAGACAGCCCTGTTAACTCTTTCGACCACGCCAAAGTCCAGCCTAGGCAGCCCCGTTAACTCTTTCGACCACTCCAACGTCCAGCCTAGACAACCCTGTTAATTCTTTCGACCACGCCAAAGTCCAGCCTAGACAGCCCCGTTAACTCTTTCGACCACTCCAACGTCCAGCCTAGACAACCCTGTTAATTCTTTCGACCACGCCAAAGTCCAGCCTAGACAGCCCCGTTAACTCTTTCGACCACTCCAACGTCCAGCCTAGACAACCCTGTTAATTCTTTCGACCACGCCAAAGTCCAGCCTAGACAGCCCCGTTAACTCTTTCGACCACTCCAACGTCCAGCCTAGACAACCCTGTTAATTCTTTCGACCACGCCAAAGTCCAGCCTAGACAGCCCCGTTAACTCTTTCGACCACTCCAACGTCCAGCCTAGACAGCCCTGTTAACAATTGTAGGCCACCGTGGAGATGTAATTAATCTGTCTGCCTTGTGAAAGTCGCGGGTTCGTTCCTCGGACTGCACCGTTCAAACAATGTATTCTGGAGGTCATCGCTTGAGATATGGAGTTGGTGCTTTGTGGGATGCTATCTGCAAGCGGCTTGCCCTTCCGGTGAGAGAGACTAATCCAGGTGAGTGACAACAGGTGCAGTAAAGTCAACCCTCAAGGCCTCAGTACTTTTGATACTTCTGTGTAAACGGGTTCTTTAAGTGGCATCTATGCCCAGCTTTCGGCGTGAGTACTTGTGTTCTCCGTGGATCACCCATTTACAACTCTAATTTGCCACACTGACCAGCATCTGCTTCTCCATAATACCGGTAATGTCAAACTCCGTGTCTTTCGGCATCATCATTATCATGCGCCATGCCGATAAGAGAGAACGATCATATTTCGCAATCTCACGCGATCACCAGAGTCGTGGATAGAGTCTGTGTTCTTGTCTCTATTATGCCACGTGGCCTGTCCATCCAGATATTTATCGCTCTGTCTTCTGCATTTTTGTCCCCCTCAATCTTCCCAGTCGTCACGAAGCTGCCAACTTTATTTCTTCTCATAACACGCCGTAAAAATCTTAAGTGTTCGCGTCTAATTTCTCTAATCAGTTTATGGTTTTCATTTGTTTTTTTGTAGGACTTGCTCATTAGTTTTTCTGTGTGTCCATGGTATTCTTTACATTTTCCTCGGAAACCAAATTTCCACAGCCATCAGATGTTTTTCAGCTTGTCTGCTAATTGTTTACGTTTCACATCCATGCAAAAGTACAAATTCTATACATCACTTCAACACTGTTTTTCTCGTTGCAATTGACAACTTTTTAATTGGTCAGTTTGTTTTCTATCTGTAAAAGGCTACCTTTCCCATAACTATTCTTGTACTAATCTCTTTCTGGTCTTTTTTATGTGTTTCGGCATAGCAGTACTAGCCTATATTGAGTTATTTATGGAGACTGACAGAAGAAACACGATTCTAGATGATGATAACGTAAATTATGGTTATGTTTGTTCTGCTCGTATGGTCCAGCTGTTCATGACTAGTCAGAGTGTTGTTGATATGTCGCTCTTTCAATTGTAAACGTTCGGAGATTATTACACTCACTTTTATACATTATTTTAAACTTGAATTATTTACAACAATGCTAAGTGACATCTTCATTGAAACCTTCATAACTGTGATCAAAACTCTATCGCGGAGCAAGTACGACATGAGGTTTCCGATTGTCAGAAGAGGTCCCCCTTCCGAGAATGTTTCTGCCCATTACCTTGATGACAGTCTTTGGCGGTGGCACAACCCGGTGTCTTTCTCCTGCTTTAAGTTCGCACCCTTTTTCGAGACGTTCAGTTTGTATTTTCCTTTGTCTCACAAATGCGCATTGTGCCTAAACACAAGTCACCCGTCCCCAGGAAAACCATGTTGCACACGGCGTTTCGTGCCATCACATATAATATATCCTAACACTTTCGGCTGTGAGAAGCCAGCTTCTTCCCCGACCGCTCGCCTCTGTCATCGCCTCCGCATCGGCGGTTCGCTATACGCAAGCAATTCATAAATACAGGTAGGCCCCGCTATACGTCGCTTCGGTTTACGTCGTTTCGCTATAACGTCGTTGTCACACAGGGGACTAACTTCACTTTACGTCGCTACGTTTCGCCATAACGTCGTTTCAGGCTAGGACAATTCATGCAGGTGCTGACAAAATCAAAGAGGGTGCTAAAAACGTAACCCCTTCGTGTGCTTCCAAGATCACTCGTACCAGAAGTATTATTGGCCGTCTGGATTGAAGACCAGAACCTACAGAATATGCCTGTGAGCAAGATGGCTATCCAAGAGAAAGCAAAGTCTCTCTATGAAGATCTAGCAAAGAAAACGGATGAGAACAGTACTAGTAGTGCTAATGATAGTTTTAGAGCGAGTCGTGGTTTGTTTGAGCGCTTTAAGTAGTGTTCACACCTGCACAACATTCAGACAACAGGTGAAGCTGTAAGTGCTGATACTGCAGCTGCAGAGCGTTTCCCTGCAGAGTTAAAGGACATGATTGAGGAGGTGTTTACTGTTCAGCAGACATTGGACACATTCTTGGTTCAAGCAGAGAAGAGTTAGGAAAAGAGGCAGGAATAGGACACAATTTCATCCTCAGATGAAGAGGCAGAATTTAATGCCTCTGCGTCCCAATAACTCTACCACTCACCCTCCTACCCACCTCTACAAGTATTTAGCCAATAAATATCAACAACCATCAAAATAAACATTACTGTGTACACAATACACTGTATTTCATTTAATTCTGTGGGAAATAATGTTTCGCTATACGTCGTTTCACTTAACGTCGCGGTTTCCAAGAACCTAACCCCGACGTTAACCGGGACCTACCTGTAAACACACATGTATTGTGTTTTCTCGTAACTGTCTTAGTGGCATAGAAGTGTTCCCCAAATGATATTTCTGTGTGAAATACACAAACAAACGTCCTTGCCACCACGTTGCCTTCTTCGTGCTCCGCTGGAGGAGCGACATTCCCGCTCTACTCCCAGGAAATACCACAAATACTCGACCTTGGCTAGACGCGCTGACCATACATAACACAGCCAAATGTGAAGTGTTAAATACCACCGCACCGTTAAGGGTTGGCCCAACAATGTATCGAACTCACGCAAGCACAAGAAACTTCTCGCCTTTCCCGCTGATCCCCAGTTGACTTCAATGACCCGCTTCAGCAGTTTTATCCCAGTTATTTCACAAAACACACCAACCCCCTCCCGCCCTGCCTCTGATTTCTGTACCCGACAATACACAGTTACTTGCTGTCCCTTACATGACGTTGCAATAAATCCTAGCATTTATTAGCTGTTTGTAATTGTCTATGCAGTTTTTTTTTTTTTTCATTTCGTAGTTACATATTGCTTTCCGAATTATTTGTTTAAAAAGTTTGTTGCATATCATTTACAGGACGTCACATTCAACCCCAGCAACCTTTAGCTGTCCGTGATCTCTTGGCTAATCTACGTTCAGTAGTTTGCCATTGCTTTCTGAGCGACCAGAATTCATACTATTTCATAAAACCCAACTCAGGCGGTCTGTTGCCAAATCGCCCGCAGCTGTGTTGCGAACGCAGTGTGCGGTATTATGAACTACGTTCGTAACACCTTGGCCACAGAGCTGGCTATTGTGGCGTTGTAAAAATCAAAGCGATCTGCCCCCAAGTCTCGTGCGGCAGACTTCGAGTCCGGTATGTCATGATTATGAAACCGCATTCACGACACCAAAACCACAGACACCGACTATCCGATTATAACAATTCGTGCATGAAACAAATATCACGCACAACCCCATTTAATACTGTAGTATGAATAATAATATCATATAATACTTTCATACAGACAATATACGGTCATCTTCAAATAAAATGACCGGTCATGATGAGGATGTTGCTTTAATAACATCTAGCTTGTAAAAAATAGTTTTCTAATAAGTACTTCCCTGGTGAAGGCGTTAACGACTTTCTCCGTAATCCCGTATATCCACGTGAGGAACACAGCTGCGCGAGATTCTCAGCGGATCGCGTCGTGTTGGTAACTTACGGGGTATATGAGCCGGTCGCTCAGAAAGCAATGGCAAACTACTGAGTGTAATCTTGCCAAGAACATCAACAGCAGCTGAAAAATGCTGGTGTTGACTGCAACGTCCTGTAAGGGATATTCAACTTTAAAAAAGTACCCAACGGGATTGTAAAAACAGTGTTCTAATGCGTACACTAAAAGTGATAAAATTGTTTTAATGTCATTTTTTTTTTTCGTTTAGTTTTGACTGGCGTTGAAAATGTGTGAAGAATAACTAACAAAATCAAGATATTAGATATTGAGCATAGCCTACGATGGGTAGCGTTGTGATGTTCTGTTGTGATAATTTGGTGTATCCAGTGTGTGCCGCGTGGTTACACACCCGCTTCACACGCGTGATCCGGGACTGTTTCCGGATCCGGTCAGGGATATGCACTACTGACGAGCTCAAATGAGGGCGAAACTCGAGTATAGTGCTTCCATATTGACGTGGATAGGCCTTAGGTTCATACCAGAATGCGATCGGCGTTGCCAGTAGTGGGTTGTGCTCAATATTTAAAATCAAGATAAATATTAAAGAAAACCTAGGGAAATAGTACGAAAATGTACCAGAGCGCTATGTGTCGGCTTTGCAATTATGGAAGCCTCCTTGGATGGCGGATAATGCCCATGGACTGCCCCTGTCTTCCCTTGAGGGCTGACCGTGATGTCTTCGACTATTCTAACTTGACCAGCTGGGATGTGGTCGACACCACAACAGTGAGACCCCCCCCCCCCCCCCCCCCGGAAGGCCAACCCGGAAAAAAACGCCGGTTAAAGTCGGATGTGTTGGCCTTAGGGCGCATAACCTAGCACTCCGCAAATACTTCTAAAAAAAAACACTCCGGATGAACGCAGAAGAAATACGAAAATGTAAGACTGCGTAAGAAGTCTGCCATAAACAGTCAGTGCGGGGAGCTTGAAGAGAAAAGAGAAAAAAAAAACAATATTAAAAATATATAAGAAAAACAGAATAGGAATGGCTAAAAATGCTTTCAACAACATGAAATCAGTATTAACATCTAAAGAGATTAATAACGCATTAAAAATTAGAATTATCAAATGCTACGTATATTCAACTCTGCTGTATGGCGCGGAAGCCTGGACATTGAACAAGCAACCTCGCTTAGGAGCCCTGGAGATGTGGATATACAGACGAATATGTCGTATTTCAAGGAAACAAAAACAATCAAATGCAGAGGTTCTGGAAAAACTGGGAATGAAGAGAGAGTTGATGAAAGAAATAAAGAGGAGGCAAGTGAAATATTTCGTCCACGTTAAAAGACATGATACTCTTATAAAAATCATTCTGGAGGGCAAGGTTGAGGGCAAGCGAGCAAGAGATAGACAGCGATACAAGTGGGAAGATAACATCAAGAGATGGACGAACATCAGCCTGACAGAATGTAAAGTCGAGGCAAAAGACAAACAGTGATGGAGATCCATTGCAGCAAACCTTCATTGTGGAGACGGCATCTAATTGATTGATTAATAAGAACTGTCCGGTTCAACGAGAAAACACAAGCACCTACCTCAAAAGTGAAGGATCACCAATACTGAAAGCAGAAGTTGAAGATGCTATACACGAGGAAAGGGAAATTCCTGGGGCCAGATAACATCACTGCAGAATAAATGAAAGCTCGTGGTGAAGTGGATATTGAACTGATGACAACATTTCTGAATGGCATCTACAATAGCTTTAGATGAGTTGAGTTGAGTTGAATTTGATTTAAGTTTGATGTGAGTTGAGTTTGGCTGAGTTGAGTTTGATTGAGTTGATATCCTGAATTGAGTTGAGATCACTAGTATTATGGAAAAGCATAAAGTTGCTTACAAGTCGACTGGGTCGACTTCATTGCACCGGGTTTTATCCCATATGGCTCGGTCTCTTTCCGCAGCGCGGAAAGCGTCGCACAAAGCACAAACTCCGCAGCTCTAGTGACGGCCCACGGGAATCTCCGAAAAATGTCACCCGGGAACCGAAAGACGCGGCCCGGAATCGAACCCATAACCTTCGGAGCCCGAGTCAAATGGCTTGACCACTTCGCCACGGAGTCTCCAACAAACATGTTCAGATATAATTGATCTCATCTCATCGCATTGCTCTTGTACCTTGCGGTGTCGAGATGAAGCATAAACAACGGGAGAGTGATCCTTCATATATTGTGATTCCCACGGATTCTGTTATACCCTTCGTCCTTCGTTTACGTGGTTGGCTTCTTCTTTTGGTTCCGTTAGGTCTGTTAATCAGTGCTTGTTGTGATATACTGTTAGTTGGTTGCCTTATTATACGGCCAAACCATTTACTTGCTGTTTTCTGATGAAATCTAGCGCTGCTATAACCCCAACTTTAGTCCTAATTTCTTCCTTTTTGATTTTCTCTCTTCTTGATGCAACTATTTCTCCCTACGACGCTTGACGGTAAAAGTGGAAGATGATGATGATGGTGAGGATGATGATTCATTCCATATAAGAGAAGGAGTAGTGATCCACTTTATGTAGTTAGTCTTTAACGCTAGTTCGATTACACGAATTGGGAGTGAAGCCTGGCCAAGCAAGTCAATGCCTTCTCTGAGAAAACTGCACTCGAAAACCTAACGACATAGTCGGAATCGAACCCACAACCTTCAGAGATCGAGGCAAGCAACGTAAGTACTTCGCCAGTCCCAACACAACATAACAATTAGATGCCTCATCATGTGTATACTATATCTCAGGAGATAACTATGGGACAATACTCCACGAGGCTTACCGTATAGTCTGTAACGCAGTTATCTCCCTTCTGACTACCCCCAGTTGCGGCCCTTGTCAGATCTCAGCCAATGGGAAGCGGCGGCCACCATCCCAGCATCAAACATGCAGGCAGACGTGAAGTGGGCAATGTGAGATACGAACAACAAAACTATCGATCATTTCACTTTCTTCCAACCCTCACTGGACAATCAACGCTCTTTTATCGCTCACCAAGTATCCGTCTTAACCGTGCCTTGTTTGTAACAAACGAAGCGAATACCCTGAATGGTAAGTTCTGTGATTCTTGTATTGTTTATTTAATATTTAAGTGTGAATAATAAAAGTTCTGAATCGACCCGAACATTGAAATGGCCTTTAAAAGTGAACTCGTTTTAAAAGCGGTGTGAAAGAAAAGAGTCGTTGTTGTTACCGCCTTACAGTTTATTTGAAGAATTTACAAAACCGATAGCTCCTCATGTTATAATATCGCGAACTAATAAATAGTAAGTTGTGCGGGTTTCGTCTATTGAACAAAGCAGTTGAACTTAATTAACCCTTCCCCTGGCCCCGTTTCCTGTCTGTCCGACTTTTCGTGCCCGAGAAGAAAAGGGGTCATTGTGAAATCAGCTGTTTGTGTGCCTACAGCGGATGTCTTTTCGTGATGTTTCCTCACCCTTATTTCCTGTGAAGTTTGTGAACAGTGTACGTGTAGTCTTATCTACTTTGTATGTAAGGTAAGTTTATTCTTGTCGACAGGTACTGGCTTTCAAGTGAATGCTTATCCGTGTGTAGATAATGTAGAACACACCCCGCTGGTAAAAACGATAAGACCAGCTGAGCTGTTCACTGTTCATCTTTGTTTAGTTTATTTAGGGAAACTAGTTTCACAGGGTATACAATTCAGTTGTATTTTCTCACCGGTTTTTCATGCAAACCCCCAACACAACCCAGTAATTGCCGCCCAGTTTAGAACATTGTACAGATAATTCATGGGGGTTTACTTTAAAATCGCCCACACTGTCATTATCTTAAACCATATATGGCTGTCATTGCTTTTTCTCCCCTATCTAAACATGAATATACAGGTAGTACAAAAATACCCTTATCATTGATATTATCAGTTAGTGTGAAATGAGAATATGTAAGCCTAGTGTATCTTTTTAAACCTTTTTAATGCTGGTTATCTTGCTATCTACTTCGACAGTTACATGTGGGAGCTCTCTGTTTATAGAGCATGATTGTGTGTGAAGCAAGTTTCAGTATATGACTTACTGGTTCACCTTTAAAAAAAAACATGACTGTATGTGAAGCAAGTTTCAATGTGTTACATTAGTGGACTTCAGGAGTTGTAGTTTTTAGCTGATAAATGAGGATCTGTGTTGGCTGAGTTGTGTGTATGCTTGCTTATCAACACAGTGGACCTGGTTCAATCCCCAGTGATTTTGAATTGACCCAGAATGGCTGGGGTTGGTGGAGTTTCACAGCTCACTGACCAAACAACTGACTACACATTTACTGGTTACTTCATACACAGTATCATCATCATGTGTTATGGGAGCAGCTGATGTGATTTGTTCTGTTACCAACATGTGTCTTGTGTGTTCTTGATAAGATCGACCTCTAATCGTCTTCCATACCACTCTGTCAAAATGTCAAACCATCCGTTATGTTCTACCCCTGCTATGATATAACAATAAAGGGCCCTCTTTCTCACTTCATTATTTTATACCAGTCAGCCCTAGTTTACTCCAGAGGATAGGTAACACCAATACATTTGGAACAAGACAAGTTGGCAGATCAGCAAAGAAATGCTCTAACTGTCCGCCTGTCCTGTCTCATCCTAGACCAGTTGCTGGCAAAAGTATAGGGCCAGTCTGTCATGGCATGACAATTAGTCTTTAGGTTTCATTTCCTCACACAAGCTTTTACCCTCAAAATTGCATTTCTCCATCTGAAGCCATTGGCACAATGTGGTATGTTGGGTTCTGTGAGCGCTGCCCAACATTCGGCGCTCACAGAAAGCAGGTAGTACCATCTACTGTTACATGGTAGCTCAGTCATATCTAAGTTCCATTTAGCAATGCGTTAATGCACTAAATGCTAGATATTACTTCAATCCCTTTTGTGCCCAAGTTGTTATTGTGAGTACTTCAAACTTTCCTATTATTAGTCTAAGTAAACAATTATAGAACATATTAAAGTAACATCTGCTTGGGGCTAAGAGAGTTTGGTTTCGCAATGGTCATAATTGTCTATGAGGGATAGGCGGTATGGAGGTGAGGTAGACACTCCACTTTGGTTGGCTCAGTCCTAGCATATCCGAAAGCCTAACGTTTCACACCTCAATTGCAGTATTTTCCTTGGGATTACCCTCACGTTAATTTGTTAGTTGTAACTTTAGTTGAGGTGTTGTTTTTCATAGTAAAGGTTAAAGTCCTTAACTGTTCATAGTATAGCCTAAAGTCCTTTACATTTCATGGTATAGGCTAAAGTCCTTTACATTTCATGGTATAGGCTAAAGTCCTTTACATTTCATGGTATAGGCTAAAGTCCTTTACATTTCATGGTATAGGCTAAAGTCCTTAACTTTTCATAGTATAGGCTAAAGTCCTTAACATTTCATAATATAGGCTAAAGTCCTTTCACTTTTCATAGTATAGCCTAAAGACAGATTTCTGTTCTAACATCTTCTTGTGTAATTATGAGTAATGAGTTTTATATACACAGGAAAGAAAGAGCTAAAATGGTACACTTTCCTTGGCTTGATGGTTCTGTTCTTATGAGATTATATTAATGCAACATCATCATCATCATGTGCCATGCCGATAAGCGTGGGCAGTCATGTTACACAAAAATTGACTAAACATGATTTTCTAGGCATCTGTAAAGAAGGTAGTTTGCCATTGCTTCCCTTCTTAGCAGGGACCATACTTGTTGATGACAGTTGCCACTGTTTTCTCTTCCTACCGTTGTGAAATTGGAGACCATAACTTACAACTGTCTGTCGGCTGCTCTTCAACCTCATCCACCACCTGCATGCATGGCTTCACGTAACCCTGATCGGGGAGCTAGATAGGTACTCCACTTTGCACAAGGACATCCCATAAGCTAGCGGAGAGAAATAGGCACCTTAATTCTCCTTTGATAGGGAATACCTGAATCTAGCGACCCATTATGCAACATACACCAGCCATATATTTTTGTCTGGAGTTTGATGTGACACATATATGCTTCTACTGCTACTGCTCTGCTGCTGCTGCTACTCATTTCTGCTACTATTCTGCTATCCTATTCTGCTACAAGTACACTGGACTGATTTTTACTTGAGGGTTGGCTTTCCATATTACCAGTATCCCTTGCCCTCAGATCAACCCTCTCTTTTACTTCTGAGATACTTGTAATTTATGCCATGAAGTTGAGGATGGAAAGTCAACATTTAAGTCCCAACTAGCTAGCGTTTGAAATGAACCAACTACAGCGTGATCAGCAGAGAAAGTTTAAGCCCTTTAAACCTCTTGATGACCTCCAACTGTCCTTCTGTTCTAACTTGTCTCTTATTTTGTGGTTATATCTTTTTAGTTTTGTGTGTCCATCATTGTTTACTCATATAAGTTTCAACCCAGAGCATGTTGTCTGCTGGATTCTACATCTCACTTGAGTTCATGTCCACCTAGGCTATGTTGTCTGACTTTTCCTGCTTCGAATATGCATTAATAGCTATCTCATGAAGTGTTTTCTGCTGGTCCCTGCTTCTTGTATGCAATTTGTCTGTCCAAAGGCATAATTTCTGGTTCCTCCCGCTTCATACAAAGGCCAGTCCACTGCATTTTCCTGATGTTTTCCTGCTTCAAACATTCAACCATATCCAGTCAGAGCATGTTTTTTGGTATTTCCTGCCATTCACATGTGGTGATTTCCATTCAAAGCATGTTTTCTGGTATTTCCTGCTATTCACATGAAGTGATTTCCAATCAGGGTATTTCTTCTGGTGTTGTTACATTTACCATGAGTTCAGGTCCAGGCCATTCCTATCCCTGTTTTAAGTTTTAATTGTATTTATTATTGTTTAGACATTTCATAAGTCTCTGTGTTTATTAATGCATCTCTATTTGTTATTGTCTAATCTTTTCCCAAAGTCTTATATGACAATTATTGTATTTGTTAACAATATTGAGACTTGTCCCAAGTATTGTTATTGTCTAATCTTTTCCCAAAGTCTTATATGACAATTATTGTATTTGTTAACAATATTCAGACTTGTCCCAAGTATTGTTATTGTCTATTTGTTATTGTTCTATCTTTTCCCAAGATTATGTCACAATTATTATTGTTTTTGTAGGTGGTAATGCTTAGACTTTTCCCAAGTTTTGGTTATTGTTTAATCTTTTCCCAAGTCTGTGTTACAGTTATTATTATATTTGTAGTTAATGTTTAGACTTTTCCCAAGTCACTGGCTTGTGTTGTGGGGACTCCCATAAAATAATTTTATCAAATATCTGCAGTGATATGTTAATTATGTAAACTTGTATAAGGATAGTGATGCTTACATTTGAACTGCATTCTAATAAAGACAACCACACAACTGAAGATAATGCATTGAAATTCTGAAGGTATCAACACTTCATAGTATGGATACAGCAAAGAAAGAGAACCAAAGCATACCATGCAAAATTAACAAATAGAGACATGTGTATCCAGGAAACATGTCTTCAGAGATGTGGTTGTCAATATTAGAGGCTACCAGTGCTATTGATCTGATAAAAGGAAAGGAAAAGAAGGAACACATACATTGATATGTAACAGCACAAGTATATGTCAGGTAGCTAAATATATGGAGGTAGCAGAATGTGAGATGCTTCAATACACAAAGGAACATGTAGGCTGTCATCTACTGAACCCCTACTGCCCCAGTGAATGCCACGTGCACTAAATGCTATTCCATGTAAAGAAAACCTGATGGTCTGTGCAGATTTCTATAGTCAGTCACAGAGCCAGATGTGCTAGTATGGACAGAAAGGGGGAATAAATTGAGAACTGGCAAGATGAAAATGGATTTCTCCCCAAAAAATAAATCCACCCTAAAAACCCACTAACCTTCTACTCAAGGTCATGGCACACTACCTCCACATCAGATGTGGCCTTTCGTTCACCATATTTAGAATGGAGTATTACATATGTGGGGCCACGTAGTGTAGTGGCCAGACGCTAGCCTGCTGACCAGGAGGTCATGGGTTTGATCTGCAGCTGGGCCAATTTGGATTGTTTGAAAATTGTGTTTGGCTCCCAGGCTAAAATGGGTACCAGGAATGTCTTGTGAAGGAAAAGAAGTTGACGTGACACTGATCACATTATCCACTGAGTGTCGAATGGCCAGATAAAATTATGGGTCTAGCACCGTACGTTCGATGTGCCTTAAGGCTTGAGAAAGGGTCCTTTATGATTGTACTTATTACATATGTAGTTGGAACACAATTGGGAGGCAGCTGTCATTGACCAGTAGCAGATATGTTAGTGTAATTGACAGGGGGTTGCGGCTGATAATGTTATAATCGTGGTTTGATGAGAGATTTTACCCCTGTGATCATCGGCCACTAAGTGAGGAAGAGACTGGCCACCTATACCTGCATGCATTCAGGCCTACAGGGTGTGAGGTCTTACCACAACACAGACTCATTCTGGCCTACTAAATGTGACGTCTTACAACATCATATAACCATTCTGGCCTCCTAAATGTGAGGTCTTACCACATCACAGACCCATTCAGGCCTACTAAATGTGAGGTCTTACCACATCAGAGACCCATTCAGGCCTACTAAATGTGAGGTCTTACCACATCAGAGACCCATTCAGGCCTACAAAATGTGAGATCTTACCACATCACAGACCCATTCAGGCCTACAAGGTATGAGGTCTTACCACATCACAGACCCATTCAGGCTTACAAGGTATGAGGTCTTACCACATCACAGACCCATTCAGGCCTACAAGGTGTGAGGTCTTACCACATCACAGACCCATCACAGATACCTGCTTTAGGACTTGTGTTTTATCATTGACCAGTTACTCTGATAGTAAAAAATGAAGAATGGTGAATGCATGAAGAATGTTGCAAGCTACCTAGTTGATTTGAGTCAAGAACCGACGTCACGGCACTCAGGACATTCCCACACTTGCTCCATCCTCATCTGCTGTAGCCAGTGAAGAGTCCCAATACTAATAATACTGGTAGCAGTCTGATTCTGTGTCCGTCTGGCCTTTCCTGGGAGTCCTGGGTGTCGGCCAGATCCTCTGGTCACTCCCTGTAGCACCATTCTCTCCAGGCTGTGATGATCTGTCTGTCCTTCTGCACTATACACATGATTCCAAAGGAATGGAAGAAGTTAAATTGTAATCTGTATAGACAAAGTACTAGCAAACTTGCCAGCAAGACATCCGTTAAAGAAAGAAGTACTTACAGAGTGGTGGATGAGTTAAATAAATGTCTGCATTAAGCAACGAAAGAAACAATTAAAAAATAAAGAGCACACATCAACCATGAACCATACTGGAATATTGATCTAGAAGAGCTGTAGAGTGAAATGGCGTTAGTCTGCCAACAAGCTGAGAATAGCTCCAGTCTGGAAAATCAAACAAATTATGTCATGTGAAGAGAATATTTCAAAGAATCAAACTGCAGACTGGCTAGAATATTGGCCTCTCAGATTTGAGGCAGTGGGTTGTGGACTCGGCAAGACACTGGGTGTTGTATCTGTAGAAGCTTGCAGTGTACACCCAGAGTGGAGAAACAAGATTGCGACAGCTTCGTTTCTCAACACTATAGATCTATACACTTTGAAACTGTAGTCATCTATCCAGCTTTGGAATTGAGCTCGTTAACAGACATTTGTATTTTAGTTACTAACACATAGAACTATTTATATATCCTTGAAGATATGAAATGTTAGATATATGATATAGACAAGGTTATTATTATTGTAATGATTACACACACACATTGGCACCTTGCCGTCTTGACAGACGATAGTTTGTGCTTTAAAAAGGCATAATAACTTTTAACTATGGCGGTAGCGAGTGTGACTGATAAGGCCAATTTGCGCTGTAAATGTCCGTTCACAGTGGGTGCATGTGAACACGTGGTCATTTCCACCATCATGCACCATCTTACGTCTCAAACGCTTGGTGTGTGACTTTTCTGCAATAATTTTCTCCTTTGACTTGTATGATTATTACAAGGAAAAAAGGCATACCCAAAATGCACCATGAAAGGGAATGAAACTAATCTGAAAAAAATGCAATATAGTTAAGTATTTGGATACTTTAATAACAGCAGATAGAAGTTAAATTCAAAATAGCCAAAGGAAAGGCAGCGTTTCACAAGATGGAGAATATTCTCGGCAATTTATCTTTGTCAGTCGAGTTCTTAGGAGTTATATTGATCCACTCCTGATGTACGGAAGCGAATCATGGGCGCCTGGCAGATAAATGAGGAATAATGAGGACCTGCGGAGATTGGTTTTATAGGAGAATGATGGGAACACCATGGGCGGATAAAAAGACCAGTGAAGATATGTTGAAAGTTGAAAGACGTTGACTCACACGGAGAACTGGTTACTCGCATTACAAGAAGACGGTCCGTCATTCTTTGCAACCAACCCCAGCATTTATTGGCTATTTGTGATTTACTATGTTCGGTACTTAGCCATTGATTTCCGAAAGGTCGATTTTCATACCATCGAAATCAACGCAAATCAACCCTGCTCCTAAATCGCCCGCGGCTGCTTTCGAACCCAGGACCCGGTCTGTCGGGCAGTTGTGATTAACCCCTGAGTTCATTAACCCCTGAGCTGTAGACGCCGACAGTCTATAGCCAGTAGTCAGAATCGCCATGTTGGCCCGACTGTTTCACTTTATTTCGGACCGTCTTTGGAGTAACTGCAGAAGAGAATTCGATGAGTTCCAGTTGTGAGATAGTTCTAACCACTGGACTCGTTGAATAAACAATTTACCAATGAAAATTTGCGTTACAAATTAAGTTGCTGCTGCTCAGCCATTGGTTGAGTTAGTACACAAGGAAAGTGTGTGTGTGTGTTTGTTCACGCTTGCGTGTGTGTGTGTGTGTGTGTGGGGGTGGGGGGGGGGAGGGAGAAATCTTCAGGAAATCAAAGTAAAGAAAATGAATCACTCATAAATATTGATTTATCAGTTATACACAAGTAATATGGTCTGGGTAGTTTAGAAGTATGACAGTCGACTCTTAACTAGAAAGTGCGGGTTCAAACAGCTGTAGACAAGATTTTGAGGACGATGTGTTTTAGTGAGCCAGATGGTGTCATATATACGCCTGCTTTCTGGGTAGTGGATCGTAAGTATAGTCTCTTAGGATAAGGGCGAAACATAGGAAATATTCTCTCTAGCCTTAGTGCATTTGTTAGTATGCCGATTTTCTCACTGTCTGTCTGTCTGCTGTCTTTCTCTCCGTGTGTCTGCTTGCTTATCTCTCCATCTGCATGCCCGCCTATCTGCCCGCTAGCCGTTCTATCATCCCATCAATCGATTCCCCACTCCGTCGTCACCGTTATTTCCCCATGCTCCCATACCAGCCCGACCCATGTTACCGCACCCTTCCGTCCGTGGGTTCGCTAATGTTATCTCAAGGGCCGCAAGGTCAACGGATGTTTCCAGAATAGCGCTACACTAGTGTAGCACAAGCAGACGTCAGACGTCTGCATGAATATGTATGCGACTACCGTCAAACCGGCGTCAATATTCTGTAGTATTCCGTAGCCCCGTGGTAGGGGAATCGTCTGGAAGGCCCGGTTGCTTGGGGAGTTTACTGGCTTGGCTGTGATGAATCTGCGTGATACTAAGTCATGGAGTCGCTCCTCTTGATCTGTGAAATAGATTCGTGACTTCGCTGTGAAGTCAAAGAAAAATTAACTAGAAAGTTGAAAGCTGGTCTGTTTATCTTATAATGTTGTGACTGACTGAGTGCATGTATGTGAAGTCTAGCGAGGTACAAAGGTGGTCCAGAAAGTATCCGGATGTTGTCAGGATAACCAAAGACGAAGATGATTAAGTTGAGTAACAGCTCCATAGTGAACAGTGTACATCTGACGCTTGGTAGTGGAATGGGCATGTATCGGCAGTTTTATATCGGCAATTTTCCCGCGCTTTGGTTTTCAAAATGGCGCGTGGCCGGTTGTCTCCATTGCAAGAACAGCGTGGTGTGATAACATTGTTGGCGAAAGGTCATTGAAATTCATCGTTGACTGTCAACAGTGTTTGTAGAACAAACTGCAGCACATTCATCTGTGTCTGAATGGTGTAAACGCTTTCGTGAAGGTCATTGATCCATCGAGCCCCTCGAATGTCGACCAAAAATTGACATTACGAGTGAAGCCATGTAGTGTCGAAAATGTTGTTTTGGACGATCGCAATGGCTACTGGCATACACAGAAGTTATCATCAGGGATTACCTCAATTTTTGCAAAGCTCGGAAAACCTTTCTTCATAAACGCAAATGAATGTCCAGTAAAGGTATCATTCTTCACATAACAACGCAAGACATCATACAACCGTCAAAACGATGGCAACTTTTGACCAGTTGCATTGTGTTGGGAGATACTACCACACCCGGCTTACAGTCCTGGCTTTGGCACCAAGAGATTTCCACCTTTTGGCTCGCTGAAACAGCATCTCGGAGGACACAAGTTTGAGAAGGATGACGAAGTGCGTCAGCTGCAATGGCTCAAGGACTAACCAAAAGAATGTTATGCTGCCGGGATATAGAAGCTGCTAGCTAGATGGGAAAAATGTGTTGTAAGGGCAAGTGACAATGTGATAAAAAAGTACAGGTAATTTCCATTCATCTCTCACAGTTATCTATAGATGACGTAATTCCGGATACTTAGTGTTCGACCCTCGTATATATCGTTAGGGGGACTGGGCATTGGAGCTGGTGTTGTGTGTCTTGTATGTTGCATATCTGTAGAACAAAATCGTATCCTCTGTAATGTTTGTCTTGGCAGGGATGTGTGTGTTTGTGTGTGTGTGTGTGTGTGTGTGAGAGAGAGAGAGAGAGAGAGAGAGAGAGAGAGAGAGAGAGAGAGAGAGAGAAAGAAAGAAAGAGAGACAGGCAGACAGAGAGACTGAATATCATAGTAAAGAAAGGGAAGAGAACAGTTCAATATAATTAAGCTGTCTCTAAATCACTTGATTTAGTTAATTATGGATACCACTTTTACAACACAGCCAAAGACAAAACCAAAAGCGACATATACTAGAATAGATACCATGATGATGTCATGGCCCCTTCCCTAGAGAGGTGTCAGGAAAGTATAGAGCAGTGGTTCTCAACCGGTGGGGAATTCCCCCCCAGGGGGGAATTTTGGGGTTTCCAAGGGGGGGGGGGGGGAATGAAGATTATTTCAAGATCGCGTTAATGCAAGAACCGATTACTTGATCTTGTTTTTCCTTTCATACTTTACATATCACCCTTCTGAAATTCATTTTATAACGTAAGTAGATTCGCAAATCACATTTTATGTAGATGTCTAGACTTGTTTTAGTATGTGCTATTAAATTTAGCTTCAATTATTACGTATACTGTGCAGGGGCAGGGGGAAATTTTTAGGGAGGAAATACGAAAAGGGGGGGGGAATGACGTTCTAAAAATATGGTAAGGGGGGAATGATGTCCTAAAAATATGGTGAGGGGGGGGGGGGAAATGACGTCCTAAAAATATGGTGAAGGGGGGAACGGACCACAAAAGGTTGAGAACCACTGGTATAGAGCCAAAACAATCCGGGAAAGGGGATGCCTTCTGAACACCAGAAACCTCCTGTCGTGCTCGCTCCGCTGCGGGGATTTTAATCTCTAGTCTGTACCTGCTTGTGTATCAAAGCCATTTGAACTTTGAACGCACCAGAAAAGGATGTCTGTGGAGATGACAGAGGATGGAAGAAAACTCAAACAGATTGTCCTTGCAGCAAAGCGTCTTAAGGAATCATTGCTGATGAGATGGGGAGATAGTTTTTGTCGTTTGCAGGTGTTGTATGAACAAATCACCCAGCAAGGAGGATTATGTTTCTGACAGCCCATTCATGCTCTTCTTTCATGAAGAAGCGTCTGGAGATGGGAGGACGGCATAAGGTTGTTACGTTTGACAAGAATGGGATATAGGAGATAAAATTGGCACAGTTTGAATGCTTAGAGAGATGTGCAGGGTTCTTATGTTTCCTCATCAGCTTGAGTTAATGAGGAAGACATTGCGTAAACATGGAGGATGGGTCATTATGTTAAGGAAATCAGTTCTCTTTCCAAATCGTTTACCAAGGCTTTTCGTATTCTGGAATCCACTGATACGTGTATGTGAAGAAATACATATAGACAGGAACTTATTGCGAAGGTCAGACATGTAGGCAAGAGTTAGGGGAGCTAAAGAGTTTCATTGACAACACACTAGCAGACTTTTCCCTCATTTGCAGAACTTCGTACTCATCATGGTCCGCCGATAAGATTATGGATCTTTAGCCAGTTCTAATACATACATTTTATGCCCAAGGTATGTCCAACTTCGTACTGGTCGACCCTTTCTCTTCTTCCTGGAACCATGCCTTCATTTGTGCTAGCACCTGGCCGTCTTGACAGACGATAGTTTGTACCTCTCCATAGCACAACCTCTGGACTGAATTGAAGAGACCGGGTGTCCCCCCTGCAGAATGATCCCTCTGATGGCCTGCCTAGGTTACTCCAGCGGAAAGGTAACAACAATACTAATACGTCTAGAACATGACAAGCTGCCGAATCGGCAAATCAAGGCTCTAACTGTCCGCCTATCGCAGCCACGATCCTAGACCAGTTGCTGACCACGCCTTTAATTACTGTTCTGTCTATAGCCAGTTGGCACTCAGTGAGTTTACTTCCTAGGACAATTGCTGGTACCCACGTTATGCTGGGCTGACTTTGAGGGACAGATCAATTTTACAAATCCGTCTCTGTGGGGATTTGAGCACACGACTCCCAGCCTGACAGACAAACAAGCCATTGCGCTACCGAGGCTGCCACGTTCTGATTGAAAATGCATAATTCTCCTACACATAGCATCCTCACTGTACACGGAACCATTCAGTCAGTCAGTTTCGCCCTCCGCGTGTAGCGGTCCATGACACCAGTTCTGTGTAGGATGTGAAATCGGTACTTGAGGCCCCCCCCCCCAGTCCGGAAATTGCCAGTGCTACGGACACTACTATCTGAACCAGGCAGCCAGCGTAAGGTCATCATAGTGTGGGTACCATCTCCATGTGGAGTGCCTGAAAAGGAGAGGGTTGATCAACTTGCTAAGGAAGGAACAACAGAACAACCTGATGTACCTGTTACATACCACCAAAAGAAATCAATGATCAAATCGAACAGAAAGCTACCAATACCAGCTCCAGACGACCACCATTTTATAGAGAGATGAAAACAAATAATTATTCTGCGTCTCAGATCAGGACACAACCACACGCATACAACATTCAAGACTGGCGAGTAAGTCACGTGGACATGTTGATTGCCACCACAGACAGAAGAGCACATACTCCAAGACTGCCCACAATTCAACATATCTAGATAAACCTTCTGGCCTAGAGATACAACAGTGGAAGATAAACTCCATGGAGTGAAATAAACAAGACGGTGAAGTTTACACAAGAGACAACATTGCAGTTATAGACAATTTATTTCAAGCCAGCGAAAGAATAAGTGGACTATTTTTCTCTGTCCACGATATTCCCAACATTCTTCACAAAAAGCCACATTTTCAGTCTCCTTTCAAGGCAAGAGAACAGTCACTTCACTTTAGTAATATAGTTAAGGCCATGAGATACCTCTTACCTCAATGGTAGAAGGGGAACGACTTGATGAACGATAGGCTAGCAAAGATGTTACAGTGTGAAGAACGTGGACGACCTTGTTAGTGAGAGGTTACAGGTGACTGGGGATTCGTGCTTAGGAATGTTGGACTGGTATGTTCAAGGACATGTCACTCGTCACCTTGATTGTGTCCCCCTGCCCGTGTTTACGCTTTGATATTTCGACACTGCTGTTGTCGACAAGTCTGGATGTGTGAGTGCGGGGAAGCCTGTTACTTGTTGAACAAGTTACCTGACACCTGTGTGTGTTTATATTGTGTAAAGGATAGAGCAGTGTAATATTTGTCTATTGAAGTCCAAGATTTAATCCTGAGTGGAAAATCCCACCCGCCTATTTCCATAAATCAATGGTATTTGTGTGTGTATGTGCGCGCTTGCTTGCATCGTCATGACTAAATATTACGTCTAGACCAGTGTTTCCCAACGTGGGGCCCACGCCCCACAGGGGGGCAATTTGACTGTTAAGGGGGGCAATTCGAAAATGGAAGAAATCGGCTGAATATAACAAAACAGGGAGACTTGAGACTGAAGTAAATTGTTGAACAAGTTACCTGACACCTGTGTGTGTTTATATTGTGTAAAGGATAGAGCAGTGTAATATTTGTCTATTGAAGTCCAAGATTTAATCCTGAGTGGAAAATCCCACCCGCCTATTTCCATAAATCAATGGTATTTGTGTGTGTATGTGCGCGCTTGCTTGCATCGTCATGACTAAATATTACGTCTAGACCAGTGTTTCCCAACGTGGGGCCCACGCCCCACAGGGGGGCAATTTGACTGTTAAGGGGGGCAATTCGAAAATACAGGAAATCGGCTGAATATAACAAAACAGGGAGACTTGAGACTGAAGTTAACTAAATTGGAACCTGACATAAGATCTCTTTGCAGCAAGCATCAAGCGCAAGGATCTCACTAAATTTAAATAATAAATAATTACTAATAATTAAAATAATATAGAAAAATCTTTCATTAAAATTATTTTGTACTTGAATTTCAGTTCTCCATTATATGTTTTGAAAATTTACTTACTGTGTTTGCTCAATAATTACCTAGTGATTTCTTCCTAAAACCTATCATTCAAGTTTCTTTAGTGAACATTTCAATTTTTGAATATTAAAAATAATGTTTATGTTGAGGGGGGGGGGGGGCATGGGGCGGGGGAGGGGGGCAATATGAATTTTAGAAAGGCTTAAGTGGGGCACGGTACAAAAAAGGTTGGGAAACACTGTTCTAGACTGTCGGTTTCTTCTTCTTCTTCTTCTTCTTCTTCTTCTTCTTCTTCTTCTTCTTCTTCTTCTTCTTCCTCTTCTTCTTCTTCTTCTTCTTCTTCTTCTTCTTCTTCTTCTTCTTCTTCTTCTTTCAAACTTGAAATTAAAAGAAGCAGCAGTCATCTTGAGCCTGTTGACGTCTCCTCAGAGTTTGTCCTCAAATGGAGTGCCCGTAAGCAAAATAGTTGTCTCTGTTCTGCATATGTTGGACACTCCTACAGCAAATGTTTAGCTGTCATTTTACCAGTTTACACAATTACATTCATGGGTATCTCCTATCTTTAGTTTATTGAACAAGTGATATTTCAGCCTGTTATGTCCTGTGCGGAGTGAAGATTGTTGCTATTTGATTTGTTCTCTTCGGTTGGTAATAAATATGCATCATCTTTCTGGTGGCCTGGATGTTCTGATTCCCCTAAGCTGATATGAGGAGGCCTGTTTCTTTCCTCGTCACTTGTTCACCCGAAACTTTTTCCTGTGGTGACTTGTAATAAATATAATTTGGGTAACCCTTTGAGGCCACTAAGATAGTTCATAAATTTGGGAGTCTCCGAGGGTTGTGGGTCAGTTCATAAATTTGGGAGTCTCCGAGGGTTGTGGGTAATTTCATAAATTTGGGAGTCTCCGAGGGTTGTGGGTAAGTTCATAAATTTGGGAGTCTCCGAGGGTTGTGGGTAAGTTCATAAATTTGGGAGTTTCCGAGGGTTGTGGGTAATTTCATAAATTTGGGAGTCTCCGAGGGTTGTGGGTAAGTTCATAAATTTGGGAGTCTCCGAGGGTTGTGGGTAAGTTCATACATTTGGGAGTCTCCGAGGATTGTGGGTAAGTTCAAAAATTTCCGAGTCTCCGAGTGTTGTGAGTTCGACTTCGGCCTACGTCGTTCGGTTCACGAGCGCAGTTTTATCGGAGACTCATGGGAGTCGTCGTTGGATCTACGGAGTTTGTACTTTGAGCGACGCTTTCGTTAGGTGTATTGCCAGTATCGACTGGCAAGGAACACCAGGCCTCCTAAATCGGCGTTGCCAGTAGTGGGTTGTGCTCAATATTTAAATTTCAAATCCCGAAACAACCACATAATCAATTGATTATTGCTCACTGGATTTAGGAGGCCTGGTGTTCCTTGCCAGTGAGAAGTCCTGATCGTTCGGGTCCCATCGATTGACGGACGTCGGTCGCGGCGATTGGGCAATCTTGAGCATAGCCTACGATGGGTAGCGTTGTGATGTTCTGTTGTGATAATTTGGTGTGTCCAGTGTGTGCCGCGTGGTTACACACCCGCTTCACACGCGTGATCCGGGACTGTTTCCGGATCCGGTCAGGGATATGCACTACTGACGAGCTCAAATGAGGGCGAAACTCGAGTATAGTGCTTCCACATTGACGTGGATAGGCCTTAGGTTCATACCAGAATGCGATCGGCGTTGCCAGTAGTGGGTTGTGCTCAATATTTAAATTTCAAATCCCGAAACAACGACATAATCAATTGATTATTGCTCACTGGATTTAGGAGGCCTGGTGTTCCTTGCCAGTGAGAAGTCCTGATCGTTCGGGTCCCATCGATTGACGGACGTCGGTCGCGGCGATTGGGCAATCTTGAGCATAGCCTACGATGTGTAGCGTTGTGATGTTCTGTTGTGATAATTTGGTGTGTCCAGTGTGTGCCGCGTGGTTACACACCCGCTTCACACGCGTGATCCGGGACTGTTTCCGGATCCGGTCAGGGATATGCAATACTGACGAGCTCAAATGAGGGCGGAACTCGAGTATAGTGCTTCCATATTGACGCGGATAGGCCTTAGGTTCATACCAGAATGCGATCGGCGTTGCCAGTAGTGGGTTGTGCTCAATATTTAAATTTCAAATCCCGAAACAACCACATAATCAATTGATTATTGCTCACTGGATTTAGGAGGCCTGGTGTTCCTTGCCAGCGAGAAGTCCTGATCGTTCGGGTCCCATCGATTGACGGACGTCGGTCGCGGCGATTGGGCAATCTTGAGCATAGCCTACGATGGGTAGCGTTGTAATGTTCTGTTGTGATAATTTGGTGTGTCCAGTGTGTGCCGCGTGGTTACACACCCGCTTCACACGCGTGATCCGGGACTGTTTCCGGATCCGGTCAGGGATATGCACTACTGACGAGCTCAAATGAAGGCGAAACTCGAGTATAGTGCTTCCATATTGACGTGGATAGGCCTTAGGTTCATACCAGAATGCGATCGGCGTTGCCGGTAGTGGGTTGTGCTCAATATTTAAATAAATATAGTGTTTAATATTATTTTTCGGCCTCAGACTTGTCCGTAATCGCACCTTCGCTGTGCCTGGTAACACTGTGTTAGACAGTGCAACACTTGCATTTTTCAAACCATCCTCTGCTGGACTTAAAATCACTGAGTACACTAGCACTCGTCCCAAGCACTTTCTTAATGAGATCGTCAAACAACAATCTGGCCTTTTCACCAATGATTGCTTCCGAAACAGCTAACTGGTTTTGATTTATCCAAATGAATAATAACTGTTCGACACCTTCAGTTGTTTGCGATCTCTGTTTCTTTAGCGCATTCATGCCTTTCACTGCGTTAGCCTCCTTTATTTCTTCCTTTTTCGTCACAATGGAACTTATCGTGAATGGCGACTTCCCGTACACGCGGCCGATTTCATCAATCTTAATGCCGCTTTTGTATTTTATTATCAGTAAGTGATGCTCACACAACGAAAAACAAACGCCAAACTGAGCAGAAGAACGCGTGGGCCCTTTTGTTTTCGCAAATGTTTTAGTTTAGTCGACGGATCAACATTACGGCACACGGGTGTAACCCATAAATGCTCCGTTCTTCTAACTCAAGCCTGAGTCCGGAAAATCTCAGCTCAGTGCACGTAGTGGATACTGAAATACTTTGGGTAGATTTTTAACTGAAATTTTGTCCAGGCAGCGCCGTTAGGCTACTCTTTTTCGTCTTCCAACTGCCAAGGGATTCTTTACGTGCGCAACAATACACACGGGTGTCCGATCTCACTACCCAGAGACCAGGAGAAAGTTTGTTACTAGAAGTCCACGTGAAAAAATCTCGGCTCTCACCGGATCTTGAACCCTGGACCTCCAGCACTCGAGGCTGACACCATACCCCGAGACCACTCAGCCCCCCCCCCCCGTGCAAAATTAGTATCGAGGTCATGTAGGCACGCCGATGAAATCCGAGGCAACCTACGAAGACCGAGACAAATTTTTCGCGGAAGAAAAATCGACGAAAACCAAACCGATGATAACCGAAGGCAACGAAAACCGAGGATTTGCTGTATACTTGTTTCTCCAGAGTGTCAGTATCGTCGCGTGGAGACAGCAGGTTCGAATCTTCAGTTGAGGAACAGTGCTGCAAAATTTCGGAATAATGATAAACATCCCACTAACTTGGAATCAACGACTGGCAAGAGAAGGTCAACCAGAGAGACGAATGGAGACGGATTGTATCTGCAGCAAAGAACCTCAATGCCTCGGAACGCTGAAGAAGAAGAAGATCCATAGCAGATATTAACGCTGCCGTATAATGTTTGTCCTCTATTCTCTATATCTGCCTTGTACTAGAAGGCCCACGTCTGACCGAGCTAATGACATTACTGGGGCAGTTCGCTATCAACTTCGTTAGCGCGCCCGCCTGACCTTTAATGCAAAGACATTATGTAAAGAAGAACATGAAGAATTCTCAGCACTTTAGGTGTCATGTGGAGTATATGTTGTTTATTGCGGTAGCCGGCAGTAGAAAGGTAATTGACACGACATTGTTCTCCAGAACATGTCATTGCTGTGGTTGCTGAAGTCGGGCACGGAAATTCAGGGACGTGTGTGATATCCTATACCCTGTTTTGGGCAGGGTGCGAAGGAAATAGGCTACTGCCAGAAACACTTAACCCAACGCCGATTCTATTGGCTCAATCCTTCTCGCTTGTCGGTGAATATCCTTTGCCAACTCCGAGGTTTTCAACTTGTGTATTTTATCGCACTGCACGAGCTCTCAACCATCGTCGAAGATTCATATATTTGTATATGTCATATTTATGCTTGTGTGAGTATATCAGGGTAATAAATGTGTATATCACAGTCAATCGTGAATATCAGTCATACCTGTGTATATCAGAGTCTCATCTCATCTCATCTCTCATCATGTTCCTCTTGTACCTTGCGGTGTCGAGGTGAAGTATAAACTTCGTGAGAGTGCCCGATTATGGGCTTCATATATCGATATTCCCATGGAGTCTGCTATTCCCTCTATCCATCGTTTACGTGGTCGGCCTCTTCCTCTGTTTCCACCTGGTCTGTACATCTGGTCTGTACATCATTGCTATACGTGTGTATATCAGTCTTATGTGTGTATATCAGTCTTACGTGTGTATATCAGTCTTACGTGTGTATACCAGAGTCTTATGTGTGTATCATAGCCTTATTTGAGTGTGTCAGAGTCATAATGTATATATGAGTCTTATGTGTGTATATCAGAGTCATACGTGCTGTACATATGCGTATGTGACTATGTTTTCTTATTGCGACTGTAGTTAAGTAAACGGAAATGTTCCTGATCATGCCTTGAGGCGTATGTGGTATATGGTGCCAGCGACATATTTCTACTCCAAATAGGTGATGTGGTCAAATAGGTGATGTGGTCAAATAGATGAAGTGGTCAAATAGGTGATGTGGTCAAATAAGCGATGTGGTCAAATAGGTTGTGTGGTCAAATAGGTTGTGTGGTCAAATAGGCGATGTGGTCAAATAGGCGATGTGGTCAAATAGATGATGTGGTCAAATAGGCGATGTGGTCAAATAGGCGATGTGGTCAAATAAGCGATGTTGTCAAATAAGCGATGTTGTCAAATAGGTGATGTGGTCAAATAGGTTGTGTGGTCAAATAGGTTGTGTGGTCAAATAGGCGATGTGGTCAAATAGGCGATGTGGTCAAATAAGCGATGTGGTCAAATAGGTTGTGTGGTCAAATAGGTTGTGTGGTCAAATAGGCGATGTGGTCAAATAGGCGAAGTGGTCAAATAGGTGATGTGGGCAAATAGGCGATGTGGTCAAATAGGCGATGTGGTCAAATAGGTGATGTGGTCAAATAGGTGATGTGGTCAAATAGGTGATGTGGTCAAATAGGCGATGTGGTCAAATAGGCGATGTGGTCAAATAGGTTGTGTGGTCAAATAGGCGATGTGGTCAAATAGGTGATGTGGTCAAATAAGCGATATTGTCAAATAGGTTGTGTGGTCAAATAGGTTGTGTGGTCAAATAGGCGGTGTGGTCAAATAGGTGATGTGGTCAAATAGGTGATGTGGTCAAATAGGTTGTGTGGTCAAATAGGTGATGTGGTCAAATAGGTGATGTGGTCAAATAGGCGATGTGGTCAAATAGGCGATGTGGTCAAATAGGCGATGTGGTCAAATAGGTGATGTGGGCAAATAGGCGATGTGGTCAAATAGGTGATGTGGTCAAATAGGTGATGTGGTCAAATAGGTGATGTGGTCAAATAGGTGATGTGGTCAAATAGGTGATGTGGTCAAATAGGCGATGTGGTCAAATAGGCGATGTGGTCAAATAAGCGATGTTGTCAAATAAGCGATGTTGTCAAATAGGTTGTGTGGTCAAATAGGCGATGTGGTCAAATAGGCGATGTGGTCAAATAAGCGATATGGTCAAATAGGTTGTGTGGTCAAATAGGTTGTGTGGTCAAATAGGCGGTGTGGTCAAATAGGTGGTGTGGTCAAATAGGTGATGTGGTCAAATAGGCGATGTGGTCAAATATGTTATGTGGTCAAATAGGTGATGTGGTCAAATAGGTGATGTGGTCAAATAGGTGATGTGGTCAAATAGGTGATGTGGTCAAATAGGTGATGTGGTCAAATAGGTGATGTGGTCAAATAGGCGATGTGGTCAAATAAGTGATGTTGTCAAATAGGTTGTGTGGTCAAATAGGTTGTGTGGTCAAATAGGCGATGTGGTCAAATAGGCGATGTGGTCAAATAAGCGATATGGTCAAATAGGTTGTGTGGTCAAATAGGTTGTGTGGTCAAATAGGCGGTGTGGTCAAATAGGTGATGTGGTCAAATAGGCGATGTGGTCAAATAGGTGATGTGGTCAAATAGGTGATGTGGTCAAATAGGCTGTGTGGTCAAATAGGTGATGTGGTCAAATAGGTGATGTGGTCAAATAGGTTGTGTGGTCAAATAGGTGATGTGGTCAAATAGGTGATGTGGTCAAATAGGTGATGTGGTCAAATAGGTTGTGTGTTCAAATAGGTGATGTGGTCAAATAGGTGATGTGGTCAAATAGGCGATGTGGTCAAATAGGTTGTGTGGTCAAATAGGTGATGTGGTCAAATAGGTGATGTGGTCAAATAGGTGATGTGGTCAAATAGGTGATGTGGTCAAATAGGTGATGTGGTCAAATAGGGGATGTGGTCAAATAGGTTGTGTGGTCAAATAGGTGATGTGGTCAAATAGGTGATGTGGTGAAATAGGTGATGTGGTCAAATAGGCAATGTGGTCAAATAGGCGATGTGGTCAAATAGGTGATGTGGTCAAATAGGTGATGTGGTCAAATAGGTGATGTGGTCAAATAGGTGATGTGGTCAAATAGGCGATGTGGGCAAATAGATGATGTGGTCAAATAGGTGATGTGGTCAAATAGGTGATGTGGTCAAATAGGCGAAATAGGTGATGTGGTCAAATAGGTGATGTGGTCAAATAGGCAAAATAGGCGATGTGGTCAAATAGGTGATGTGGTCAAATAGGCGATGTGGTCAAATAGGCGATGTGGTCAATAGGCGATGAGTTCAAATAGGCTGTCGTGTGTGTAAAGAATGAATGTCGTAGTAGTTATTTGTTCTTCTTTACCACTTTAGTGTCGTCCCTGGAGTGAGGGGAATCAACACCCACATTTGTTTTAATTCAATATCAATATCCTGGAGATATCCAGCAGACTCCTTCTTCTCACTCTTACTCACTCCTGGATCATGCCCCCTCTCATTCTTCCCCAACATAACATACGTGACAACTCTAGCTTCAACAAATAAAAACAAGAAATTTATTAAAGCAAAGAGTATATGTAGGAGAAGTGTGTGTGTGTGTGTGTGTGTGTGTGTGTGTGTGTGTGTGTGTGTGTGTGTGTGTGTATAAGGTGTAGAATGTGTGACGTGTACTCTAAAGTGTCTATAGACTCAGATAAGTGTTCAGGAGTATAGTCATTCTCATCACTGTGCTGAGAACACACTAGCACCATGTATTCCAGACAAGCAACATCACCAAGGTGATGCTCCTCCGGTCACGTGAAGACTTCCTCCGTTGTCTCTTGAACCACTAGGTTGCTTGGACATCCATGACAAACACTGTCTAATGAGAGTCTTCAATCTGATTTACACTATGAATTTCCTGTTATTTAACTGATTGTTAATCAAATAATTCTAACCCTATTGTCACTGTTACTGGGGAAATCTTAATGGATCTAGTGTCACTGGTTTTAAAGATTCGCCATATTAACACCACACTCTGAATGTTCTAGGTATCAGTATAAATTTTGTATGAATGTTCCTGGTATCAGTAGTGTATATCTACAATGTTCTGACTGTTCAGTGATACAACTATCACTTGCTAAACATAAATCTCATCAGCATGTCCTGCTCAGCAGAAGCCAGGTTCCCGCAAACCAACTTGGGTATAAGCCCAATGTAGCGGCCTCTCAGCAACTTCTGTCTTCAAATTCTGAGCCATCATCTTCTAAAATGTGTTAGCTTCACTGTTGAAAATCATAGCACACATACGTGGACCTGTAAATGGAACCTGTAGAATAGAGAATACTATGGTGAGGGCAACTCAGTCCTGGCCGGAATTAGGTGAGTGTAGGCCAATAGCAGCACTAAGATCTATAACAGAGATCCGATCTCTGTCATACGGCCAAATAACTCATCATATGATCTGAGACATGGCAACACCAGGAAAGAATAAAGGAACGGGTAGAAACCCAGCAGATGCCCTACTGGGAGATCCTACCATTTCACTTCCTCTCCTCCCTCTCAACCATCCTTAATCTCTCTAATTATTACTCCACTACATTGTCCTCAACTCCCTGAGTAAAATGATATATCACACAAGCTAGTTGAAGCCACACAATAGAATACTAGTGCCGACGCTCCTATGATACTTTCTAGCACCACACTTATAGAACATTCTATCACTAATCATAATACATTATATCACCACACCTGTAATACATTATATCACCGCACCTATAATACATTATATCACCGCACCTATAATACATTACATCACCGCACCTATAATACATTATACCACGGCACCTATAATACATTATATCACCGCACAGTAGTACTGTACTCTATTCCTAATCATATTCTAAGTTAGATATGATTAATAGCCTACCATATGCCTATTCCGGTTGCTAATCGAAACTAGGCAATCACAGACTGGATCTATGTCCGCCGATAACTATCAACAGTTTGACACCCTAGTTTCTTTCATTGAGCACAACTCGGAAAACTGCACCGATCTTTCCCACTTCAGAAATCTTGATCGACTAACTCCACTTGTTTACCGCAACGCTTTTTATATTGGGCTGGAGTGACGTCACCAAAAAGTCTAGACGCTGATCCGTCCAGAATCTGGTTTCCTCCTCCTGTTCTAGACTAACTGGAGTCAATCTGCCGTCAAATTTGCTTTCATTTGGGGAAATTCTTTGTCCCGTACATCAATAGTTCAGTCTGTCTGTGAACCACATAATTCCCCACATCACAGAATCCATCCCGCGTCTGTCCAGACTTTCCGTCTAGCACTTCAAAGGCTACTACCGCCTTGGCAGACGTTTGGCGTTGTTATTCGTTTCTCGAACAACCCACATCATAAAGATTCGCCGACCAGGGGTAGACATTTTGACGCGACGTATCTTGTTTCTCAGTTAGAAATGCCGATCGTGTGTAGACAGTTTTAACGACGTATTTTTCTCAGTCTGTACAACATCAAAGGGTCGGTTGTTTTTGCAGACTAATGTCGGGTCTTGTTTGTCATCGATCGCAACTAACAAGTTTATTTTCCGTGACATAGGCGATGAGTTCAAATAGGTGATGAGTTCAAATAGGTGATGAGTTCAAATAGGCGATGAGTTCAAATAGGCGATGTGGTCAAATAGGCGATGTGGTCAAATAGGTGATATGGTCAAATAGGTGATGTGGTCAAATAGGCGATGTTGTCAAATAGATGATGTGGTCAAATAGGCGATGTGGTCAAATAGGCGATGTGGTCAAATAGGTGATGTGGTCAAATAGGCGATGTGGTTAAATAGGTGATGTGGTCAAATAGGTGATATGGTCAAATAGGTGATGTGGTCAAATAGGCGATGTGGTCAAATAGGTGATGTGGTCAAATAGGCGATGTGGTCAAATAGGCGATGTGGTCAAATAGGCGATGTGGTCAAATAGGCGATGTGGTCAAATAGGTGATGTGGTCAAATAGGCGATGTGGTCAAATAGGCGATGTGGTCAAATAGGTGATGTGGTCAAATAGGCGATGTGATAGGCGATGTGGTCAAATAGGTGATGTGGTCAAATAGGTGATGTGGTCAAGATAACACTGGCCGAATTTTCTTCCCATGATATTTTTTGGTACCCATTTCTACGCTGGGTTGACCTGGGAACCCACATCAGTAAACAGAAAACTCCCCGTCTCGGTGGGAATTCAATTACATGGCCCCACTCCCCCTCATTCCTTTAGTCCTGGCAGAGGTTTATTCGTACCCACGAGCTCTTTTAGTTTCTCCCTTGTCCAAGATGGCGTGACGTCCCCGATCCACCAGCTAAGGGCTGGAGAGAGAGAGAGAGAGAGAGAGAGAGAGAGAGAGAGAGAGAGAGAGAGAGAGAGAGAGAGAGAGAGGTGGTGGGGGGGGGGGAGACATTTCCTAATTTTTGAAAAACTATGTGGCTCACACTGAATCAATGCACATCTCCGGGGATCAAGACAGGACGCCCTACTTTAGCCCACACCGCTGTGTTCAGAACTGACGCCGACAGTGACACAAAAAAGCGCGGACGGGGCTATATACATTACCTTCCATTGCCTAGAGTTAGGTGTATGTCATTTACAGGACGTCGCATTCAACCCCATAATTTTTTTTTTTGCTGTTGTGATTTACTAATCAAGCTTACGTTCAGTAGTTTGCCATTGCTCTCTGAACGACAGATGCTCATACCATTGTTACAAATCAACACAATGCGGTCTGCTTCCAAGTCGCCAGCATTTGATCCCTAAAGTTGTATGTGGGATTGCGAATCGCGTTCGTTAGCTCTTCGCCACAGTCGCCCGCTCTTATTAGCTAATTGGAATAGTGGAGTCGTCGTGGTATAGTGATTAGTGCACTCGCTGGTAACCCTGGGGGTGCAAATTTTCAAGCAGGTATAACTGGATTATAGAATATACAACATGTGAAAGAATATATACGACACCTGTCATTACAGCCTAAAGTACCTTGCGGTGTAGTACAGGAGGCGCCTTGAGCCTGCGGAATTTAGGTCGCCTGGCTAGGGCAGTCGCCGCGAATTGTGCAGGTTAGGGTTGTCTTTTTACCCCCGACAGAAAAAGAAAAAAACAACTCCATCACCTTACCAACGATTCTAACCAGGGTCTCGCTACAAATAAGGTGGAGAGATATTGTAGACTGTTGTAGTTGTTGGAAAATACACACAATAAACGATCAATTATCTAACATAACATTAGAAAATCTAATTTTAAAGCAGAAATAGCAAGATTAAAGAAACCTATATGATATGAAGGGCTTAGAGGTTATGACTTTTCTCCATAATCTCGTATACTCTCGTCGGTAACGTGATGACGGTGAGAATCAGCAGTGGTTCGAATCGCATCAGTAACTTACGGGATATGTGAGCCGGCCGCTCAGAAAGCAATAGCAAACTACTGAGCGTAATCTTGCCAAGAAATCAACATACAGCTGAAAGATGCGGTGTTGACAGCGAGGTCCTGTAAACGATATGCTAAAAAAAAATATATGAAACAGTACACATAAAACACAGCATCGCTACGAAGAAGGTAGAGAGTTCAACACACTGATATAATTTAATTACTCGAAAAACACAAATAACAGCCCATTATCTGACATAACATTAGATTTATCTAAAGAATGACCCAGAAATGGGGTCGCGCTAGCCGAGTGGCTGGCACGCTAGCTATGAAAGCCTGTGACCAGCATTAGCCACGCTAGCGAGTGCAGGAGGGTTAAACACACGCACACAAACACAGCTGCACTGTTACACCCGCGCATATGCGCACGTTGATGCTGTTCACTGTGCAGCCAGGGAGCCTCAGAAGTGCTAGCGGTTGCCCGCAGGCGGGTATGTCGAATCCGAATTGCAGCGGGTTGACCTGGGCTTGCAGGTCGACCCAGCCTAAAATCGGTACCAGGAACCCTCTTGGGATGTAAATGAGGCCGGTTTAAGCCACACCACCCATCAAATGCCGATTGGTGTATAAAAATATGGGAGTTAGCACCATATACCGGATACGCGTGTACGACTGTAAAAAAAAGTCGGTAATCATGTGTTAATAACTTTCCCGCCCCCTTTTAAATTTACGCGGGGTCTCCGTAGCCAAGCGGTTAACCCCTCCCTCCCCCACCCCACGCTACGAAGGTCGTGGGGTCGTTTCCGGACGGTTTCATTCGGCTCACGAGTGCAGGTTGTTTCAGCGATCTCTGGTGGTCGTCGCTGGAGCTGTGGAGCTCATGCTTTGTGCGATGCTGGCGGTAGCCCGCTCTGCATAAAAAGACCAAGCTGTATGGGATAATACCCGGTGCAATGAAGACGACCCTCTTGCCTTTGAAAAAAAAGAGGGGTGAGGGTGGAGTTGCATATTTTTTACAAGAAGGCAGTAAACTTTTGCCTGTTTGTGATTTCTTGGCAAGTTTTTACGTTCAGTATTTTGCGATTAGTTTCTGAACAAACGGCACTCATACCATAACGGTACTCATACCATTGTGTGAAGACCAGCGCAATGCGGTCCGCTTCCAAAACGCTCACAGCCGTGTTTTGAACGACCGGTCCCCAACATGGCGGATAGGCATTTGAACCGTTAAGCCTCTGGAGTGTTTATGCTTATGGCTACGGTTTGGAGTCGCATTTCCCTCATATTGGACTGGTATTACGTGGTTCCCTCGCCCTTCTACTGAGTTGAGTGCGTGGCGGGACACTGTGAGCTGTGAATTTAGTTTGGAATGGTCTTACATCTGTCCGCGTTTGTTGTAGCGTGAACTGCATATTCGGAACGATGGCGGTCGGCCTGTCGCAGAATTGAATGAACTGCATTTTTCGGTTCACATATGCATTTTCTTGGAGACGTCTGGGAGTCGTCGCTGGAGCTACGGTATTCGTGCTTTGTGCGATGCTTTCAGAGGGATAAAACCCGGGGCATTGAAGTCGATCTCTCGGTTTTTAATTGTGTTTAGGCTGCTGGTTTACTAGTAGCTGCCGCTTCTATCGACGATTAACTGTATTTTCCATGGAGGACTTTTGTGTTGGCATTCTGACCGCGGCATTATGCACAGTGTACCTGTGCGGACTGTTAGCTTGCCGAGACTCCTGTCTGTTGCATTGTTCACATAGGGCAGTGAAGAACATTTTGTGTGATTTTCACTGGCACAGGAACAGAACATATGAGAACGACTCTTTGCCGTGAAGTTGGAACCGCGACTAATGACTAACGACGGATTGCATATTGTATTGGTAACCACCTCGCCTCAGTACCGGCTACAACATTCGACCAGGATGGCATTCCAACCCCCCATATTGTATTGGTAACCACCTCGCCTCAGTACCGGCTACAACATTCGACCAGGATGGCATTCCAACCCCCCATATTGTATTGGTAACCACCTCGCCTCAGTACCGGCTACAACATTCGACCAGGGTGGCATTCCAACCCCCCATATTGTATTGGTAACCACCTCGCCTCAGTACCGGCTATAACATTCGACCAGGATGGCATTCCAACCCCCCATATTGTATTGGTAACCACCTCGCCTCAGTACCGGCTACAACATTCGACCAGGGTGGCATTCCAACCCCCCATATTGTATTGGTAACCACCTCGCCTCAGTACCGGCTACAACATTCGACCAGGATGGCATTCCAACCCCCCATATTGTATTGGTAACCACCTCGCCTCAGTACCGGCTACAACATTCGACCAGGGTGGCATTCCAACCCCCCATATTGTATTGGTAACCACCTCGCCTCAGTACCGGCTACAACATTCGACCAGGATGGCATTCCAACCCCCCATATTGTATTGGTAACCACCTCGCCTCAGTACCGGCTACAACATTCGACCAGGATGGCATTCCAACCCCCCATATTGTATTCGTAACCACCTCGCCTCAGTACCGGCTACAACATTCGAGGAGGATGGCATTCCAACCCCCCAAATGGATTAGCAGTCCATCACCATAACCATTCGGCCACCTGTTTTGCTTTTAAACGTTTGTGACATTTAATGTTGTTTCCATTGGGAGGTGTACCCAAAGTGCCCAATCACTACACCGTAAGAACAGTAATCAAAGGACTCTCTTTCACACCCCCAAACTGGGTATATGGTGCTACTCTCATATCTGTAGACCAATCAGCACTCAGTGGATTATGTGGTCAATATCACACCGGACTCCTTTATTTCCCATACATTGTCCTGGTACCCATTTTAGGCTGTATACACGACACGTGTACCCGCCATGGGTTGTAGTTATTATGCCTTTTTGAAGCACAAACTATCGTCTGTTAAGACGACAAGTTGCCAATTTGTATGTGTGTACCCGGAGATACTGCCTTGTATTTCGGTGGAATCAAAAACAATCAAATAGAGAGGTTCTAGAAAAACTGGGAATAAAAAGAGAGTTGTGAAAGAAATAACAGAGGCAAGTGAAATATTTCGGCTATGTTAAAAGACAACACTCAAATAAAAACCATACTAAGGGTAAAGTTGAAGGCAAGTGAACAATAGACAAGGATACAAGTGGAAAGATAACATCAAGAGATGGATGAACTGAGGGAATGTACAATCAAAGTGAGAGGCAGACAGTGTTGGAGATCCAATGCAGTCTTCATTGTGAAGATGGCACCTGATTGATTGAAACCCGTGAGCCGAGGTCGGTGGGAAAATAAAACCATTCACCTCGTTGGTGGATTCGAATACATAACCTCCAATACAGCAGGCACGCGTGTTGTTAGCCACTTTCCTACCGTGGCTTCCTAGCTGTAATAAATACAGAACGAATATGCGCATATGTGTGGCAGTAAACATATAGTGGTATATTAATATGCACGTTTAACTTTCCTGTACTGGTTAGTGTTGGTCGTGCACATCTGTGACAGTGCTTGACGAAATGTGTGCCCGCAGGCCTATCTCGGTGGGCGTAACTGTTGTTGTTGTTCTTCTCAGTGCTTCTGGGTTGTTAGCTGTCGGCAGCCTATTCTTATGTAGGTGGAAGAGCTTTGCAACTGTTCTATGGACTCTGAATGACTGTTAGATAGGACTGTACTAACTTCTTCCTGGTGTTTGAAAGTATAGAGCGCTTGAAGAAAAGATGATCTATGATTTTACAAGAGCAAGAATTAGAGATAAACACCTTGTGCCACACAAATTGAAAGGCAGAAGATCAAATGGTTTGACCATCTCGTTAGAATGCAACGCTATCACCTACCAGCACTGGCCTTACAGCAACGAAGATCTACTATGAGAGCAAGAAAATGGGTTTACAACACCAAAGACGTACAATCACACGGAATGATACTATCCAGTGCCATCCATCGGCCGCTGGAGCTGCAATTATTCCTCTCCACGACGCTTGACGGCAAAAGTGGAAGAAAATGATGAAGAACTAGGGCAGCACAGAGATGCGTGGTCGCTATTGATCCAGTTTAGAAGGTACTGTGGTTTAATGCTCGCCTCATGTGGTGGACGGTTGGGATTCAAATCTCTAGAAAACGTTCAGCAGTTTTGAATAGTAATGTTGTGCCACTAGTTTGGCCAACATCCGCTCCGCGTGAAAACAGACTAACCGAAGATGGGGACAGACTAAAGTTGACTGCTGTTTCTTTGAATTTATTCATTTTGGGATTTGAAAGTGTACGAAGAAGAAGACTATGAAGATAAAGAAGAAGAAGAATAGGATGTGGTGGACGTTAAAAACAGTTAGCAATAAATAACAAATATTCCTGGACAGATGCCTGAGCAGGGTAACAATGGTTTGGTAGAATCATCTACATGGAGCTCATGGAAGGGTTAGATACAGTTCAGTGGTTCACGAGATGAGGAGATACTGTCGTTAGGTAGGTTAGGTTAGGACACACACTGGAAGACAAATAAACCCCCAGTTAATAGCGTAATTATAAAATGCGCTAGACAAACCTAAGACAAACGAACGATAAAATTAGACAAAAATAAAGCTTCACGCCCGCGGTGAAGTGAGACTGAGCTACCGCTGCACAGCTGCGGTGGTATAGTTGGTAGTGTGCTTGCTTCTCAACACAGTTCAATCCTCGGCAGTGGTAGGATGTTTGTCTGACGGTACGACGTCGGGATCCAGCGTTATGTGGGCACTGGGTAATTATGCTGGAAGTTCTTATGCAAGGAAGGGCTGCGGGCACGGGAAATTGTCACCACACCTTATTAGCCCATGACTTAGTATATGTGAGGAGCCGCGAGAACGCTAGCCTGCCGACCTGCTGGTCATGGGTTCGAATTAACATCGAGTGGTATTCTTAAATGTGCCTGGACACACAGCTCGACCTCAATGTCTTGAGAAGTAAAGAAGGCCCATGTTACAGTGACCACATCTCTCAAGTGCCGAATGGGCTACACAATATGGGTTTAACACCATATGCCCAATCATCATCATCATCATCATCATCATCATCATCATCATCATCATCATCATCATCATCATCATCATCATCATCATGTGCCATGCCGTTCGGTTTTTTGGTCACATTCCAACGCTCCTGATTTCTTCGGGATTGCAATAAATATATAATTACATAATTCAGGATGTATATATATATATACGCATCATATTTAAAACAAAGTTAGTTGCATATCCTTTACAGGATGTCGCAGTCAGCCCCAAAATGTTTTGGCTGTTCGTGATTTCTTGGCAAGTTTACTTTCAGTAGTTTGCCATTGCTTTCTGAACGACCAACACTCATACCATTTTCATAGAAACCAACGTCAGACGGCCTGCTGCCAAATCTCCCCCAACTGTGTTTCGATCGCGGTATGCGGGATTACGAACTGCTCCCGTAAGCCCTTCGCAACGGAGCCGGCGCGCACCATATACCCTAGTAAAAATTTCCCCCATTCCTTTCCCGTACTAAATGTGAAGACCTAACACATCAGGCCCCTAGCCCAGGGCATGATATCTACCGTGATGACATTGTACCCAATATACACAACCATGCTAGTGGATGCATTTGCGCTGCAGTGCCAGCTTTGAGACAATACAGTTCGTCGAGGAGTTCTGTAAACACAGTTTGTGATACCGCCAGCTGCAGAACTTGATTTCTGTAACACAACAAATGTCACGATAATGTTGGGCAATTATATACTGCCAAGGAAAGTATGACCCCTTGTGATTTCAGCCGCGGGGTTTCCGTGTAGAGTGAAAGCGAGGCTCTCAGCTCGTTATGTGAAACAAAATAGCGTATAATAATTATTCACCGCTGTCCACGTTAAAGACAAAGGAAATAAACGCGCATTTAGTTGTAAACTGAACAGGAATAAATGCAGTGCTCTTTATATATGCATGAATAAATAAGGGGCAACAGGTTACGTGTAGATTTATCTTCTTCTTCTTTCACCTTCAAACTTCAAGATGGAGTTTATTCTCAAACGGAGTGGGTGTGGTGCAAAATAGTTTGTTTCTGTTCTGCATATGTTGGACACTCTTGTAATAAATGCTTAACTGGCATTTTACCAGCTTCACAGTTGCATTCATCTGTATCTTCTGTCTTTAGTTTATGAAATGTGCTGTATTTCAGCCTAATGTGTCGTGTGCTGAGTCTGAAGATTGTTACTTGTTCTCTTCGGTTGAGTTGGTAGTATGCATCATGTTTCCGGTAGCTTGATTCTATAATTATTTCTTATACATCTCTGTATAATTATATTGAACTGAGTCAAGAACCGACATCACAGCACTCGGGACATTCCCACACTCGCTCCGTCCTCGTCTTCAACATTCAACGAGTTTCCCAGTACTAATGATACCAGTAGCCAGGCTTCAGTCCCATCCCATCCCATCCCATGGTAATTTATGCCTGTCCCATCCCATCCCACCCCATGGGATTCCCATGATAATACTAATATGGAATACAGTTCAAATAAAATTATGAAATTTATGAAAGTTTAGGGTTAATGTCTACTAAATAGGACTACATGAACAAAGAGACATGTAAAACAACAGAATTTATTAATTATAATATTCAAGAGTATTTTATTAAAACAAAGTCTTATCTAAATATGACAATACAGTGTCATTCTAACACTCTCATTCTGTTTCCGAGTCACTCTGCTCATTCAGCACATTATCAATTTACTGCTGATTGACTATTTCTAATAATTCAGTTAATCCAGGTAATCCCTGAACCATTTCCACAATTTTCATCTTACATGCAAATCTGAAATACACAGAGCTGGTAACATTCGTTTTAGTAACTTACTCAAAAACAATCCAGCTGCACTAAATAAGCTCTCTACTGCCGCTGAGGACACTGGTATGGCCAAAACAATATTCGCACTTGCTTTTAGCAGTGGAAACCTATGTTCATTTTCCCAATAATTTAATGGTTGTGAAGTTGGTTGCCGTAATTTTTGAAACATGGTGACTTCATCCTCAAGGCATTGTTGGATGTGATGTAATTAGTTCAACAACTGTTTTTTGGCCACGCATTTGACAATATTGGTGGTGTTTTGTTACTTCCCGCTGCTTGGCTTCAAAGAATCTTTTGATTTTAGTAGAACCACCGGAACCACATTTCATGCTATGCTGTATTGCAACTCCATAGCCACTTTCATTATTTAATTTTTCATTAATCAACTTATACCAACTGTATAGCGTTTTGAACTTTGCACAGGAAACAAATGGTGCTTAAATACTTACAGATATTTTAACTGCTTTAACATCAGCTATTGAAGACTTTACAAGTTCTTTTGGAACATCATTCAAGTGACATTCTCCCCCACTCACTATCTTAGCAACAACAGTTTTAGTAAGATCCTGGAACTCATATTTTTGGTTGGCCATTTTGGGGTACCGTAGGCTTACACATCCTACACTCAGTAACACCGTGACTTCAAGTGACTGCCTTCTCAAATTATTTGAAATTAGGACTACTATATATTTATAGACTATAAATATAGTACCTAATATTCAACCAAATGAGAATACTGCAATTCAGCAACAAAACAACTTCGATTACAGCAGATTAAAACTAGCTTCATATTTACAAATCGCCAAAGACGGCAATCAACAACTACAGCAATAATGGCTGACTAGCAGCGCGCATGCGCGCATTTATTTATTTATCCGGTGTGCCACCACGAGATAAAGAATTGATACAAATATATAAAGAACAAAATAAGGATAAAAGGCTTTAAAAAGGTAAAAAAAATTTTTATTTTTAAATTAAGGGTAACTCTGGCGTAGATCAAGTTGCTATGACATGGCTACAGTTCCATGTGCCCCATGGGAAATACACATGCGTGCTGTCCCATCCCATCCCATGGGACGTTTCCCTGCCAGTAGCATTCTGTTTATGTGTCCATCTATCCTTTCCTGAGTGTTGCAATACTAGTCACTTCCTGTCGCACCATTCTCTTCAGGCCATGATGAATTGTCTATCATTCCAATCGCTTTGAACTCAGGCGAAGTCTCCATACAGTTGCTACGACTTCTAGTGCACTGGACTAATTTTTGCTCGTGGAATAGCTTTCTTTATTACCAGTATCCCTCGCCATCAGATGAACCCATTCCTACTTCTGATGTACTTGTAATTTAAGTCCCCAAGTCAAGGACGAGAAGTCCAGATGACCTTTGTAGGGGTTGAATCCACTGTCTCATCATCTGCACACCGGATGTTTAAGAAAGAGCGCTCTTGTCCATTCGGCATGCTGAGCTCCGGATCCCAAGGGTTCGTGAGCACATCTGCCTTATTGTATTCTCAATGAAAGGCTGCGGGGAAACACTGGGAGCATTTATTTATTCATTCATGAGGTCAATCCGTCCCAAGACTGGCACTGAAGTCGTCTGATTATCTCTCTCTCTCCCCCCCCCCCCCCTTCCACCGTCTCATAATACCAGCATCTTTTTTCAGCTTAGAATAAGTTTGTGCCCCAACGTCGTTCCATTCTTGTGTTAAGTAGTTTTTCCTTGGATGTCCTCTTTCTCTTGCCATGAATCTTGCTCTCCCGTATTTTCAATAAGAAGTCTCATTGTCGCATCGTGTCTAGTCTAAAACGATCCTTTTTTGTATGATGCTCAGTGGCTGCTGAAGAATAAGGAAAGTAACCAAGCATTTATTACTCTTACTTCTTCAATCCTAAACAGCTGTTATTTGTCTTTAACCACTAAGGAACGTAAAATCGTGGGTACTACTGTGGATGGTAGTAACGTTCTAGAACATCTAGCCATACCAATATAATTGCAATATTACTGTACATGGAGAAAAGAAGAAGAAAGGTGTAGATACGTACATATTGTTCCTCTCAATCAGAGTCCGAATCACACTCGTATAATATTTGTTTGCTTTTGTGTTGTTCTTGATTCTGCTGCAGACGGTAATCGGTGTTTTATCGTATGAATTGTTGTATTAAAGAAATTCTACGCACGAGTGTGGGAAAAGAGATTATTTAGGTTCTCACCTGTGGAGTCGTTAACACGGTGCTGAAGAACGTTAGCATTCAGTGCTGTCAGCTGTTTGAGGATGTGCCAGGTCTGTGACACCTGCATCTTGTTACTGGGATTGAAACCAGATTTACAGTCGCTTCATTTGACCTGTCTTCTTCTTCTTCTTCTTCTTCTTCTTCTTCTTCTTCTTCTTCTTCTTCTTCTTCTTCTTCTTCTTCTTCTTCTTCTTCTTCTTCTTCTTCTGCTGCTGCTGCTGCTGCTGCTGCTGCTGCTGCTGCTGCTGCTGCTGCTAATCTTCTTCTTCTTCTTCTTCTTCTTCTTCTTCTTCTTCTTCTTCTTCTTCTTCTTCTTCTTCTTCTTCTTCTTCTTCTTCTTCTTCTTCTTCTTCTTCTTCTTCTTCTTCTTCTTCTTCCTCCCGTTCTGTTTGCTTTATTTTGAATCTTTGATGCCTAATCTTGAGCGATAACCAGGATCATGACGCTCCAAGTCTCTGTCATGTGATATGTTGATGTATTTGCTGTTATTTACATTACTGTGTTGTACTCAGCTGTTTAGGCTTTCTACATACATCTTCCCGTGTCTCTCTCGTCTAGTATTTTCCTACATAAGCCACGTGTCTCTGCCCCCCCCCCACCCCCGTTAGCACTCCCCATACATTTCATTGGTCTTTCTTTTCCTTATGGTTTTGCTGAGTCATCTCTTCACGCCTGCAGCTAGTAATATATCAGCGTTTGTTTCTCCTCTTTTCACGATATTCTCAACATTCCTCTAAAGAACCACACCTCTACAACATTCTTCTAAAATACCACAACTCCACAACATCTTTCTAAAACTCCACATTTCCACAAAATTCTTCTAAAACACCACATCACCACAACATTTTTCTAAAGCACCACATCTTCACAACATTCTTCTAAAACACCACATCTTCACAACATGCTTTTAAAACACCACATCTCCACAACATTCTTCTAAAGCACCACATCTCCACAACATTCTTCTAAAACACATCTTCACAACATTCTTCTGAAACAACACATTTCCACAACATGCTTCTAAAACACCACATCTCCACAACATTCTTCTAAAGCACCACATCTCCACACCATTCTTCTAAAGCACCACATTTCCACAGCCTCCAACAGCTCCGTAATTTCACTGCCAATTGCTCATCATTCACATCCATACAGAAGAGCAGGACACACACAGCTTAACAGTAAGCGGATTTTGTAATTGCCGTGATACGTATTTCTGATTGTCATTTCATTGCTCGTGTTTGCAAGCACATCTTTGAATATGGCAACTCTTTAATGGTATCTCTGTGTCCTATCTTCTGTCATATATTCACTGTGTAGATCATAGGTGTCATCATCATCATCATCATCATCATCATCATCATCATCATCATCATCAATCATCTTCATCCTGCACTCTGCCAGCTGGCATAGGTGTTCATGTCTCTTCACAGATCTCTGCTCTCGGTACTCAGGTTCAGTTTTGCTTTATGCCATAGGCTCAGTCCATCCAGCGTCATTTCTCCTGGATTGCCTTGCCTCTTTCCCCACTGATATTTCCAGTTGTCACGATGGTCTCCGATCCTCTCTTCTCATCACATGACCAAAGAATGCAGGTTTGTCTCTTTCTTATTGTTGTATATAATATAGTTTCACTAGCATCTTCCAGGCAATCGTTGCCAGTTACTCTGGCAGTCCAAGGTATTCGCAACATTCATCTCAGGAACCACATCTCCGTTGCTTCCAAACTCTTCCTCCTTTGTCCATTCGCGTTCCATAATTCACTGTCACACTGCAAAACATGTTCTATATTTAACATTTCAGTACTGTCTGTCCATCAATGACCAAGTCCTGCAAGAAACAAACGAAACCCATAAACTGATTAGAGGAATTAAACGCACACAGTCACAATGTTTTGAACACTTTATGAGATGAAATAAATTGGAGAACTTGGTGGTAGCTGGCAAGATTGAAGGGAAAAGGACAGGGGGAAAGCAGAGAAGTAAATACCTGGGTGGCTTGGCCACGTGGTATGGTCGAGACAAGAACATAGCTGATCTACGACTCTTTTGACCGTGTGAGATTGCGAAACATGATAACCCACGCTTATCGACGTGGCACATGATTATGATGATGACTGTCTGTCTACCAACGTTACAGTAACTTATTGCGCATGATACTTTTTATTTACCAAAGGACATCTTTTTTGGTGAATAACAGATTTGTAAGAGATCTCAGGGTCGGCCTCTACTACGATACAAAGATGTGTGCAAGCGGGGCATGATTGATACAGGCATCGATAATTCACATTGGGAGCAAGTCGCCGCTGAACGTGTTGCATGGAGGGCAAACATCAGAAATGGAATAAAGACAAAGGAGAAAAGTATGGCAGATAAGTCACACACCGAGCGTGTGAGACGTAAGATGGTGCATGATGGTGGAAATGACCACGTGTTCACATGCATCCACTGTGAACGGACATTTACAGCGCGAATTGGCCTTACCAGTCACATTTGCTACCGTCATAGGTAAAAGTTATTATGCCTTTTTGAAGCACAAACTATCGTCTATCAAGACGGCAAGGCTCCAATGTAACTTTTTATTTTCTAACATGCACTTTGTCTTTCACCATTTTCTTTACCTGCCCACACGATTAGAAACCAGCGGGGTTTCCTTACTTGTATAGCCTTGACCTAAATGTAATACAAGGTATTGTATACCCCCTCAACAACGAAAAGAAATAAAAATAGACAGGCACTCGACCCAAAATCAGATGGGAAGGCCAGGCCAGGAAAGATGGGAGTTAGTCACTCCTCAAGGAATAAGTGTGATCTGTGGCACTTCACATTATGGCTGGGGTAGCTGCAACACAATTACCTGCTGTCTGGGTTGTGATCATTCCTAGCCAGATAAAGCTTTTGCCTTGTTGAAGTGTAGTCTGTTTCCTATCCTCCCTCTTCTTCCCTCTCAACTTCTTCCCCTCTCACCTTCTTCCCCTCTCCCCCTCTCATCTTCTCCCTTTCTTTCTACCTCTCCATCTTTCTCTCCCCATCCCTCTCTCTCTCTCTTTCCCTCCCTCCCTCTCTCTCTCCCTCCCTCTCTCTCTCCCTCCCTCCCTCTCTCTCCCTCCCTCCCTCTCTCTCCCTCCCTCCCCCTCTCTCTCTCTGTTTGTCCGGTCCCATTTCTCACCGGCTTTTCTGTTATGTTAGTTTGCTGTTGTTTTCTTCACCGCCAACGCTCACACTATTGTAGAAATCAACGTAAACAGATCTGCTGCCAGATCTTTTGTGGCTGACTTGGAACCTGGTGTGTCGGGATTGTGAAACTGCGTTCACTATCCTTAAGCCACACACGGTCACACACTAAAGAACAATGAAATACTAGTACGTTTCCAGGGCTGCCCTTTGTCTCAAATCCATAGTTCATTGTTCTTACTGCTATTGCATAGGATTCTGCTGTCCTAACTTATTTCATTGTTCTTACTGTTATTGCATAGGTCAGTGGTTCTCAACCTTTTTTGGCCCATGTCCCCCCCCCCCTTTCACCATATGTTGAGAATGTCATTCCTCCCCTTTCGTATTTCCTCCCTATAAATCCCCCCTCCCCCATTCTGCCCATACATAGTATACGTAAAAATGGAAGCTAACTGTAATAACACATACTAGAACAAGTTTAGACGCCTACATAAAACGTTATTTGTGGGTCTACTTACGTTATAAGACGAATATCAGAAGGGCGAGGAGTGCAGAACCGTAAGTATGGAGGAAAAAACAATATCAAGTAATCGGTTCTTGTATTAACACGATCTTGAAATAATTTTCTTTCCCCCCTTGGAAACCCTAAAATCCCCCCCCCCCTCCTCCTGGGGGGGGGGGGGAAGGAATTCCCACCGGTTGAGAACCATTGGCATAGGGCCCTACTCTCCTAGCTTATTTCATTGTTTTTACTGTTATAACATAGGGCCCTACTCTCCTAGCTTATTTCATTGTTTTTACTGTTATAACATAGGGCCCTACTGTCCTAGCTTATTTCATTGTTCTTACTTTTATATCATAAGGTTCTACTCTCGTGGCTATATTGTCAATGTTCTTACTGTTATTGCATAGGCTAGCACCGTTTCCATATGTAATAGAGCAGCCACATAACTTGTAAACAACAGTTTCGTTACTTTAAACACAGAATCCACAAACAATAATTTGCACGCTTTATTGCCTGGATCTGGTCAAGTTCATACTACAGTTATATATCATCTGAAGTGAATAAATGAATAATACTTTAGCTGAAACAATTAAATCACACAAATACACGTATTGTTCGAATGTGGAGCTTGTGTTGTCAAATCAACACATTGTGGCTTCTGTATTAAGATTCACTGAAGAAATACACAGTTTTCAGTTTGTATTGCTGATAGATAGTTCTTGTTTTTACTCTTTCTGAAATTCTGGCCGGACGTTCACACGTAACATTATCTGTGGCAGTGAGGATACGGGCTATCTGTTACAGTAACCGCTGAAAGCTAGAACTGTGATTGTTGTGTGCTGTGCACTTGACACCCGTCTGTAATGTGTTTGAAGTGTTCCACTTTACAAAATATATTGTTCGTTCTCTTTAGTGCAATAGCTTTCAGTTTGTCTATTGTATAATATAGTGTAATGGTTCGCCCGTTACGCTGACAATAGGATGCGCTAATTCACACGCAAAGATAAGTCCAGTGCACTAGTAGCAATGGTAGTATGGACAACGCTTGAGTTCAAAGAGAGCGAACTGAAAAGTTTAAAAAAAAAAAAACCATAAAAATACCCCCACAATTTTTTTAAAGTGGCATAAGAAGAAAACAAAAGAATTTAAAGAATCTAGTTTCTATGCCTTGTTATATCAAGGGGAAGAGAACAGGGGGAGGGCAGAGAAGTAAATACATGGATGGCTTGGCCACGTTGTATAGTCGAGATAATAACACTGAGCTGATCTACGACTCTGATGATCGAGTGAGATGGCAAGAGATTACCGCCCACGCTTACCGGCATGGCACATGATGATGATATATTGAGAATACGATCATTATCGCATGCCGTGCCAAATTCTGCATGTCTTTGAACATGTCTTGATTCCTTATGTTCTGGATGTTATTCCTCCATGTCCGTGAATGTGTAGTTATTGTCAATGATTTGCTTAGTATGCAGTATCACAGACACAAGAGTTGCTAGTTTCCTACGCTAGTTACTAAAATATTCAAGGCTGTTTACAAGTGGAATGAATGGTCACCAAGCGATAATAGGCCGTGGGTGTTTGTTTGTTTGTGTTAGAACTATTACGTGCTCTGATATGCGCATTGTTGTCACCGTCTGTTGTTTGTTCTATTGTCCTTGTAAATATTGTTACATATGTCTTTGGCCAAGCCATTTTCTAAGCTACCGACATTTTCACACTCATCTGTCCCTGTTTTGCGTAGCTGCTAATACAAGTATAACTTGTATAAACATAATAATAGCATCGTCTCATCTCATCTCATCTCATCTCATCTCATCTCATCTCATCTCGTTCCTCTTGTACCTTGCGGTGTCGAGGTGAAGCATAAACAGCGGGATATAGCCCGTATATGGGCTTTATATATCGAGATTCCCATGGACTCTGGTCTTCCCCCTGTCCGTCGTTTACACGGTCGGCCTCTTCCTCTAGTTCCATAATAGTAGTCACTGAGTGAATCCCGAGTTCCACGATTCACTTGTTCATCCCCTACTCCTGTCAGCTTCAACGTTGACGTCTTGTCCAGAAGCAACTTTAAACTACTGAACGAAAAATAGACTAGACTATCAACATGGGGTTGATTGCAACGTACTGAACAGGACCTGCAACGTGTTGTTTTGTATTCCTCTTTAGGGGCAGCCGTGGCTGAGAGGTTATGGTGTTGGTATCAGGCTCACAAGGCATGGATCCATTGATATAACACGACCCCTGATCTCTTGGGTAGTGAGATCGGATATCTAGCCCTCTAGGATAAGGACGAAAAACTGGAGATCCCATGAGCAAGCTGTACAGGTTAAAAATCTCACGGCAGTTGGAAATTACAAAGAGTAGGCCATAACACCGATGCGCTGACAAAATTAGAGGCAAGACGAAACCTACTCACGAGAAGGTGGAGCCCGTGAACTTGGGTGCAATTTGCAGAGAAGAAGCAAATATGACATAGATGCATGCCGAAGTCGGAAACACTGATATTTGAGGCGCACAACTAGGCGTGACAGACTTTCATCGAAAGAGCAACACAGGTGAATAATATTCATTTATTATTGGTGAATATTTTCATCTCATCTGTCCCTTTTGGCTACACCTAATGACATCATAATCATCACGTGCCATGCAGATAAGCGTGGGCGGTCATGTTTCGCCATCTCACACGATCACCAGATCCGTGGATCAGCTTTGTGTTTTTGTCTCGATTATGCCATGTGGCCAAGCCATCCAGGTATTTACTTCTCTGCCTTCCCCTTGTTCTTTCCCCATCAATCTGGTTAGTTGTAACCAAGTTCTCCAGTTTATTTCTTTTCTTTAACGTGCCAAAAAAATGTTGACTGCCTGCATCTAAATTATCTAATCAGTTTACGGTTTCCATTTGTTTCTTGTAGAACTTGCTCACTGGTTTTTCTGTCTGTCCATGGTATTTTTTTGCATTTACCCCAGAAACATTTGTACTGCCATAAGATGTTTTTCAGCATGTCTGCTCATTGACCACGTTCCATATGCTTTTAAAAGAATATGTTCTATGCAGCACTTAACACTCTTATTCTCGTTGCAATTGACGCCTCCGTCGTGACACTTCCATCACCAATCGAATACCAATTGATCTATAAATATTACGGGATTGCACCTTGTCCCCAACACGCCTCATAGCGTGAATATGATCCTTGTACACTATCTAGCAAACTTGTTCACTAACGAGGGTATAGTGACAGCTAGAGCTGACAGGTTCAAATCTTTTATTTGATATGCCTTTCAAGTGTGTCTGTTCTGCACACTTCTGTCTATCTCGGCTACGCTTAGTGGCGTTATCATCAAGTACATTATCAGGACTTTGACATTATAAATGAGGCGCATTTAATGTCTATGCCTTTCAGATGTGTATATTGTCTTTAGATATCTGAATCTGTCTTTCTCACTTCATTCCCACCATGTCAGTGCCAGTCAGTACTGACATATCTATTAATTGCCTGGCATATTTCGCTGCATCTCGTCAGGTACATACTGCAGATGTCACACAACGTAGAGTAAAGTAACTAGATACATCGTTCATACACAAAATAGTCGTTTGTTACAGTTTGTAGAAGCCCTAATGATTCATCTACATAGGCCAATTTTGTGCAAACAGAAAGACATGGTAGTCAGTTTAAAATTACCATGGTAAACAATTGATATTACTGTGTGAACATGTGTATATTTCAGCTTGAAAGATGTATCTAGTTATTTTACTCTATGTTATGTGACATCTGCGGTATGTACCTGACGAGATGCAGCGAAATATGCCAGGCAATAAACGTACACTCTATGGTTTGTGTCTTCGTTATTCAAAGTCACTACGGGAAAACATTGTCTTGATATCTATTAATATAAAAATCATCACCAACACCTTAATCAGATGTCACGTTTCTCCCATTGGCTGAATGCAGATCACATGCTGTCAACCGTTCATGATTATAATTGCAACAGTAATGTCTGTAATTTGACACAACAGGGTTGCTGTGTACTCGCACTTCTTTATGATTTCATTCTGCTTTCTGAAAGAAAGCCGGAGTTGTGGGGAACGGTGTACGAACGCGATTCACAATCCCGCATAGCTGGCGGGAGATTTGGAAGGAGACCGCTTTGCGTTGGTATTTCATACAATGGTATGCGTGCCGGTCCTTCGGAAAGCAATGACTAAATACTGAACATAAACTTCCCAAGAAATCACAATAAGCCAAAAAATGCTGTAGTTGACTGCGACCTTCTGTAAACTTCTTAGAGAAATTTATATTGCGCAATGTTTATCATATTTCCCATTTAATGAGTTCAGATTTCTATGATGATATTTCATCGCTATGTTTTGTTATGTCTATTATATATTGTTATTGCCGTTTTAATAAACTATGTCTTTATGTTAGTTAACCTGAGAGCTAGAGATCCCCTACTTTGACCGATTGCCACAGTCACACCAATGCACACGCTGTTCTATGTTCCATATGAACTGGTCCATGTGACTAGGGTTGGAGGAAGTGATAATTTGCTGCTATGTATAAGTACCAAGCACTTAAAGATGTGCTCATTTCCGGATTCGAGATGATATCTACAAAACGGACACATGGGAGTGTGTTGTATTTGGATTATGTTAGTGATATACTTTGTGTTCCATGTTGGACAATCGTGCCGTTGTTCTTTTTATCAAGGCAAGTTGAAGCGTTCGCTAACTGAACGCCTGTTGTGTTTCCTTATGTTTGTCGAACGCCGCAACCGCGCGCATTCGCATGCATGCACTGTCCCCCGATCCAGCAGCTATCGCAAGGCATCTCTGCTCACTGTTTCCACGAGGAATAGTTTATATCTACTGACCTCGAAAGCGGCATTGTCGTGATTGACCAGGCTTCACTCCTAATTCATTCGAGCTTTCCTCTCTTTCTTCCACTCTTTGTGGATGCTGCTCTACCCGATTTCAGCAGGGTGTGTGTGGATCGTTGTTCTATGATGCGAATGAGTTTTGAAATGGTGAAGAAATTGGAAGTAGTGGTGATGCGGTTTTGAGAGGATTTGGGAATATCGTGGACAGGGTAAAAAAAAAAAAAAACTATCTCTTTTGTATTGAAAGCTGCATGTGATGCAGGGTCAAACATCAAACCCATAAGTAAAAGAAACATTAAATTTTCTGGGCATATCAAGAGAACACGTTGAATAGACAAAAGAGTCTTATGATAGCGCGACACACACACATGCACGCACACAGGAGACACACACGACGGAAGCAAGTCGCGCAACCCATCTGCAATAACTGGAAAGGATCACAGAATGATTGAATCCTGGCTAACAGCACAAGGTTGACGAGGTAGCGGGTTCGTTTCCTACTCTCTTTAGTTTGGACTTCGACGTTGACTTCTCGTTCAGAGGGCGATGGCAAACTACGGAACGTAAAATTGCCTAGAAACACGGATTTGATATAATGACTACTCGTGTCAGTTACACGGTTACTGTTGATGGTGGCAAAGACAGATGTGTTCATCGTAACTTCAAATATATAGGCACAGTATAATAACATAGCAACGCCATCTTCATCAACATATCAGATGACTGAGCGGGTTGGAGAGTCATGATCGCCGATCTCTGCTCCAGGCTAAGGGCTGAAAGAATAAGAGGATTGCCCTTATTAACTGTTTAGCCGTTCCGAGGCTTGTTGCTGTTCGGGTTTGTTGTTATCAGTTTTATAAATAATAAGGATGGCAAGGTGCAATGAACCAGGCTGATATATAGTGAATGTGGCCAGAGAGGCAATTCGATGACACGAATCAGAGTGACTGGATCTGCAACCCTGACCAGAACGTAAGAACATCACGCAAAAGGGGTGAAGCCAGACAAGAGAGATGTGCATGGGGGTCAGCGAAGAATAGTCAACCCGCCCGGAACTGGTGTCGTCGATCGCTGCACGCTGATAAAGATACTAGGAAGGGCTTCTGAGCACTTTTGAACTCAATGGATTGATGTGCAGTGAGAATAATCTGGTGACTACTCAGCCAACCAACCAGCCAACCAATCAGCCAAGGGTTGTCCATGTCTTATTGTCAGCTGACATCTTCCCGTTGAAGTTACGACTGACCATGATGCTGTAGATCTCTCTCCCGCGGTCTTGCGTCCACGGGGCCTGGTCCGGAATGAGTTGATACAGGAACACGTGAAGCAGATGACACCTATCCATAGACTAGTGCATAATCAGTACATCTCTACAGTAGCCGCTGTTCTTCTGCTGTTTAAAGAAGAAATGTTTCATTCTTTTGTTTTATTATCCCAACGACGGAGTTGGTCTTCTTCTTCCACGTTTGCATTTTATTTTTGAGCTCGCTCGCTTAGAACTCAAACGTAGTCCAAACACGTGCTACTGCTTCTAGTTTGCTGCACTGATGTTTGCTTCTGGATTAGCTTTCCATATTACTATTGTCCCGCGCCATCAGGCGAACCCACTCAGACGTATGAGGCACTTGTAATTTACGTCTCAAAGTTAAGGACGAGAGGTCAACATTTTAGTTCAAATAGCCGGTGCAGGTTAATGTTGTGTGTCCTTTACAGAACGTCGCTGTCAACCCCCACCCCAGGTTGATTTACGAGGCAATTTTACGTTCAGTAGTTTGCCATCGCTTTCTGAAGTCCAAACTGACGCGGGTAGAAACGAACCCGCTACCTAGTCGATCTACTGCTGTTAGCCAGGAGTATATTCCCCTGTGATCCTTTCTCGCTGTTTGTAGATCAGTTATGCTCTCGTTCCCGTCGTGAACATGTCTTCTCCTCCCTCCCTCCCTCTCTCTCTCTCTCTCTCTCTCTCTCTCTCTCTCTCTCTCTCTCTCTCTCTCTCTCTCTCTCTCTCTCAATCACACATTCATTCTGTTCTGTTTGATAGATAACATGTTTACTGTTGATGGTGACAAAGTCCTTGACATGACAGTTTCCCTGACAAATTTACCAATACCGATATCACGAACAGATTAGTTGATTATCGGGTTGGCTGTCTGCCAGAGGGGCTGTACATTTCTTTGAGTTGGCGTTTAGAACCAAAAAGTTTGTAAACAGTTAATAAACAATATAGTATTTATGTAACGAACCGTTGATTTAAGACAAAAACAAAAAGTATGTACAGATTAATAAACAATGTAGTAATTTATGTAACGCACTGTTGGTTTATAAAGTCAGGTCTTAGTCAGAAATGACTGAGCAACCGTATGACAATAGACTGTACTCTCTGCTTTTTTTTTAGCACCATTCGGCGGCGCACACCAAACAGCATCCCCTCCCCCATTGTGCCAACGGCTTCTGGACGAGGAACACAATTGGGAGGGTACAAGCCTCCTCCTAGTGCGAGGAAATGCAACCTAAAGACGAAATGCCATGGCAGGGCAGACCAGTCCCTAAGCCTTGGTTAGCAACTGGTCTAGGATGGAAGCTCTCTTGTTTCAGACGTACTGGTGTTTACTTTTCTTCGGGAGTAAACTAGGCAGGACGAGAGAAGGATCATGCTGCAGGGACAACACATGGTCTCTAAAATCAACCAAATCTTTGTGCTATGGAGAGGTATAACTCCATTTGACAAACTATCGCCTGTCAAGACGGTGTGTGCTAGCCAAGTTGGTGTAAGGTGAAGGTAGTCTCAGACAGATAACTGTCGGAATGCCTTCACATGTTTTAGGTCACGGCTTATGACGTTATGGTGTCCTCGGGACGAGAACACAGAGCTGATCCAAGGCTCTGGTGATCGAGAGAGATGGCGAATCATGACCGCCTACGCTTAAAGGCATGGCACATAATGATGTTAAGTTCGTGCGCTGCGTGATCTTCTTAATCGATCTATAGGAGGAGATAGAAGCAGTTAGAGGTTATCGGGATGTGCAATGAAATGGATCCGCGACAAACCCCAAGAAACTGAATACAATTTCGGTATGTCAGGTCTGTCTCTCCAACTCCTGGCCCACCATTCCCCTTCCTCACTTCGTGTACAGTCTGCGCGTTTTTGTTTGACCTCACGTAGATTTTTTCTTCTCCATCTTCCTTCCTGTTAGGAGGGGGAGGCGTCACACCTAGTTATGCACGTCCCAGGTTGATGCGTCCTACTTCGACATGCATTTGTGTCAGGTCTGCTCCCTCCAGATTGATTCCATCCAAGTTAGCTGGCTCTGTCCACCCGTGGTTAGGTTGGATGTCCTGACAACTTTGCTAGGGTAGGGGCGATTACCAACTACCGTTGAATTTTTAACGTGCATAACTGTCATCCAGGACCTGCTGCTTTTCGTCTTTATCCGAGAAGGCTGGTTATCCGACCTCACTACCAGAGAGGTTAGGGGAACGTGTGGGCAGATTAGATACCCGTGGTTCTTGGAAACATTCCCAGCACTATGCTGGGATCGAACCCCGTACCTTCTGGGCCCCGGGGAGGCCAGCCTGACCTGTCCATGAATCCATTGCCTTACATGGAGGACACCGAGGAGGACACCGAAACTTGTGCATGAATCCATTGCCTTACAGGGAGGACACCGAAACTTGTGCATGAATCCATTGCCTTACAGGGAGGACACCGAAACTTGTGCATGAATCCATTGCCTTAGAGCAGTGGTTCCAAAGTTTTTCAAGCAGAGGGCCATATCTACTATTTTCGGTAGTTAAACGGGCTACAACTGTATAAAATTTTAAAAGTCGTGCAATATCATTCTGACTTTTTACCCGTCAAATCCGGAGCACCGACGGTGTATACACTGTCCAATTTGGTCCATTCTACGTTGTTTTTCTCCACACACAACTTCAGAGTTTCAAACAGATCAGTCCCTTTGGTAGTTGCATGCATTGATTCAAGCCCTAGAAGTTCTTCAATGACCTTAAAATTATCGTTTATTGCTCGAACAAAAACTGCGACCTGAGCTGTGTCAGAATTATCAGTAGATTCATCCACTGCCAATGAAAGAAAAATTTACAATTTCTGATATGTGCCGCTTCTTGAAGATGATCATCGTTGGCTAATTCTTCAACTCGCCTGGCCATAATATTATTAGACAAAGGAATCTGATCAAATTTTGTTTCACACTTTTTATCGCCAAACATTCTAGCAGCAATTTTAAAAGAAGGCTTGATTATTTCTTATGCATCGGTGAACGACTTCTTTTTGCGAGCCAACAGAAAAGCGATTTCGTACGACGCAACAACAGCACTCTTTTTGCTCTGTTCGTTAGCCTTTGTGAAAAATGACTGCTGCCTGGTCAGAGAACTTGCTCTATGAAATCTTTTGTTAACTCCGAATTGATCAGATATTGAGCATTTATGTCTGAATGTGTGGTCGTGAAGTGTCGTTCAGATTAAATTTTTGTGTAACAGAAACTCAAAATCCGCAGGTTAAGTAAACTGGTTTACCACTACGGATAGGCAGAAACATCTTCACATTTTCGCTTTTTTACCATTGTTTGATTTTAGATTTTCCACACTTATGTTTATAGGCTTAACGGTAAAGTTTTCTTTGAAAAAATATAATTTCAACACAATACTACCGACTCTGCTAAACAGTTGTAACAGACGACAACATAGCGCCTTGCGCACTCTGATTGGTCGAGAATGCTGGGATATGGGAACTTCATAACGTTTCATTGTGAACTGAACAGGCGCATTCGATAATATCTGAGCATAACAACCACGAGCAGAGTAAATTATCGCACGCTGACGGGATGCTCCGACTGCATTTTTGTTTCTAAATTATTAAAACATATTATATTAAACAACGAGGCCTCGCGTGCCACTTTCTTACAGCTGGCGGGCCACAAGTGGCCCGCGGGCCGTGGTTTGGGAACCTCTGCCTTAGAGGGAGGACACCGTAACCTGTCCATGAATGCATTGCCTTACAGAGAGGACACCGAGGAGGACACCATAATCTGTGCATGAATTCATTGCCTTACAGGGAGGACACCGTAATCTGTGCATGAATCCATTGCCCCACAGGGCGTTAGAATCTGCTCCCTCAGAGATAAGACCGGTATTTAGGGAACATTTGCAAAAAAGATCTGACGTCAGCACAGGGAATAGATGTCTGGTGATTGAGGTCAGTGCTGTCCGGAACATCTCTACTACATTGGACATAAATCTCAGGGAAGAGTGGTCGTATGTAGATCTTCCAGTTGGGGGTGGGGGGGGGGGGGGGGGGATAATCTTCTTCGGGAACAGCACACACAGATTTAAAGAACAACACGAAATTAGAAAATGTAATAAAATTAAAATATAAACTGAAAAAGTACAGGTTTGAAACGTTGCTAGGCTATTACACACCCTTCCTTCCTTCCTTCCTTCCTTCCTTCCTTCCTCCCTCCCTCCCTCCCTCCCTCCCTCCCTCCCTGCTCGCTCGCTTGCTTGCTTGCTTGTTAGTCTGCTTGTGTGTATGTCTATATGATTTCTCGCTCTATCCACCTCTGCCACCTGTGGCCTCCTCGTGGGAGAAACGAGTAGCAACTCAAGCACACCGTCTCCATACCCTGATTAGTTTATAGATCAACACTGACTGTCTTCAAACATGTATAAACATGCAGCTATGACCAGCTTCACCAAGATGAAAGGGAGTACCATCGACCAGGCACATCCCCAAACATCCTAGAAAATAAACACCACCAAAATAGACCTCCTGAGTGATTGCAATAATCTATGGCAGTCGGCACTCACACGATCTTGTTGAAGAAATATCGAATGTTGGCTTTTCTGCCCCCAAAATCATGCTACAGACATCACGCTACCTTATTGATTGCTCAATTTGCCTTGCAAGTGGCGATTGGTTTCACGCGGTTACTGTCCAACCCTCTCGTTGCTTCCAGGCGATATATTCAGAATACAGTAAATGTACATTCGTCGTTTCCGAGCGTTGTATTCAGAAAGCAGTACATTTCCGTTCGTCGTTTCCAAGCGTTATATTCAGATAGCAGTAATTTCCGTTCGTCGTTTCCAAGCGTTATATTCAGATAGCAGTAAATTTCCGTTCGTCATTTCCAAACGTTATATTCATATACAGTAACTTAACATTCATAATTTCGAAGCGTTGTATTCATATACCAGTGATAAAAATCCGTCATTTTTAATGTAGCAGTAGAAAAACATTCACCATTTCAAAGTGTTATATTCAGCTAACCATAAATCAGTATTCGCCATTTCAAAGTGTTATATTAAGCTTACAGTGAATTAACATTCGACATTTCCAAGTGTTCTATTCAACTAATAATAAATCAACATTCGTCATTTCCAAGTGTTCTATTCAGCTAACAATAAATCAACATTCGCCATTTCTAATTTCCCCCTCTGTCTGTCGTTCGCTCCATCGCCCCCCCCCCTCTGTCCCGTGTATAACTCTCTTTCTCCCCCTCTCTTTCCTTCATGCCATTCTCTTATCTCTCTTCTCTCTTCTCTCTCTCTCTCTCTCTCTCTCTCTCTCTCTCTCTCTCTCTCTCTCTCTCATTGACTTTCATTTTCTTACCCTCCTCCCACAAATCTAACCCTCTTTCTTCCCATGCCCTTTTCTCTCTCTCCTCTCTCATCCTCTCTCCTCTCTCATCCTCTGTCTTTCGCGCTCTCTTTCTCCCCCTGGATCTCACCTCTCCTCTCTTTCTCTCTCCTCTCTCTCACCTTTCCTCTCTCTCTAATCTCTCCTCTATCTCAACCCCTTTCTCTCCCCTCTCTCTCTCTCCCCCCCCCTCTCTCTCTCTCTCTCTCTCTCTCTCTCTCTCTCACTCTCTCAAAATCCATTGATCAGACATCGCCGCATGCTAATGATTGTTCATTTTGCCAGGCTAATACGACCATTGCCGGTTTCCGTGGCAAAGACGTTACGGACGCGGTTCGTAATTCCGCGTATCTGCCTTAGAAACACCGCTGCGACCGATTTGGCAGCAGAACGTGTCTCGCTGGACTTTAACGTGATGGTATGGGAGCTGGTCGTTCAGAAAGCAATGGCAGACTACTGAACGTAAACTTGCCAAGACATCATCAACAGCAACAATACTGGTGTTGACTACGACGTCCTGTAAATGGATATGAAAAAAAAATAATGCGACCATTAGTCTCAGATGAAAGGAAAGGTTAAGGTCATTCTATTATTTGTTCTCTCTGGCCGAGGGGTTACAACACTTTCTCCGTAATCCCGTTTATCACGCAGTCTCGTAGCGGGCGAGAGCTGGAAGCGGTTCGACCCCTGCTGGTGACTTGCGGGATAACCGAGCCGGCCGCTCAGAAAGCAATGGCAAACTACTGAGCGTAATCTTGCCAAGAAATCAACAGACAGCTGAAATATGCTGCTGTTGACAGCGATGTCCTGTAAAGGATATGCGAATTAAAAAAAAAAAAAAATCTGTAATCGGGACATTGGCGTGCTCAACTGCCTCTCCCTATCGTGTGTTTATCACCCAGACCCGTGTCTGCCGCCCTGGGCGATGCTGGCCACACACATCCTCATGTATGTAAGTTGTTTTTCTCGGTGAATTATGTCTCTATTTGTGCCTTATGTTGTAGATTTTTACTCCGCTGTAATCTGTACGGCTTCAGCTGTAGGCTATGTTGGTGACACGTATCCTCGTGTAAGTTGTTTTTCTCGGTGAATTATGTCGGCGTCTACGGGTTATGTCGGTGAATTAAACCTTGTTATATGTCTCTGACTATAGGTCAGTGGTTCTCAACCTTTTTTGGCCCGTGCCCCCCTTCACCATATTTTTAGGACGTCATTACCCCCCTCACCATATTTTTAGAACGTCATTCCCCCTTTTTCGTATTTCCTCTCTAAAAATTTCCCCCTGCCTCTACACAGTATATGTAATAATTGAAGCTAAATTTAATAGCACATACTAAAACAAGTCTAGACATCTACATAAAACGTGATTTGCGGATCTACTTACGTTATCAAATGAATTTCAGAAGGGTGATTCGTACAGAACCGTAAAGTATGAAGGGAAAAACAATATCAAGTAATCGGTTCTTGTATTAACGCAATCTAGAAATAATCTTAATCCCCGCCCCGCCCCCCCCCCCCCCCATGGAAACGCTAAAATTCTCCCCTGGGGAGGGGGAATTCCCCACCGGTTGAGAACCACTGCTATAGGTTATGTTGCTGAATTATACCTCGCTGTATGTTTCCATGTATGGATTATGTTGGTAATTTTTATATCGCTGTATGTCTCAGACTAAATTTTATATCGGTTAATTATACCCCGCTGTATGTCTCCGACTATTGGTTATGTTGGTGAATTATACATCCTTCCCACTCCTTGCGGATATCAAGACCAGTTACATTGACCTCTCTGCGAGCCATTTCCAGTTTACACTTGTGTATCTAGGGTCTTTGTCTTGTATCATCCTAGAAGAGCCATTCGTCCCTAATTTGCGTGCTTATATTGTCGGTGTCGGGGGTTTGAACACGCACCCACTTTAAAGCCAGTGTAAACATTAACTGAATTTAGAATAACCTTGGGATTTCATGCCTCTTAAAGAATCCAGAACTAACACAATATGACAGTCACCACCACGTGACCTCGGTGCATTACACTGATTGGGTGACCGAGAAATGGGCAGTGTGCGCGCGTGTTTGTGGTTATTTGTGCGTGTTTGTTGTTACTTGTTCCATTACGACACATCACTGGGTGTGATGGTCACTGTGTGTTTTATCAGTCGGGGACCAGTTGTATAAGATGAGATTCTTCTGTAGCTCTCTTTCACTGTCCCACCTCTCTCTCTCTCTCTCTCTCTCTCTCTCTCTCTCTCTCTCTCTCTCTCTCTGTCTCTCTCTCTCTCTCCCCCTCTCTCTCTCTCTCTCTCTCTCGGTAGGGTAGATGAGAGATGCATGTGTTGATGGGCGGGTGGGTGATGTGTGGGTGTGAGTGGTTGATGGATGAGTGCGTGAGTGGGTGGATGTGTGTGAGAGATGAGTGTATGGTTGGGGGATGTGTGTGTTTGTGGGAAGATGTGTGTGAGCGGCGAATGTGTGTATGTGGGGTATATGTGGGTGGTGGGGTGTGTGTGGGTGGGAGGTGTGTGTTTTTTTTGGGTGATTATGGGTGGGGGTTATGTGTGGGCAGGTGGGGAGATGTGTTTGTGAGTGGGGATGTGTGTATAGGTGGGGGATGTGTAGTTGAGAGGTGGCGGATATTGGGTGGGTGAGTGGGTGTAGGTTGGCTGATGTGTGTGTGGGTGGGTGAGGAAAATTGTGAGGGTGCGGGATGTATGTGTGGATAGGTGCGGGATGTGTGGGTTGACGGGGGTATGTGTGTGTGGTTTTGTGATGTGTGTTTTCTGGGTGGTTGCGGGTGTGTGGGTGGAGATTATGTGAGTGGGTATGTACGTGTCGGTTATGGAATGGGTGGGGATGTATGTGTGGGTTGGGAAATGTGTGTGGGTGGGGGATCAGTGAGTTTGTGGCGGCACGTTTGTTTGCCTGAGTCTGTGTGAGTGCGTGGAGGTATGTGTGGGTGGGTGGAGGATGTGTGTGTGGCTGAGGGATGTGTGGGTGGCTGCGGGGTGTGAGGGTGGATTGGGGATGTGTGGGTGGCTGCGGGGTGTGAGGGTGGATTGGGGATGTGTCTCACATTGCAATATGCACTGTTTATGTTTACAACTTTCATTTGACAATATTTTTTCCCCATGTGAATGTACCATGCGTAATATGCATTGTTTATGCTTACAAAATCCATTTGACAACCCCCCCCCCCCCCTATTTAAATGTAACATGCACATTTGATGAATGAAAGGTGAGTGATCGAAATGGCCGAATGTAACACGGGCCTGTGTGCCCAATTTGTTACCCTTTTAAAATAAAGTTCGTTCGTTCGTACGTTCGTTCGTTCGTTCGTTCGTTCGTTCGTTCGTTCGTTCTCTCTCTCTCTCTCTCTCTCTCTCTCTCTCTCTCTCTCTCTCTCTCTCTCTCTCTCTCTCTCTCTCTCTCTCTCTCTCTCTCCCTCTCCCTCCCTCCTCCAGGCCTTCCTTACTCCGTGTCTCGCCCTCCATACAATGCAATTACTGTTATTGTCTAAGATCAACGTCATAAGTGATTTTAAATCAAATAAAGCCCCAGGAATGCTAACCTGGTTAAAAAACGCACTCAAACGTTGGATGTGTTGGCCTAACGGTTTTGGCCCAAGAGTGCATAACGAGACACACCGCAATTACGTCTGGAAAAAAAAACACACTCGGGATGAACGCAGAAGAAGTAGTATGAAATAATGTATAAAAGGAGAGACATAAGTAATGCAGAATGTTAGACAGGCCTGCGTCCCCAATCCTTAACCTAAATAACCTAAATAAAGTTGATTTGATTTGATTTAACCCGTTGAAAATAATAAAGTTCGTTTATTCGTTGGTTTCCTGTCCTTTTCTGTCTCTCCTCTATCTCCCCTTACTTCCCCCCCCCTCCCGCCCACTCTCTGCCAGTCTTGTTCTATACGGCCTCTCCCTGCCTCGGTCCCTGCCACTCGCTCGTTCACTCTACAAGTCCCTCCGGCTATCAGTCAAGTCCAACATTAAAGGACCCCTGTTCAATCAATCAATCAATCATGTGCCATGCCGGAAAGCGTGGTGGGTCATGACTCGCCATTTCACTCGATCACTAGAGTCGTGGGTCAGCTCAATGTTCCTGTCTAGTCCATGCCATGTGGCCAAGCCATCCAGGTATTTTCCTCTCGGTCTTCCTCTTGGTCTGTTCCCTTGGATCTTGCCAGTTGTCACTAAGTTCTCCAATCCATTTCTTCTCATAACATGTCCAAAAAATTGTGACTGTCTACGTCTAATTTCTCTAATCAGTTTACGATTTTAATTTGTCTCCTGTAGTACTTGGTCATTGGTTTTTCTATCTGTCTATGGTATTCTTTGCATTTTCCTCAGAAACCACATTTCTGCAGCCATCAGATGATTTTCAGCTTGACTGCACATTTTCCAAGTTTCACATCCGTACAAAAGAACAGGCTCTATGTATCCCATCAACACTCTTTTTCTCGTATCAGTTGACATCATTTTATTAGTCAGAATGTTTTTCATCTTGCTAAAGGCTACTTTCGCCATGACGATTCTTGTTCTAATCTCTTCAAGGCATCTCCCATCAGATGTTATGACTGTTCCGAGATAATTGTGCCGATTCACTTGTTGAAGAATATTCCCAATTTCTTGTATATTACATTATGGTACTTCGTTCTTCCTAGTGAGGACCATAATCTTGTGTCTTTTTACAATTTAATTCTAACCCCAGTTGCTCACTGTGTACAACAACTGCGTCTACTAATTGTTGTAGATCCTGTGCATTGTCTGCAATCAATACTGTATCATCTGCATATCTAATGTTATTGATGTTCCGTCCTCCAGTGCTGATTCCATTTATATCTTCTACATTTCTGAAAATATTTTCACTGTACAGGGAAAAAAGATCTGGAGACATTACACATCCCTGCCTAACACCTCTCTTAATAGGCTGATTGTGGTGTTGTTTCCCCGAGAAGAGAGTGGGATCAACATGCACATCTTTAAACTGATTATCTGTTGGGATTATTGACTGACTTTTCGTCTACACTCCTCTCTTCTGTCTTCCCTTCCATATATCTCTTTCTTTCACTCTCTCTCTATTATTCTCTCAACACATACTTCGACAACAGTTCTTTTCCACATTAAATAAAAGATTTAATTAAAAACTATGTCTGGTGTATGGGTGGATATTGTGTATGTAGTTTGTATGTTCTTCTAGTGTGGCTGCCAGATAAGATGTTGATAGATAGTCTCCGTGGTTTCTCTCGTCTCTTCTCTCAGCTAGAGTACAGGACATGACATAGATACAGAACGGTCTCACCCTGACAGCTCCGTCGGCTTGAGTCGGTAGATATATCCGTTTTTTGTAATGAAAAATGTTCACCACTGTATGAATGTATTTAACCCGATCACCATATGCTGTCAGTGCACAGAATGTTCTTTATTATCTTATAGCGTTCTTAATTCCATCTTGGAAAACACATCGAGTTTCTATTGTTCTCTATTTTTGTCCTGTAAAAGTTCTACACTTAATTGATATAGGCACTTTGTATGCACCTTGCAACTCTTTGATACTGAGTAATTTGGGTCTTTTTCCTTTAGTTTGTATGATCTCTATTTTCCATTCTCTGTCCTCCTGACTTATTAAGATGACACTTCTTTTCCTTCCTTTCTTATGCACAAGTGTCGTGCGCTATGACTTTAAAGTGCTTTCTCGTGGGTTATCAACACTGGGTGATCTTGACCACAGCCATCTGTGTAATCTCTTAGTTGATAAGTCCCGCACTGGTATGGAAACCTGTGTGATATACATTTAATAATGAGATCTGTGTCTGCTTCCTCTTCTCTCCTATGTGAGTGTCTTTTCCTCCAGCCGAAATGAAAAGGCTTCCGAAAAAACCCACTCTGACATAGGATAGAAGATTCACCTAATCGTCTATACTATTCCTACTAATAGAAAGCAATGATAAATGCTATTCACGCACATCTATATTCATATCCTAAACTATATCTAATATCTTTATACCTTATTTAGGCATCTATGTTCCTTTATAGAATTAATGTAGATCCACGAATCGAAATTAATCCGCAGCCAAGCACTTTATCCCATTATACGGGAGGATATTTCTTTTCATTACAGGACACATAATTCTATCTTTCCGTCCAGTTGGGAATCACACACTCAACTGACACAAAGAAGTGGCCACTCTCTTTAGATCATCTTTGTCCCATCGTCCTTGACATTGCTGGACAAAGCAAATTCAGACTTCATTGTCCTAGTTTGTGGAAAATTCCAGATCTGGGGCTTTTCCGTATATCCCTACCTCCAGAACGCAATAGACTGGTCCATGATGCTGTCTCTCTTGGTCGCTAACCAAATTTTCCACTCGACAGTTACCTGTGTTGTAGTCGACTCTCCCGACTTGACCTACATACACATGCGCTGGTCAATCCTTTGTGGTTATCCTTCTGTTTCAGTAACTCGGGAATTAACCGTTCACCTGCCTGGTTTTTTTTAACCCTTCTCCTGCGTGGGCAGTCGATGTATGCAGTCGTCCATCTGGGAATCATTAACTCTCAGTATTTCACGACATAGGCCCCCTCTTAAGAGATTAGACCGCGTCGAATCTTTCTCACTGTAGGTTTGATTCCCATGATCCACAACCCTAATCTACTTCCTCCGGAGCTGGATGTCTGGATAAGAAATCTGCTCCTACATTCTCCTTTCCAAGGATGTATTCCACAGTGAAGTCCAGTTGTAGCAACAACGTCCATCACATCCACCGTGCGTTGAGCTTCTGCTAAGTAGCTATTAACATCACGTGTTGATGATATGATTGGATCCTCACATTGCTCACTTCATTATCCAGTAGGCGCTCTAGTTGACCCCCTACTATACTACTAACAACTGAAACTAGTGTTGGCTCCTCGCTCCTGTACGTTCAGTCGACCTCCTTTCGACTTGCGTCAGCGACGGCTCACAATACAGACGGATTGTCCCATCCTGATTGTAACACTGCTTCCATGTCCTCTTGGTTTCCCCCGGTTTTTCCTCTGGGGATGTTCCGCCTCGTCCTCGTCGGACCGAGTCGTCTTTCCCAAACCTCCTGGGCTTTTGCTTCCAGGACCATCTTGGGCGATATTGTATCTGGTCAGCCAATCTTGGGTTGGAGTCCTGGGTAATTCTCGCCTTTCCCGACGTTACCTGCCCCTTCTGAACTTGGTTACCGGTGAAACTTTCACTCTTGTCCTTTCCCTGACTTGTGATTTCCCTCCTCCTGTCGTTGGGTAAATCTGACCTATCACGTACTGTCCCATAGGTCCTCCTATGTTGTACTGGCGATCTCTGGTCTTCGTCTGGACTGGTAACCTTTGTCCCAATGGCTGCCATCACCATAAAGTGCGAAGCTTTGCTCCCGGATCTCTCCTCATATTTCCTAATGAGATGTCTAGGGAGATTTTTCTTCTCTTCCCCGATCCGTATTTTGTAGATGTTCTTGGACACCACCTTTTCCACAGGATAAGGTCCTTTCCATCCTACTTGGAGTATATTGGTCTTTGCTGGACTCCACACTTCCACTTTGTCTTCCACTTTAAGAGCTACTTTCCTCTTAATTCGCTTGTTGGGTGGTGCTCTCTGGCACTCCGAACAAGACTTCACCCACCGGCGTACATCTCCGGTCATTCCTGGCCAGCAATAATGGCCGGATATTTTCTGCAAGGTCTCTCTGACACCCATATGTCGATTCTCGCCTATGATGTGTCCACTCTGAAGAATGTGAGGACGGTGGGTCTCTGGAACCACCCACTGCTCATGCAGGTTATCTCCCCTCCCAGCTCTCCGATAGAGTAGTTGATTCTTCAGAAAGTACTGTCCCCGTTCTGGTGGCTCAGCACTTCTTTGCAGCTTCCTGTAGCAAGGATGCAACGTAGTATCCTTCCTCTGGGCAGTATGCAATTCTCCTATCCCTGAGTTGTCGCATAGTGTCTCTGCCTCTTTTTCCTTCCCTTGAGATCCACTGACTACGGTTCCCTTGTAGGCTGGCTGTTTGGGCATCCCCAAAAAGACATATTTCGTGCCAATGATCATTGGGAATAGGGAGTCAGCTAATACCGCCGCAGGAATAATGCCCGTGACGTACCTGGATTTAATCTCCACCTTGGCGATTGGCAGCGTCATGGTAACAGCACTCCTCATTGCCGGCTTTAGCTCTATGGTCTCCCCTGTAAGTTGGTCTGGGCTTACCAAGCTGGCGTCTACCACCGCTTCCCCATCCAAACCTGTATCGTAGAGACAAGCAACCTGCTGGCCATTGACTTCAATCAGTTCAACCACAGGTGGTCTCTCTTGGTCCTGAGTGTCTTTCATCTCCTTGACCGTTTCCTTGCCTTCCTCTTTTGATTCCTCGAGGTTGGTTATGCAATTGGCGTCGTTTGCCTTGCATCTGCAGTCCACAGTATTATGTGTTATCGACTGGCAGTGTGTACACCATGTTCCCTTCCTAGGTTTCCGTGTGTCCTTTGTGTTCCTTTCTCCTTCGCCAACCTCAGCCTTGTCTGTGATCACCGATGTAGGAATCACTTTGCATGCTGCGAAGTAAGAACTTGTAGGTTTCGATCTGCAGTCCTTCGTGTTATGCGAGGCCGCCTTGCAAATTGAGCACCACTTCTCGGACCACGGTCGTTTCGCTTGAGAATTCGAGTTGCTCGGGTTTCCTACCTTCACCTTCTCTGAACTCTCCTCGGTGTGCTTTATATAAGGTTCCCCTTTTTCTCCTTTCCAGTTTTTAGGTTTCTTTTTCTCTGGTTTCTCCTGACCTTTGGTTTGAGTACTTAGTTCCGCCGTTTCACCATGTACTTCCACGAATCGTTCCGCCAGCTTATTCACAACATCAATCCGTTCCGCCCCTTGTTCTCCTAAGAAGGTTCTGAGAGGTTTCGACATTTGCTTTCGCATCTGGTCTACCACCATCATCTCTTCGAGACTCTCATAATCCCTCTTGAATTCTGCCAAGTCCATCCATTTCTGGAGATAGGATTTCAGCCTTAGACTGTAGGCGGCGAATAGTTCTCCCGGCTCTCGTCTAGACGATCTAAACTTCTTCCTATACGTTTGTGCTGTGACTTCATAATGTTTCATCAAAGCTGCTTTCAATTCCTCATACTGATTTTCCTGTCCTGGTGGTAGGCGGGTGTAGACCTCGTACCCCGAACCACGTAAAGACTGGGATACTTTAAGAGCCCATCTGGATCTTTCCAGTCCCATAGCGATTGCCATAGCCTCGAACCGATCCAAAAACTGGAATATCTTTTCTTTACTTTCATCATAGACTGCTAAAGGAAACTTCATGGCATGGTAACCCTGTCCAATCATGTGGGTTGCCCCAGGTGAAGATGAACTTCCTTCTGCTGCATCTATTTCACCCTTAGTTTGTGTCTTGAGTTCTAACTCTTTCAAGCGGTATTCATGTTCCATTTCTTGTCTCCTGGCATTCTGTTCCATTTCCAGTTTCTTGGTCTCCTGTTCCATTTCCAGTCGCTTGGTCTCCTGGTCCATTTTCTTGGCTTCTTGTTCCATTTCCAGTCGCTTGGTCTCCACCTCTATTCTTCTCACTTCCAACTCAGTCTTTCGATCTTCTCGTTCCGCCTGACGAATCTCTCGCTCTCTTTCTTGGATGTAATCAGTTAAGTCTGAACCAGCCAACCCAATTTCCTCTCCGTTTGCCCTCAGTTCGGCTGTAGTTAGTTTGGGATTGGCCATAGTTAAAGCAGGTAAGTCAGCACGTTGAGTAAAGACACCTCAAGGCAGTAAAGAATACTCACTATAGACTGATAATCTACCTAGAACCTATATCATTTATCTATATCTATTAATTATTATAAATCTCCAACACCACACAGTACATCACAACCACTCTCTCATCCACAAAAGGCGATATAGGATAAAGACTTATGTAGACGTGTGACCGTGTGACTAGGTATGTAATGTGTCTTACCACCTATCCACATTCACTCTGTCTGGAACTTTCTCACTGTAAAGTCACCAGCCTTAATGAAATGTTTCTACCATAAATGTAATGGCACCATATATCCAATGGACGTCCTTCCATTAAAAGTCATCAATATATACTTCTTTTTCTTTTATTCCAATCAGTATGTCCCAACATGCAGGTACTCCGCTATGCCTGTGCCAATATGCAAGTACCCCTTTATGCATATGCCCTGTTATGCCCAGGTCATATGGGTATTTTTCCTACCCTGCTGCTCCACCAATTATGTGGTGTTGTTTCCCCGAGAAGAGAGTGGGATCAACATGCACATCTTTAAACTGATTATCTGTTGGGATTATTGACTGACTTTTCGTCTACACTCCTCTCTTCTGTCTTCCCTTCCATATATCTCTTTCTTTCACTCTCTCTCTATTATTCTCTCAACACATACTTCGACAACAGTTCTTTTCCACATTAAATAAAAGATTTAATTTAAAACTATGTCTGGTGTATGGGTGGATATTGTGTATGTAGTTTGTATGTTCTTCTAGTGTGGCTGCCAGATAAGATGTTGATAGATAGTCTCCGTGGTTTCTCTCGTCTCTTCTCTCAGCTAGAGTACAGGACATGACATAGATACAGAACGGTCTCACCCTGACAGCTCCGTCGGCTTGAGTCGGTAGATATATCCGTTTTTTGTAATGAAAAATGTTCACCACTGTATGAATGTATTTAACCCGATCACCATATGCTGTCAGCGCACAGAATGTTCTTTATTATCTTATAGCGTTCTTAATTCCATCTTGGAAAACACATCGAGTTTCTATTGTTCTCTATTTTTGTCCTGTAAAAGTTCTACACTTAATTGATATAGGCACTTTGTATGCACCTTGCAACTCTTTGATACTGAGTAATTTGGGTCTTTTTCCTTTAGTTTGTATGATCTCTATTTTCCATTCTCTGTCCTCCTGACTTATTAAGATGACACTTCTTTTCCTTCCTTTCTTATGCACAAGTGTCGTGCGCTATGACTTTAAAGTGCTTTCTCGTGGGTTATCAACACTGGGTGATCTTGACCACAGCCATCTGTGTAATCTCTTAGTTGATAAGTCCCGCACTGGTATGGAACCCTGTGTGATATACATTTAATAATGAGATCTGTGTCTGCTTCCTCTTCTCTCCTATGTGAGTGTCTTTTCCTCCAGCCGAAATGAAAAGGCTTCCGAAAAAACCCACTCTGACATAGGATAGAAGATTCACCTAATCGTCTATACTATTCCTACTAATAGAAAGCAATGATAAATGCTATTCACGCACATCTATATTCATATCCTAAACTATATCTAATATCTTTATACCTTATTTAGGCATCTATGTTCCTTTATAGAATTAATGTAGATCCACGAATCGAAATTAATCCGCAGCCAAGCACTTTATCCCATTATACGGGAGGATATTTCTTTTCATTACAGGACACATAATTCTATCTTTCCGTCCAGTTGGGAATCACACACTCAACTGACACAAAGAAGTGGCCACTCTCTTTAGATCATCTTTGTCCCATCGTCCTTGACATTGCTGGACAAAGCAAATTCAGACTTCATTGTCCTAGTTTGTGGAAAATTCCAGATCTGGGGCTTTTCCGTATATCCCTACCTCCAGAACGCAATAGACTGGTCCATGATGCTGTCTCTCTTGGTCGCTAACCAAATTTTCCACTCGACAGTTACCTGTGTTGTAGTCGACTCTCCCGACTTGACCTACATACACATGCGCTGGTCAATCCTTTGTGGTTATCCTTCTGTTTCAGTAACTCGGGAATTAACCGTTCACCTGCCTGTTTTTTTTTAACCCTTCTCCTACGTGGGCAGTCGATGTATGCAGTCGTCCATCTGGGAATCATTAACTCTCAGTATTTCACGACACTGATATTGTCCCACTTCATTATCAATCCTTATGGCAGCTTGTTGTTTACAATATATGGTTTTTATAAGTCTAATGTCTTTCCCATCAATTTGTAGATCTGCAAGCATATCCACCATGTTGACATATCTAACTCTATCAAAAGCCTTTGTGTAGTCAATAAAGCAAGGATGTATATCCGTGTTTACTTCTATAGCACGTTCAATAACTATTCGCAGCATATACACAGCATTTACTGTACCCTTTCCTTCTACAAACCCACATTATTCTTCCCCTACTTCAGGTTGTTATTTCTTCCTCACTCTTTGCATGATAATTCGTAACAAAACCTTTGTGACCCCTGTTCACATCATGAGATATCTAGGCTATATGGTGCTGGCCAGGGTGTCAGCTCGCCCGACGGCCTTCTCACACGATCACCCGAGTCGTAGATCAGCCTTATGTTCTTGTCTTGATTATGTCATGTGGCCGAGCCATCCAGATATATACCTCTCTGCCTTCCCAATGTTCTGTTCTCCCTAATCTAGCCAGTTGTAACCAAGTTCAATTTTATTTCTTTTCATAACGTGCCCAACATGTCTTGACTGTATACCTCTAATTGCTCTAATCAGTTTACGGTTTTAATTTAATTCTTCCAGGACCTAATGAAGTGGGCCTCCTGAAGCATTATATATTATGTTAGAAATGTTAATGACCTGTGAGTTCTTGCAAACAATATTTAAGACCCAATACACCACTGGTGACGATGGCTGACGTGACATGGCCAGTGTCTCACCTGCTGCCTTCACTTAATACATTTCTTGGTACCTATGTTATACTGGATTGATGGACCAAAAAAAAAAAAAAACAACAACAAAACCCCCTGCCTTAAAAGGGATTGGATCACATAACCAATGTACCGAAAGGCAATCGTGCCAACCACTGCGTAACCACAGATGGACGGTAAAAAAAAGAAAAGAAAAAAAAGATGGTCTGCACTTATTTGACGCGAAATCCAACTTCCATTCGGCTTCGGAAAGTTCCATGACATTCCAATTACTCCATCACCCATTTACTTGTGTTAGGGATTTTCTGTGATCCGTGGTGCCTAAAGCTATATTACCCGCCGTGTCCCGACAGACCGTGAATAGTGAGTGCTGTCGAGACAATACAGCCACCTCAACACCGCATTACTCTTGCTTCTGACAGCCACGGACGTAGGCGGATCGCCCGGGAACATCTGTTGCTATTCTGTGAATACATCTGCTGTTATTCAACTTGCAATAGAGAGATAGAAGACAGGCAACTGAATTGTATTGAAAGGGCGGTGGTGACCACAGTATAAGCTATCATTGGGTGTTGACCCGAGAATAGTATAATTAGAAAAGTGTTAGTCTGGAAACCACAGTGAAAAAGAAATACAGGAGGACCAAACAATTCACGGAGAAGAACCAAACAGAAACAGAAATAAACAATATGGCAAGCACATGGACAGAGTTGCATGGCACAGCTACAGCTTGGCACTAAGTTTTAGTTTTGCCGTTTTTTTTACCGGAGATGTTTTTGCGTTAATTTTCGGTTTCTTGTTTTTGTGTCTCCGATTTAAGGATATATAGAGTACTCGTGACGTTAAATTCCCCGATTATTTGAAGATCGCATTAAAAGAGAAACCGATTACCGAGTATTGTAGTTCCCTCCATTGTCTACAAATCTATACATCTTGGCTTCTCACATTTTTCTTCTTACGGAGATAAAGAGACTGTCTTTTTAAGACGTAAGTTGACTCGTAAATTTTGTTTTATATAGACGTTATAAATTGATCTAGTATGGATAATTCAATTGAGCATCCATTTTTTACACGCACATTGTAATTTTCGACTATTTAAGTCGGCGGTTACATCCCAAACTGAAATCATTAAGATCGCATGCTATGATGCCGTAATTTCCATGGCGGGAAAATAGCGATTTTCCGTGTCATAATCTAGCGATGATCATTTAATATTCATTTGGATTATTCAGAGCGACTGTTATTCTTTCAACAAATCTTTCTAGCTATCACAGTATGTGTCAGGCTTTTCTTCTCATAATGTGGCAAAATACATAAATGACCACTTCCTCTTTGTGATGTTCGTGATAAGTTATCTTTGTGTCTTAGCCTCTTTCAAGAAATTTAGATTACTAATTTCGGCTGTCAAAGGAATTTTCAGCATTCTTCTGTAAAACCACATCTCTACGTGGATGCTTGCTGTTGTTTCCTTTCCGTTGTTGTCTGTCTGGTGCCACTCTCTGTCATTCCATGTATGCCTACACTCATCACCCGCGAGCTCCCGGCACCTACTAAGAAAGCAAAGAATAGTCGCATTGTAAACTGCCATGCCTGTCGTCAGAGACGTTCAGTGGGTTGACGTAAGACTGGCTACCTTATCTGCTTCGCTTCAAAATCCATCCAGTCATGAAGAAGTTTGCCGAGGTATCGTGTTCAACCTCTACACCCGCCAGTGGGACTCAAATGTTGACTTTTTGTTCTTGACTTGGGGACGTTCAAAACAAGTGCCTCAGAAGTCGGAGTGGGTTCGCCAGATGGCGAGGGACATTGGTAATAGAGAAAGCTAATCCACCCGCGAAAATGAGTCCAGTACTAGTATCACGTGTATGGACTACTCTAGAGTTTAAAGCGAGCGAACGAAAAAACAAAATGAACAAGTTTATGGTCAGCTTAGCGTGAGTTGGTTTAGTGCCTCTCCTCCATTGGGAGAAGAAAGGCAGCAGCTGAAGAAGAAGGCAGAGCAAAGCAACCTAAATTTATTACAAAATTCACAATGTCTTGGAAAGGGTTCTTTTCCTTTGTTGTCTTTTATATAAGAGTTGTTTTTTTTTTTATATACGTGTTTGGGAATTTAATAATAATAATAATAATAAAAATAATAATAATAATAATAATAATAATAATAAATAATACCGTGCAGCCAGCAGGGTTAGGATCGGCTAGCCTCTCCCAGGAGGGGTGAAAAGTGAAAATTAGTAGCCTGCCGTTGACCCGCAGGCTACACAAGTCAACCCCACCTCAACGTGGTGTAGACTGGGAAATCATGACGCTAGGTCATGGGCTAACGGGGATATGGCTCGCCATAGGGGATGGACTCCCTATGGTCAGATTTTTTTCCTAAACCTGCGACTGGCCTAGCAAGCCGGCAGGGGATCTTTATACTGCTCGTAGAAAAACTAGGTATAAACGGACTGACCCTAATGGATATCGATACATGAAGCCCATAAGCGGGCACTCTCCCGCTGTTTATACTTCACCTCGACACCGCAAGGTACAAGAGGAACATGATGAGATGAGATAATAATAATACTTATAATAACCTGACGGTTATCCCGGTCAACAAAAGCTCAAGAAGTCGGATGTGTTGGCCGAAATGTGCAAATATCGCTGTTCTGCTGTAAACAGGAACAACGCAATTATGTCCATAACAACATTCCCAACGAACGCATAATAATAAGTGCAACCGACGGAATGGAGGTTGCGGTTGGAGAACTTTCACCGGCAACAAGCACATAAACAAAAGAGCATCATTATAACTTCAGAAAAAAAAAACAACAACAACAACAAACAACTACAGCATATTACAAGAAAAGGCACTTAGTTTGAAAACGTGGATCCTCGTTTATTTCTGCCCACAGCACAACCCACAGGTGCACCGACTTTACCACGCCAGCACACGCTTCACACGCCAGTGATCCGGGGTTTGTTTTCGAGTCCGGTCAAGGATATGCACTGCTGACGAGCTCAAACGAGAGCGAAACTCGAGTCTAGTGCTTCCACATTGGCGTGGATAGGCCTTATATTCATGCCGGAATAGGATCAGCGTTGCCAGTAGTGGGTTGTGCTCAATATTTAAATCTCAAATCCCGAAACTACCAAATAAATCATAAATTATATCTTTCTGTCCTGTGTTAGTTAGTTAGTCGTGGTTCCAACATCACGGCAAAGGTTCGTCCCATTATGCTCCGTTCTTCTTCATCTTCTTCTTCGTTCATCCGGGTTTTTTTTTTCGGATGTGATTGCGTTGTGCCTGTTTACAGCAGAGCTGCGTTCTTGCGCCGTTAGGCCGACACATCCGACTTCTGCGGGCATTTGTTGACCGGGTTAACCTTCCCGGATGCTCCGTTCCTATGCCAGTGAATATCACAAAATGCTCCTCACTACCCCATGTGAAAAGTGGAACAGACAGGAGTCTCGATACTGAGTGTTTACTGAGGAAGGCTTTCTAGCTACAATGCCCATTTCGCCACTCGTGATTTGCTTTTGTGTAATTCACAATTCCAGTTTTCCCTTTTATTGATTTATTCATTGCATTTTTACAGTGTTATCGCGGCTCAGCCCATATAATATTCTACAAGTACGTTATTGCATATCAGGGACGCAGAGGTGTTTCCAAGGCACCAGGGCCGGGTTATATACTGGCCAAGACCTATTGACGCGTCCTCGTCGAGCGTCCTGGGCAACAGGTCCCTTCGGGGTCCTGGCTAAAGTCAGTAGGATCGCCGATTCCTCCGAAGTCGGAGAGTGTCTGCCTGTACGGCGAGGAACCACCAGTCTGCACACCAATAAGCCAGACATGGGACAACGGATACTCACGCAAAACTCAGGTCCTGTATGACATCACACTGATGTTGGACAACAGGATGCCTTCATCCGACATACAGGACTTCGCGTTGGAGCTCAAGCCAACGAACACAAGCAAGCAAGCAATTGCATATCAAATGCTCTCCTTTAATATGTATTATATATAGAGACTGTGACTACTCTGCAGTATATTACCCAGTAAGTTCTCAACTACCCACCTCTATATCTTTATCCTCTGGCTTTTTATTCCTCTCAAATCAATACTTGTTAATTTATTCATTCGCGTGCCCGTTATGCTCTTGTTTATAGATACCCAGCACGTTAACTTTTTTTGTCATCTGGCGGGTACTGATTCTATTTTGGTCCGTGGGATATTCCGGGAATTGCTGACATATTACTAAATTTGGCTGGGTTTATAAATAATCAGTGTTTTTGGGCAGGCCTGGCGCCGTATGTGCTGCGGACTCAACGCATAGATCACAAGAGGAATTTCAAACACGGTGCACGCATTTCGTAACACTGGCATACCAGAATCACACGCACTGAAACTAGTCTATTGTGGGTAGGTGTTTATAATTTTAATATAGCCCAGGAAGCGGCTTCTTCGGGATGCTCATTTTAATTTCCAGCTGCCGAGATATTCTTGCGTATGGGTTTTTCCAGTTTTCGTCCTTATCAGGGAATGCTGGTTGTCCTTCCACCCCTTTAGTTGCATATCCTTTACAGGACGTCGCAGTCAAACCCCACCATATTTTGTGATTGTGTGTGGATTATTGGCAAGTTATGTTCAGTAGTTTGTTGCCGTTGCTTTCTGAACGGCCGGCACTCATACCATTGTATGAAAAGCAGCGTAAGGAGGTCTGTTTTCAAATCATTCGCAAGTGTGTTTCGGTCGCATTATGCGAAATTTCGAATTGCGTTTGTAACTCCGTCGCCACAGCGCCGAGTCTACAACTGTAGGATTAAAAAATGGGGGTGCGGTGTTGGCGGAAGAGCGTGAGGGGTGTTTATTGATATCGTCGATACCGGGCATCACAGCAGGTTTTCTTGCACCAGAGACGGACGTCGGTCTTGTCAGCCACTCCGCCGCTGATGTGCTGCTAAGTGTGTACTGTGGCTAGACGATTGCATGTGATAACTGTAATAATGTTGAATGTGATAACTGCAATAATGTTGACTGAAATAACTTTGATACTGTTGAATGTAATAACTTTGATACTGTTTGATGCATCAGAAAGAACTACCTCAAAGTGTTGGTCAGTACAAATATATGATCTTGGGCTTGGACAACAGTGATCCACAGTGAGCCGATAAACCAATCTGTGGGTGCGGTATTGTGCAAGATAAGGCAGATGTGGCAGGGCCCTTCGAGATCATGTGTGTATAGTGTGGAAGGACAGGTACACATCATTGCCTGGAGAGAATGGTGCAGCAGGGAGTGACCACAGGATCTGGCCGACGCTCGTTATTGCGAGAAAAGGCTAGATGGACACATAATCAGACTACAACTAGTGCCATTAGTATTTGGTTCGCTCGTTGTTGAAGAATGGTACAGATCGTGGGTGGGAATATCTCGAATGCTTTCGTGTCGGTGTTTCACTGATGAACGCATCTCAACAGTTTCCCATTTCATCTAGGAAGCCGCCCGAAAAATAACAATGGCAACGCCGTAGCATGACGTCGTGTTATGTATCACAGACATAGAAATGCATTCAGGCACATCTACTGTCATTGTTCTCACGAGTTCGGATACACTTACGGCATGTCGTCTGTAAGACACCCGCTTCAGTAGGCTGTGATATGTTACACACCCTTCGCCTGTATTCACAACGGGTTACCTGCACTGGCAATTACATATTGCATCACCTCATATGAATATGCTGTTGTGGCTTTGTACATTACCCACCCATGAAGACATACCGACGTCTTTGCTGTATATACGGTGTTTTTCTCCTTTGAGCGTTGTCGTGTCTTTCAGGGTTGACTGGCGTGTAATGTTCATTCTTATTGAAAACCATTATGTATTTAACAGTGCCATTGTGTTTTTGTATATTGTGTTTGGTACGGGCACTTATTGTTAAAGAGGTAAAGAGGCTTGTTACACCGGATCTTAGCCCATGTAGCTCGGTGTCTTTCAGCAGAGCGCCATGCCAAAAGCGACGCACGGATCACAAACTCCGTAGCTCCAGCGATGACCACTCTAGAGTTTCCGAAAAAAGTGCACTCGAGAACCGAATGATTGATTTCGAAAACAAAGCCACGACTCTCGAAACGCGAGTAGCCGGCTTGACCACTTGGCAGCGGAAACCTTTAAAAAAAAAAAAAAACTCTTGATTAATAAATTGTGTATGTATAGGTATGGTACAGTGATTGCAACAGGTTCGGAAGCATCTAGTTTGTAGAGTAATACAGCCGGTAGGGTTTATGTGACCTTTGCTGTGAAACTTACCCACTGCAACACTTGGAAGCAATCGGACAAACGGACATAATTGAAAGGATGGTCATCGGCTTTGAATGTGTTGGTGACACGATGCTATTGGCAGGCAGTGGGCAGGAGTTTTGTCTCCTTATAACTTCTTCTTCTTCTTCTTCAGCGTTCCGAGCCATTGAGGTTCTTTGCTGCAGATACAATCCGTCTCCATTCGTCTCTCTGGTTGACCTTCTCTTGCCAGTCGTTGATTCCAAGTGCTTGTGGGTCTGTGTGTGTGTGTATATATATATATATATATATATATATATATATATATATATATATATATATATATATATATATATATATATATATATATATATATATATATCTCCACCGTCTTCTTGGTCTACCTCGGGGTCTACGGTCATTTATTTCCTGAGTATAAGCGAGTTTTGTTTCCCTATTTTCCATTCTTTCTATATGCCCCAGCCATTGTAGTCTATTAGCCTTCACGATACCAGATCATAAATGTCTTTGTTACTTCTTCTTTTAACGTGCCCACAATATCTTGACTGCCTGCGTCTCATTCCTCCAATGAATTGGCGGTTTTAATTTGTTTGTGGTAAAACTTTCTCATTCCATTGTTTTTTGGCTGTCCATGATATTCTTTGCATTTGCCTCAGAAATTACACTTTCACCGCATTTAGATGTTTATCAGCTTGTCTGCCTATTGTCCTTGTTTCACAAGGATTTAACAGTACATGTTCTTATTTCTTCTTCTTTTCGTTCATCCGGAGTGTTTTTTCAGATGTGATTGCGGTGTGTCTGTTATGCGCCCTTGGGCTGAAACCCGTAGGCCAACACATCGACTTTAGCGTGCTTTTTTGACCAGGTAGCATTCCTGGGAGACTCTCACTTTTGTGGTGCCATCTACAACCATGCTGGCCAAGTTAGAACGGTCGAAGACAACGGTCATCCCGCAAAGGAAGGCAGGGACAGTCCATAGCATTTTCCGCCATCCAAGGTTGCTTCCATAGTTGCAGGGCCGACACATAACGCCCTGGTTCTGGACTAGCCGAGGGAATCGTCACGTCCTGCTCATGGCTGCTTTAAATCCTCGCTTCAATATATTGGTCATTTCGTTTGCCCCGGGCCATTCCCGCACAAACCAGACAGGTTTGAAGACGGTATCCACTCAGCGAGTTTTCGGACATGTGCTTGTCGTTGCGCCCGTCAGAGCTGTTCCAGGCACGACAGACATTCGGAAAACTACCTAGTCAGAGCTGTTCCGAACAAGAGCGGCATTCGGAAACTAGGTAGTCAGAGCTGTTCCTAGCACGAGAGACATTCGGACGAGACATTTCACTCGGACGTAAATGCGTAGTGTCAATTTTTAGTTTGCCACCCGTAGGACGACACTTCCGGCTTCCGGCGGGAATTTTTTAATGAGGTTAGCCTTCCTCGGATTTCGAGACTCTTGTTTCGGCTTCCACACAGCAAGCTTTCGCTTCGGGCTGCCACGTAAAGGATTCGCAAGACAGGCGTTCCATTTCGTGTCAACGAGACAATTTTCCACCTTTGACTACACTCACTCCATGAGTGTGGTTACAGACTATCGGACGTCTGCGAGACGTGCGACCGAGGTGTTTTTCCACCTTTTGTACTCACTCACGAGGTAGGCTACATGTGCTGCCGGCTCAGCACCTTACCTCCGTGCGTCTGTGGGCGAGTAACGGTCAGGCCCTTTCATCCGGGGATACCTCATATCCCCCAGCTAAGAGCCATCGAACGAATCTGCGCCGAGCATGTAGCGTTCTCAGCACATCATCACAATTTTGATGTAGGTTTGTGTCGGCCAGGCTCTCACTTCCGAGAGTTTATGGCTTAGAGACGTTCAGCCATACACCTCAGATGGGAGCCTTAGAGGTTATGCCCGGACTGGGATGTAGGGATCGTTTGCCTGATTTTGACTGCTATCCTCAGTCTTACCTGCAGAGCAGCAGGTTGTGTCTCTCTTAGTCTGGTCCCTATCCCACGAGCCGTGCGATATGTAGTTTTCACCCATCGGCAAACACATGGGGTCGATGGGACACGCAAGCTCCCCCACCACAGCAAGGTGGAGACACATCGGGGGAGGTACATGTTCTTAATAGCATTCCAACACTCTGTTTCTCACTGTATTTGACATTATTTTATACCTCTGTATGTGTCCCATCTGGCAAAAAACTATTTTTGCCATAGCGATTCTTGTAATTTATTCAAGGTCCTCCCAACATATGTTATAACGATTCCGAGATAGTTGTACTAATTTACTTGGCTTAGAATGTTACCTTTTACTGGGATGCTACAAACCTTGGATATGCTAATGCTATTAACAGAAAAGGGCAGGAGTTATGGATCCCTGTGGGGCAAGTCTTCAAGAGTTAAGTGCGTGGAGTAACTCTGTGAGCTATGGATTTCGTGTGGAGTGCTTTTGTATCTGTCCGCGGTTGTTTGCATCGTGATCTGCATGTTCAGAAAAATGGCGGCCGGCCGTTTGCTGAACTAACCAGTGTTGCCTTATGCATTAATGTGTGGCTGCTGGTTTTCTAGTGACTGCCGCTTCCATCGACGATGAACTGTATTTTTCGTGGCGGACTTCTGCTTTGGTGTTCTGACAGCGGCCTTATGCATGTGCGGGCTGTTGGTTTGTTGAGTTTCACTTTTCACACGGGGCAGTTAGGAGCATTTTGTGTGATATTCACAGGCACAGGAAAGGAGCATTGTGGGGACGACCTGTTGCCGTGACGTTGGAACCGCGACTTAGTATATCAGGCCTTGGTCTGACGTGGCGTTCTCTCGTTCCACTCTGTAGGTGACTGTCTTGTGACGTGCTCTTTAATTCAACTCTGTCTGCTTTGATAGACATGTCTGTTTTATTAATGCATTTCTTGGCCTACCTCTTTTCTCTAGCGTTTTGCCCTTTAGAATACTATTAGATGCGTTTGCGAATACAAGCGAGTTTCGTAAATAGAAATCTTCAGGCACAAAAGCCGACAAGCAGCAAGTACAACTGTGCTAAACAAACACAGAAAGACCACAGATGTAACCAATCGATACAAGATAATTGAGCGGGATCAAAACCGTTTCTTGAGAAACAGCTACCCAGACTTGTTGACGTCATGCGTCAAGCTACTTTTCAAAAGTTCATTTGGTGTTCGTGTTTGATAAGAATCACTTTCATTCCACACTGTAAACTCCGTAAGTGCTGTAGTAGTCTCTTCTCGTAGATCACATACGAGTAATCTCAACATAGTGCACGAACTCCGTAGCTCCAATACAAATCCAAATGTACCAGAATTACACCTGATTAATACTCATTTTTGTGAGTGTAAACACGCAAATTTCAGTCCCGTACTACTAGAAGTAGTGTGTGTGGACTACCCTTGAGTTCAAAGTGAGCGAGCACCACCACAATAATAATAATAATAATAATAATAATAATAATAATAATAATAATAATAATAATAATAATAATAATAATAATAATAATAATAAGATTTAGCCTAGATCAGAGGCCAATTCGGCTTGCTCTTTTCGAAGGATTTTTAACGTGCTCATGGGGCTCAAGGACACTGTCGCCCTTGCGCCCGAGGATCATAGACGTAGAATCTACTACCACAGGTTCATTGGGGGAGAATTCCAACTTTTTCTTAGTTTATACAGAATCCTGTAAAGAAGTCCATACGTGTTAACCTCTAAGTCACTTCGTCTCCAAAAGATAAACTTTCCGTTGATGATGCAGCCAGATACGATCTGAGCACCGCTTTCTGTGTTGTTTGCCCGCTCATGATTCTACACGATGCAGCCAAATACGATTTGAGTATCACTTTCTGGACTGGATTCTAGTAGATAATCTCAGGTGATCCAGCCAAACACGATTTGAACATCGCTGTCTGGATAGTGTAATGGTAGATCAACCTTTTTTGGCCCATGCACCCCTTCACTATATGTTCAGAATGTCACCTCCCCCCACCCCCTTTCGTATTTCCTCCCTATAAATTCCCCACGACCCTACACACTATACGTAAAAATGGAAGCAAAATTTAATAACACATACTGGAACAAGTCTAGACGTCTACATAAAACATTATTTGCGGGTATACTTACATTATAAATTGAATTTCAGAAAGGCGAGAAGTACAGAACCGTAAAGTATGGAGGGAAAAACAATATCAAGTAATCGGTTCTTGTATTAACGCGATCTTGAAATAATCTTAATTTCCCCCCCCCCCCCCCCCCACCCCCCCCCACCCCCCACCCCCACCGGAAAGCCTAAAATCTCCCGGGGGGAGGGGAATTCAACACCGGTTGAGAACCACTGTGGTAGGTGATTCCCGCATCAGTTATCAGTTATCAGTTGGGGTATCTTCGTTGCACTCCGGACATGTCCATAGGTGCTCAGATCCTCCCCCCAGCATATTCATCAGCGTCCGGTGGCTAATAGTGCCAGTTCTGTGTTGGTTGACGAGGCGCTTTGTTTTCCCGATGTACCTCTCGCGTCTGGCTGTGCCGATTCTTACTCCCAGGTCTTTCATCCTGGACAGCGATGTGGAATCACTGACGTCAAAGTCCTCTGTTCTCGCCATGTCCTTAAGGACGTTAATAACATCGGCACGATCCATGGGCTGGCCATCTACAGGGGGTGCAGAGCCAGCCAGTTTGTCAGCTCGTTCATTTCCCTCGATTCCCGCATGTCCCGGGACGAAGATGAAGGTGACTTTACGGACAACAGACTTCCGCAGCGATTCAGTCCACTGTCTACGTACAGATCCAGCTTCGACCTTCTGAATCATGCTCATTGAATCACTTAGTAAACACACGTTGGTATAATGCTGTGATTCCAGCCATATGAAAGCCTGTGTAACTGCCATCACCTCCATCGTCATGCTGCTCGTGGTCATAGAGTGGGCACCACTGGATTCTTGAACGGTTCGGCCCGCTGAACGGGCTGTAAATGCCCACGCACTTCTCTGCTGCTTTACCACAGAACCATCTGTATAGATGAGCACTTCGGGGCTATCTGAGTGTTCATAGATGAGCGCGTTAACCTCTGCATTGACAGCGTCAGGGTTCTGCTCTCTGCACCGTCTGTCGAGTGTGATAATGCAGGAGAAAGTGCACTTAAAAGCTGGAGGCACCGGCACCCATTCCATGCCGGGGTTGATACTGGTAAGACTGCAGACCTGTCTGACGACATCTTCCGCCCGACCCATCCATGATTTGCCCCTCTTTAGCCTGTCACCCTTTTCTCTGAATATAGCGTCATGCAGAGGGTGCTGCTCATCTGCACTTATTTTTAAGTATGCACGAGCTCTCCAGATCTTGATCCTGTGTTCCATTGTCGGGAAGTCAAGGAGGTATCTCATTGCTACACAGCTGGTGTCTCTCGTGCAGCCCAAAATGATGCGCATGGCTTCGTTTTGTACCTTTTCAAGTCTTCCAATCTGTGTAGGGCTGACAGTGAGGATGGCCAGGGCATACTCGATGCGTGAAAGCACAAGTCCTTGGAACAGAAGTGTTAGCAGTCTTTGCTCGATATTGGCAGTCGCCATGACTCTCATTGCTGACAAACCTTTTCGAGCCTTCGTTATGACATAATCGACATGATCTCTGAAGGACAGGCTACGATCAAGCCTCACGCCAAGATATGTCATTGACTGGGTTCTACTCAAACTGCTCCCATCCATTCTTACTGCCGGCAGGTCTGTTTTCACAATATGGTTGTTTAGTGAGAACCATGTAACCGTTGCCTTTGCAGGGTTGACAAGGGCATCGGCATCAGCACACCATGAGGAAATTCGATCTAGTTCGCCCTGCATATCATTGGCAATCGCCTGTCTATCTCGACCCTGTCGATACACGAGGATGTCGTCAACGAATGACAGAGTCCTACCCCTCCCGTCCAACTGTTGTTCAGTGATCGGCACCGTATACACGTTGAATAGTACTGGTGACAGTGGTGAACCCTGCGGCAATCCTGGACATATCGTTATCGGCTCAGAAGACCAACTCCCGCATCTTAGCACCACCTTCCTTTGGAGCAGAACTGCAGCTATCCATCGTACAAGGTGAGGGTGCACTTTCAGTCTGAGGAGGGTTTGCATCAAGTGCTCGAAAGATACTCTGTTATATGCGTCCTCTAAGTCTATGGCGGCCGCACATGTCTCTTCTCTGACCTGAAATCCTTCGTAAACATCTTGAGCAAAGACCCGCATGCTACGACCAACCACGATTTGAACACCAGCGTCTAGGCTGTATACCCGTTAGTGATCTGACGAGATACAGCCAAGCGTGAGGTGAACACCTCTGTCTAGGCTTCATATCCCCAGCTGGCAAGCTTAGAGGGAAGCGAAAATGTTTACCTTGTGTAAATAAAGCCATCAAAGAGAAAGACCTGCTCACAGGGTTTCTGGACAGGTGAAGGCATGATACAGCTCACCCGCTTCAACAGGTGAACTGACATCAAACTAGAAGCACAGGCATCAAATACATTTTGTGCACTGGAGCCCACAAGGAAAAGAAAACAGTAAAACTAAAATAGAGACCCGAAGTTAATTTATATAAAAGAATAAAACAGCGTTACACACAGTAGACTGGCTCCGTGGCTGAAGGATTGCGAACGCGGTTCGTGAACCTGGTACCAGGCGTTCGAAGCTCAACTGCGACCGATTTGTGCAGCAGACCATGTCGCGTTGTGTTATAACGTGCTGGTATGGGAGCCGGTCGTTCAGAAAGCAATGGCAAACTACTGAACGTAACACTTGCCTAGTACATCAACAACAGCTGAAAAATGCTGGTGTTGACTGCAACATCCCGTAAGGAATACGCAACTTTAAAAAAAAAAAAAGCCACAGTAGCGAAGTGGCTGGAACGCTTGCATGCTACTACTGTAGTCAAGGGTTTGAATTTCCATCGAGATGAATGTTTTAAATTGACCGCTGTTCTTCCCCCACCCTCCGTCGCGTTGAAAGGATTGACCCAGGTCGATCCAGTCTAAAATGTGTACCAGACAATTTTGTGGGGTGTAAAGGCCGATTGGTCTCTACAAAACCTGGGCCTAGCTCTGTATACACAGTACGCCTTACAGCGCGTTAAAGGGTCCGCTTCTTAGCTGCTGCTGCTGCTGCTGTTGCGACTACTACTACTACTACTATTGCTGCTGCTGCTGCTGCACTGCTTCCTTCCTTCCTTCCTTCCTTCCATCCTGCCCGCCCACCCTCCCGCCCGCCCTTCTTTCTGTCTGTCTGTCTGTCTGTCTGTCTGTCTGTCTGTCTGTCTGTCTGTCTGTCTGCCTGCCTGCCTGCCTGGCTGGCTGGCTGTCTGGCTGGCTGGCTGTCTGTCTGTCTGTCTGTCTGTCTGTCTGTCTGTCTGTCTGTCTGTCTGTCTTTATTTCTTTCTTTCTACTCCCCTCCTCCTTCTTCATCTTCTTAGTTCTCCTCTCCTACTCTTGTATCTTAGTTTAGTTTAGTTAGTTTAGTTTAGTCGACGGATCAACATCACGGCACACGGGTGTAACCCATAAGTGCTACGTTCTAGTCCTAACTCAAGCCTGAGTCCGGAGAATCTCAGCTCAGTGCACGAACTCCGTAACACCGGCGAGGATCATGAAATACTTTGGGTAGATTTTTAACTCGAAATTTTGCCCTGGTTACGTTAGGCTACTCTTTTTCTATTTCCAACTGCCAGGGGATTTTGTACGTGCACAACAATACACACGGGCGTCCGATCTCACTACCCAGAGACCATGGACATTTTGTTACTAGAAGTCCACGTGAAAAAAATCCCGGCCCTCACTGGGGCTTGAACCCGGGACCTCCAGCACTCGAGGCTGACACCATACCTCGAGACCACTCAGCCCCGGGTTGAAAGTGAAAATTGCTTGTTGTGGTATACTGTCAGTTGGTAGCTTAGTTAGTAGCATTTCACTTTATTTATACGTTAACAGAGCAGGGGACAACCCAGACTAGAAATTAATATAAAAGTGCTATTGTAGTTTGTTACATGGTAACAACTCCTCTGTAGGAGTCTTCCGATCATCAGAAATCGTCCCCGTTCACCGAATGTTTCGGTCACTTTATCTTCTTGACGCCCTCAGCTTTATGACTCCCTGGCGTCTGTCTCCTGTGGTGCTTATCCATCCTCGAGACAATTGTTTATCGTGTTTATCCCATATTGACATCGTTAAGTGTGTCTACCCAGAAGCCAACCCACCCTCGGTGTGCACCCAGTGCATCTACCTGTATAGAAAGTCCACGGCATAACGGTAATGAGTTAAGTCCAAGTCACCGGCATTGAGGTCGTGGGCCCTCTACAAGGTCTGCATCGATTAGGCTGAGGTTGGTCGTGAGATTGCGCTCGCCACCCGATACCAAAGTGCCGCGTACAAAGGGGCTGTGTTGCAGAGATTTCTTTCCTCGTCTCCAATCAGGGACACCAGCGGGGTGTGGAAGACCGGTAGTGGAGCTTTACATCTGCGAATAGGCGTGGTCAGATGTCACCAGGTCATGATTCAGCACAACATGTATGGACTGGCTGGTGTTAGACCAAAGCTTGGAATTTGCTCTCCACAGGTGGGGGTAGTTCGTTGTCATCAGACTTCAATGCCTGCAACTTAGCTCACTCCTGTTGACCTGTCTGGTTCCCTTTTTGCTGCCTAGGTTCTCAGCCATCTCGTGTCAAAGCCACTTGTTCTTTGTGTTCTAGTGTAATTCCTTCCTTGTCTTTGTTTTCTCCATAAAACAACGTCATGGCATTATTCTTTACCTGCTGCCTAAGGCAGACGTGGTCAAGGCCCTTTGGGGTCGTGTGTATAGTGCAGAAGAACAAATAGATCATCACGGCTTGGGGAGAATGGTGCTGCAGGGACTGAACTGCGGCACTAGTCAACACTCAGAACTCCGAGGAAAGGTTAGACGGACACATAATCAGACTGCTACTTGAACGATTTGTATTAGGAATCTTCGCTGGCTGTTGAATATGCGAACGGGGGTACATATACGAATGTCCCGAGTGCTGTGACGCCAGTTCTTGTCTCAAATCAACTCTTTACTTGGAGAGCGACCTTTCATTTTGATCAGCTCTTTCACTGCAGTAAACAATAAAAACATCAATAAATACGAAAGAGACAGGGTCAAATGAACATTTTCAAGTGGTAGAATGGAGGTTGCGACAAGAAAACCCTCATCTGCACACAACAAGAAGGCGTCCCATTCGGAGCGTCTGTTCTGCCGTTTGTGATTATCATGTTATCAATCGGACACTTTTGGCATTCCGTGTTTATTGATTTATTTGCCTTTTCCGCCAAAGACATGTTCGTAGTTGTTGGCTTATCAGTTGGGGATTTCCTCTCTGACAGTGTTCAACTAACCCAGTGTCAAATAACAAGCAGGTCTGGACCAAACATGGCACACAATCAAATGAACACGTATTATCATGTACATTTCCCTTCACCGAGGATTGCAACTGCGGAAAAATAATTAACATGATGCCCCTAGTGTGGCGATATGTCGTCCTGCATAAATGGGAGGTACCAGTTGGCGATATATTACCCTCCGACACCGAATCAGTTATGGCGTTCATTGCCTCCTTTTCGTTCCTCATTCCCCCACCCCTTTCCCTGCCCCTACCCACTTGAGTCCGTCGGAGAAGAAAACAACAAAACGATTTCCATATTGTTTACCGCCGTGGATCAGTTAGTCATGCTTCGAATTACACTTGTTCCTGCAGCGAGGCGCCTTCGTCATTTGGAGGTGGTGACAGGTTCGAATCCCGGTCGGTAACTAGCTTTCAAATTTTATATTGTCTAGTGCGTCCTCTAATCTCTATTTCCTTCTTCTCCTTCTGTGAGCGCCAAACAATACTATGTATGTTTATTTATGAACTGACTTAGTGCCTCAAAGGGTTCCCAAATTGATTGCCCGTGTAGTTTGTGAGTGTGTTTGAGCAAGTGGCTTGTGACCAGCGGGACGAGTCAACAGTGCAGCGGACCACCTGTCTCCGTTATGATAACTGCGCCAGGGAACGTGGTCAAGAGATTCGGTCATCGAACTCTGCACCTGGACAGCGGAGGATATATAAAGTCTACTTCGCTGTAGGTGACGACACGCATGCTGATACATACCTCAGCGGGCGGTATGTCATTGACCTTCTCACAATTAGCATATATAATTATACGTGTGTTTACACCGGCCCTGGCCAAATGTGCTGCTGCCGTGGTGGTGACAGAAAGGTGTCCATGACTTGGAACCTCCTAACGACAGGGTAATAAAGATCTTGACAGCATTAAGGTATGAACAATGAAACCACAAGGCTTTTTGAGATCCTGCCAAGAAACAACACTGACACGCGCGCGCGCGCGCACACACACACGCACGCTCGCGCGCATACACACATTTATTATACAGGCTTGACCGTGGGACACATTTTTCAGTCCCATCCCATCCCACCCCATGGTAATTTATGCCTTTCCCATCCCATTTCATGGGATTCCCATAATAATATTAATATAGAATAAAGTTCAAATAAAATTATGAAATTTATGAAAGTTTAGGATTAGTGTCTACTAAATAGGACTACATGAACAAAGAGACATGTAAAACAACAGAATTGGTTAATTTTAATATTCAAGAGTATTTTATTAAAACAAAGTTTAATCTAAATATGACAATTAAGTGTCCACCAGAGAGACGAATGGAGACGGATTGTATTTGCAGCAAAGAACCTCAATGGCTCGGAACGCTGAAGAAGAAGAAGAAGAAGAAGAAGTGTCATTCTGACACTTCTCATTCTGTTTCCGAGTCACTCTGCTCATTCAGCACATTATCATTTTCCTGCTGATCGACTGTTTCTAATAATTCAGTTAATCCAGGTGACACAACCATTTCCACAATTTCCATCTTACATGCAAATCTGATATACACATAGTTTATAACGAGAGCTGGTAACATCCGTTTTCGTAACTCACTCAACAATCCAGCTGTATCAAATAAGCTCTCTACTGCCGCTGAGGACACTGGTATGGCCAAAACAATATTCGCACTTGCTTTTAGCCGTGGAAACCTATGTTCATTTTCCCAATAATTTAATGGTTGTGAAGTTGGTTGCCGTAATTTTTGAAACATTGTGACTTCATCCTCAAGGCATTTGTTTCTGGGGTCATCAAACTTAAGTGTTTTGTTTGGTGGAGGATAAAAAAATAAGTCAAATTAACTTTTCGGCTTTTGTTCTACAATTTCTGCTACTTCACATACAGCAGATGATTCAGAAGAAAGATTTAAATCTTTGATGAATGAAATAACAGTTGGAACAACAGACTTAGAAAAAGCGATCCAATCATTGGCCCATTTATTGGTGTCCACATTCCCTGTCTTCTTAGTAACAGGTGACTTGGCCATGTCTTCTATTGTGGCTTTAATGTCAACTCCAGAAAGGAATGCTGCAGTAACTGCCAGAGAACTGCCGCAATATGGCCAAAGTTTTTCTCCAATAATTTTCTGAAAGTTCTGACAATATTTCTTCACCATGCTGCTGGTAGTTTCTTCGTCAATATAAACAATAACTTTGTACAACTAATAGTCTAGGAGGAAGTATAACAGCAAAATTAAATGAGATGTAGCACCATCAATTTCTAGTTTGTCAAACAAGTTTTGAATTTCTCAAGTATGTATAGCATTCCTTTAATCTGACAATTACACAAATAAACACACATAGTATTATTTGGCGCTCACAGAAGGAGAAGAAGGAAGTAGAGACTAGAGGACGCACTAGACAACATAAAATTTGAAAGCTATAGTTACCGACCGGGATCGAATCTGTCACCTCCAAATGACGACGGCGCCCCGCTGCAGGAACAAGTGTACTTCGACGCACGACCAACTAGACATTCCTCTTTAATTCCTTTAATCTGAGCAATATTCGGAATGTGGTTTAAGAATTCTTCATCATCTTCATTAAAGTAATGCGAGTAATTTTTTAAATGGGCATTGAAAAGTTGGTAATATGATCGCCATTCACGTGTTTCAGATTTTGGTGGTATGGAAAATGGCAGCTGTGATGCCTTTGCCTGACGTGTATAGTAATATGTTTCAATAACTGAAAGTTGATCTATGAATTGATCCAGCTCAGAAATCACGCCTCTGCTGAAGCTATCAGTAATGCATGTTGATAACCTGTGCTCAGTACAACGAGATCGGAGCATTTCTGTATCGGTATCAAACCAATAAACAAGTCCTTCAAGAAAATGAAGATCGTAAACTGATTAGAGACATTAAACGTAGACAGTCACAATTTTTTTGGGCATGTTATGAGAAGAGATGGATTGGAGAACTTGGTGACGACCGGCAAGATCGAAGGGAAGAGACCACGGGAAAGACCGAGAAGTAAATACCTGGATGACTTGGCCACATGGCAAAGAGTGATGAAAGAGAGAGAGAGGAGAGAAATTTATATTGAGAATTTCTGCAATCTTCTGACCATATGATGTGTGTAACAGTTTGGAAATCAAGTCACTAAAGCTCATCGGCATCTAAATATATATAGCAGAGAGTCGGATAACTCATCATCCATCTCATAAATGTATGACCTCACTGTCACCCAAGAATGGAACAGAGCAGGTTAAAGTAATAATTGCGATGTAATGGATTAAAGTCACACAAGAATGTAACCGACAGAGTTAAAGTAATTGTTGCGATAAAATGGAATTTCACACAAGAAATTGGCAGAAGTTAACATAATAATTGCGTTATAATTGATTAAAGTAACACAAGAATGGAATAGAAGGACTTGAAGTAATAATTGCGATATAATGGATTAATGTCACAAAAGAATATAACCGAAAGAGTTAAAGCAGTGTATCAACTTAAGCGGCGTAGTCCGGAACCCAAAGAGTTAAACGGCTCTCATTGACATATATGCACTGTGTCTACCCGAGCTGTAGGGGGCGAATCTCCGTGTTAGATACGTCAGCCCACTAAAAATATACGCGTACACACGTCGGGCCTATTATGTTTACAAATAGATTTCCCTTTTGTGGAAGCTGACGTCGCTGAATGCCAGAAGAATAAATACCATCATTGAACAGCATATTCTGTGGTGCAAGAACTATGAACAATATAGAATACCACTAATCGAATATTTACGCCAAGGTAATAACACTTAGTTGGTGGGAGCATGCTATAGATAGATAGTTCTAGAGAAACAAGTAAGGAGCGAGCTAGATTGATTAATTAATTCATTCATTAATTCATTAATTCATTAATTCACTCACTCACTCACTCACTCACTCACTCACTCGGTCACTCACTCACTCACTCGGTCACTCACTCACTCACTCACTCACTCACTCACTCGCTCACTCGCTCAGCCAGCCAGCTAGACAGCCAGCCAGTCGCATGTCCTTTGCAGAATCTCGTTCCCATAACAACCGCCTGGAAAACTTCTCGGTCATAAGCAAGATGTCCTGCGTCCATCTGGAGATCTGCTACATCCTGCACCCATCTTCTCTTTGGCCTTCCTCTTGCTCTCTTTCCAGGCATACACCCCTTCATTATTGTTCTCTCCAAATTTTCATGTCGTTTCACGTTACCAACAATTTTCAATTGTCTTTTTTTTAGTAGCCAGACTTTCTTCAGTATCCAGCTCTTGTCATCTAGATGCATTGGTTTCTTTTTTGTATCCAAGATATTCTTAGAACCCGTCTATAACATTTATATTTAAAGGCATTCATGCGCTGTTCAGCTTGTTTAGTAAATGTCCAGGTCTCACAGGCGTATATTGCAATGGAAAAGATCCATCCATCCATCATGTGCCATGCGTGAGCGGTCATGTTCTGCCATCTCACTCGATCACCTGAGTCGTGGAAAAGATGCATGCTCTTAAAAATCAGATCGTATGTGGGAAACATATGGGATGGACTCCATGAAGATAACAGTGCTCCATAACATACATAACGCATATATAATCCTTTATTTGAAACAATAGTATATACTAGCGATGCTCATAGGGTTATAACAGGAATATATAGGTCTATGGAGCTGAGAACACGGATCTTTCTTGTGGCGACATGCGCTTGTGAATCATAGATCAGTTAGTAATCAGTTGAACAGAAAATTACAGCTGTTGACCTTGAGTGTTATAGTAAAACTAATAGAATTCACTTGATATGATCGAGAAGGAGAGTGCTGGTATTCTACAAGATTTGAATATCGACATATAAAAGGCTATCCTCCCCCTCCTCTCTCTCTCTCTCTCTCTCTCTCTCTCTCTCTCTCTCTCTCTCTCTCTCTCTCTCTCTCTCTCTCTATTGGGTGGGTGAGTGGGTGTAGGTTGGCTGATGTGTGTGTGGGTGGGTGGAGAGAATTGTGAGGGTGCGGGATGTGTATGTGGATAGGTGCGGGATGTGTGGGTTGGCGGGGGTATGTGTGTGTGTGGTTTTGTGATGTGTGTTATGCTGGGTGGTTGCGGGTGTGTGGGTGGGTGGTGGAGAATATGTAGGTGGGTGTGTGCGTGTCGGTTATGGGATGGGTGGGTGATGTGTGTGTGTGTGGGGAAATGTGTGTGGTGGGTGGGGGATGTGTGGGTGGCTGTGGGATGTGTGGGTGGCTGTGGGATGTGTGTGTGGCTGCGGGATGTGAGGGTGGATGGGGGATGTGTCTCACAACATTGCAATATGCACTGTTTATGTTCACAACTTTCATTTGACAATGTTTCCCCCCCCCCCCCCCCCCCCATGTGAATGTATCATGCGTAATATGCATTGTTTATGCTTACAAAATCCATTTGACAATGTTTTTTTTCCCCTATGTAAATGTAACATGCAGATTTGATGAATGAAAGATGAGTGATTGAAATGGCCGAATGTAAGACGGGCCTGCGTGCCCAATTTGTTACCCTTTTAAAATAAAGTTCGTTCGTTCATTCGTTCTCTCTCTCTCTCTCTCTCTCTCTCTCTCTCTCTCTCTCTCTCTCTCTCTCTCTCTCTCTCTCTCTCTCTCTCACGACACCAGGTGTTGGCAACTGAAACACCTGGTTCATATGGGAAGGGACACTCATGGAAGGGGTGGTTCCAGGAGAGGACCCGGGGGTCGGGGAGCACGAAGGTGGGACACAGAACAGTCAGGAAACCTCTAGCCCAGTGGTTCTCAATCATTTTTGGCCCATGCACCCTTTCACCACATGTCAGAATACCACCCCCCCCCCCCCCCACTTTCCCGTGAACGAAAGAAGAAGAATTCCGCCCTTTCCAAAATTGTCAGCCTCAAAAGGTGCATTTTTTAAATATTCACAATACTTTATTAATACACAAAATTAACCCATATTATAATAAATAAACAGTTAAAACGTCAAAGAATTGTCACTTAATAGGATATTGTCCCTGAAGCCATTTTGAGTCTGCCAATCTGTGGTTTTAATTAGCCCCTGGAAACCCTAAAATTCCCCTCTGAAAGTGGGGGGGGGGGAATTCCCCATCGGTTGAGAACCACTGCTCTAGGCATTGAAATGCATGAAGTAAAGGGGGTGGGGAGGGGGTGGGTGGGGGTGGCGGCGAAAGATCTAGTCTTTTCAGTGGGCAGTACCTAACCCAGCACCATACACACAAGACAACGTTAGAAGATGATATCTCTAGAAAATGAAAACTTGTAATATGTAAAAAATAGGATTTGAAAATCTCACTGCATGATAGCACGTACAAGATACTCAATGACCCCCCTCCCCCCTCCCCCCTTTTTTTCGGTTTCTTTTTGTGGTTTGTTCGCTCGTTGTGAACAGAATAATCTACCGTGGACTGCATTTTGCGTGTGGGCTCACTTTCCCTATTACCAGTGTCCCTCACCATCAGGCGAACCCACTCCGACTTCATAGGTGACCCAAAGAACATGAAGCCATAGGATATAAAAACCTATAGGATATAGAAATTCTAGAACAAAAGCAGACAGTAGAAAACTGTGGAATATAAGAATTATAGTACAAGAGAAACACCTAGAACATGGACATTCTAGGTCATGAAAACCACAGGATACAAAACACGTATCTCAGAATATGAAACGTTCGGGACCTGAAAATCTTATAACGTGAAAACCACAGAATATTAAAACTACAGGACACGAAAACACACACAAGAAAACCTTAGGATACGAAAACTCTAGGTTTTATAAGCATGAACGAGACATAATTGGGACATGAAAAATCTAGGGTTTATAAGCACGAACAAGACAGCCCTTGGACGTGAAAACTCTGGGCGTTATAGGCATGAATACGACAACTTTGGGACATAAAAACTCTGAGTTTTATAAGCATGAACAAGACATCATTGGAACGCGCAAACTCTTGGTTTTATAAGTATGAACAAGACAACCTTGGGACATGAAAACTCCGGGTTTTATAAGCATGAACAAGACAACCTTGGGACATGAAAACTCTGGGTTTTATAAGCATGAACAAGACAACCTTGGGACATGAAAACTCTGGGTTTTATAAGCATGAACAAGACAACCTTGGGACATGAAAACTCTGGGTTTTATAAGCACGGACGAGACAACCCTGGGACATGAAAACTCTGGGTTTTATAAGCACGGACGAGACAACCCTGGGACATGAAAACTCTGGGTTTTATAAGCACGGACGAGACAACCCTGGGACATGAAAACTCTGGGTTTTATAAGCATGAACAAGACAACCTTGGGACATGAAAACTCTGGGTTTTATAAGCACGGACGATACAACCTTGGGACATGAAAACTCTGGGTTTTATAAGCACGGACGAGACAACCCTGGGACATGAAAACTCTGGGTTTTATAAGCACGGACGAGACAACCCTGGGACATGAAAACTCTGGGTTTTATAAGCACGGACGAGACAACCCTGGAACATGAAAACTCTGGGTTTTATAAGCACGGACGAGACAACCCTGGGACATGAAAACTCTGGGTTTTATAAGCACGGACGAGACAACCCTGGGACATGAAAACTCTGGGTTTTATAAGCACGGACGAGACAACCCTGGGACATGAAAACTCTGGGTTTTATAAGCACGGACGAGACAACCCTGGGACATGAAAACTCTGGGTTTTATAAGCACGGACGAGACAACCCTGGGACATGAAAACTCTGGGTTTTATAAGCACGGACGAGACAACCCTGGAACATGAAAACTCTGGGTTTTATAAGCACGGACGAGACAACCTTGGGACATGAAAACTCTGGGTTTTATAAGCACGGACGAGACAACCCTGGAACCGAAAACTCCGGGTTTTATAAGCACGGACGAGACAACCCTGGAACACGAAAACTCGGGTTTAAAATCATGAATAAGTCAATTTTAGTAGATGAGAATGCTTGACAACTATTATCCAGGAACACCCGAGGAAGCAATCAGCGACGACCGTTATGACAAGAAAGGTAAATAAATAATCCAGCTGGTCTCATCGCTGCCGCCTCCTCTCCCCGCCGCCGCCTCCTCTCCCCGCCATGTTATGCTTTTGGCTTCTGAAAAACCTGTATCTAATGGTAAACTCTGTTGGGCACTTGTTTGTGTGTGTTCATTTATGTGCGCGCGCAATTGTATATCCGGTCTGCTTAGTCAGAGGTAGACGTTATACCCTGAAGCCTGATTCTTATTCTGCTTCTTTAGTATGGTTTCGTGCTGAGGCTCATGTTTGTGAGTTTGTTAAGCAGAGCTCTGAATGTAACAGAGAGCCGTGGTAACCCAGTGGATAGCATGCCTGTCTGCTCGCCTGGGGGTTACGTATTCGAACCCCCGCCGAGGTGTATTAAAGAGATTGACCTCGACTCGATGCAGCCAGACATGGGTGCCAGCAAATGTCACAGAAAGTAACGGCGGCCGGCGAGATATTGACCACGTCGAGTGCCGAATGTGTAGACAAATGTAGGGCTTTCTTTGTAGCCACTCCTAGTACAACAGAGGTAGCCAATTCTAGTGCAAACGAGGTAGCCAAAACTAGTACAACCGAGATAGCAAATCATAGTACAACCGATGTAGCCAAAATCTAATACAACCGAGGTAGCCAAATCTAGAACAACCGAGTTAGCCAATTCAAGTACAAGCGACTTAATCTTAGTACAACCGAGATAGCTAATCCTGGTACAACCGAGGTAGCCAATCCTAGTACAAGCGACGTAATCCTAGTACAACCGAGACAGCAGACCATAGTACAACCGACAACAAATTCTAGTACAAGCGACGTAGAAAATACCACCTCTGTGATTGTCCATGCGTGAACACAGGCCCTACATGGGAACACAGTCGTCAAGCGGTTACACGGCCACTGAGGAGTCTGATTTATATGACGCGACTGGGAGAAAAATGTGGCAGTGGGGCATAAAGCACACAGTTTAGATCTACGTCCTGCTGAGAAACAAGAGTCGCAAGCTTTACCGAACAAACACGACCTGCAGCGTAGTAACGTAACATCACTTTATAACAAAGAGAATATGTTTAGTTAAGTTTTTTTTTTTTGCATATCCTTTACAGGACATTGCTGTCAACACCAGCATCTTTCAGCTGTATGTTGATTTCTTGGCAAGATTATGATCAGTAGTTTGCCATTGATTTCTGAGCGGCCGGCTCACATACCCCGTAAGTTACCGATGCGATTAGAACCACTGCTGATTCTCACCGTCATCACGTTACTTACGAGATTACGGAGAAAAGTCATAACTTCTAAGCCACGAAGCCGGCTTAGTTTAGTTAGTTGAGTTTAGTGGACGGATCAACATCACGACACACAGGTGTAACCCATAAGTGCTCCGTTCTACTCTTAGCTCAAGCCTGATCCCTGAGAATCTCAGCTCAGTGCACGAACTCCGTAGCACGGGTGAGGATCCTGAAATACTTTGGGTAGATTTTTAACTCGAAATTTTGCCCGGGCAATGCCGCTAGGCTACTCTTTTTCGATTTCCAACTGTCAAGGGATTTTTTACGTGCGCAACAATACACACGGGCGTCCGATCTCACTACCCAGAGACCACGGGAAATTTTGTTACTAAAGTCCACGTGAAAAAATCCCGGCCCTCACCGGGGCTTGAACCCGGGACCTCCAGCACTCGAGGCGGACACCATACCTCGAGACCACTCAGCGCTCACACCTCAACAAAGAGAATATAAAGTAAGCAAATAAAGGACCCTACCCACGCCGTAAGACGCATCAGACTTATGGTGTTAGACCCATATTTGTATTGACCAACCGGCACTCGGTGGCTGATGCGGCCAGTATCACGATGGCCGTCTTTACTTCCCAATATATTCTTGATACCCAGTTTAGGCTGGGTCGACGTGGTCAGTTATGAACAATACGAATTCGCCCAGCTGCGGATCGAACTCATGACTTTCAGGTGGGTAGGAGAGTGTCTGTCCACTACGCTAGCGAGGCTCCACAGAATGAATATACAGCTAATTATAATGAAAGGAGAAATGAAATAATACTACAACTAAGAGACGCAAGACATCCTACAGTACCCATTATCAACTTCAATCCTTGTTCTAGAACACAATTACATAAATAGGAACTCATGCACGCGGGCGCACGTGTACACACGCACGCACATGTACACACACACAAACATAACGTTTTTATTTAATGTTGATGCAGTCACATGACGCCGGTCGCCCTAGCGAAGAAGTTAACGACGTTGTTCGTAATCCCGTATATCGACGTGGGAAAAACAGCTGCGTGAGATTCGGCAGCGGATCGCGCCACGCTGGTAAATTACGGGGGTATGTGAGCCGGTCGTTCAGAAAGCAATGACAAACTACTGAACGTAACACTTGCCTAGTACACCAACAGCAGCTGAAAATGCTGGTGTTGACTGCAACGTCCTGTAAGGGATATGCAACTTTAAAAAAAGTCATATGACCACGTGTACTCACATACATATAGCAGTAATGTACATGTAGTTGTGTTGGTGTGTGTGTTTTGTGTTTGCGTTCTGACGAAGACTTTGGTCCCAGCGTTATGTTTGCTACTTGTAATCGTGTTGTCAACTTTATTGGTGGTTCATCCATGGTATCCATCCATCATGTACCATGCCGGTAAGCGTGGGCGGTCATGTTTGCCATCTCACTCGATCACCAGAGTCGTGGATCAGCTCCGTATTCTTGTCTCGACCTTGCCACGTGGCCAAGCCATCCAGGTATTTACTTCTCGGTCTTCCCCTTGGTCTCTTCCCTTTGGTCTCTTCCCTTCGATCTTGCCAGTTGTCACCAAGTTCTCCAATTCATTTCTTCTCATAACATGCCCAAAAAATTATGACTGTCTGCGTCTAATGACTTTAATCAGTTTACGATCTTCATTTGTTTCTTGAAGAACTTGTTCATTGGTTTTTCTGTCTGTCCACGGTATCTTTTGCATTATCCTCAGAAACCACATTTCCACAGCCATCAGATGTTTTTCAGCTTGTCTGCTCATTGTCCACGCTTCACATCCATACAAAAGTACAGGTTCTGTGTAGCACTTCAACATTGAATAGCACATTCATCCATTGTATAAACCATGTTATACGTTGCGTCTTCCTCCGCGACATGCCCACCGCTCACTGTGGTCGATAAACCGTGATACGTTATGTCATACATACAAAGCCGGCGACGGGTTACGAACGCAATTCGTAATCCCGCACACCCGTTCGAAACACAGCTGCGGGCGATTTGGAAGCAGACCCCTTGCGTTTATTTTTAATACAATAGTATGAGTGTCGGCCGTTCAGACCGCAGTGGCATACTACTGAACGCAAAATTGCCAAGAAATCACAGAGTCAAAAAATGGTGGGGTTGACTGCGACGTCCTATACAAGATATGCAATTAACTTTTCTCTAACTTAACTTTGTACCCGATGTGCACGCCAGTCAGTGTGGTCGATAAGCCATGAAATACGTGACGTCTTCCTCCTCGACATGTCCGTCGCTGCCGGCACCCCCGATCATATAGAGAATGGAACTAACATATGTAGAAACCTGCTGTTATTATTGTGTTGTAATAGTATCGTCTTCTCCCCCCCACCCCCTCTCCGCATATCCTTTACAGGACATCGCTGTCAACACCAGCATTTTACCGCTGTTGTTGATTGTATCGTCTAGTGCGTAATATTCAGTGGAGTGCAAGCCACGAAAAAGGCAACAGTTAACCACAATTCGAGATTACCTGTCTGCGTCAATGGAGATGCTCTGTGACAACAGGCGTGAACAGAGATAGTGTTGTGATAGAGAGGTTGGGGATTGACAGAGAGGACGAAGCTTGACACCATAATCACGCCCGATTAGAATTGGACACAACCAGATCAGTGTGTGGCTTTGTTGGAAGAAGAAGCTGAGGCCCGCGGTTTATACCAGCCAGACAGTTGCCTTTCATCGTCTGTGAACAACGCCAATAGCCTCACGTAAATGTTCTTGGTATTATGTTGATGACCTCGGGAATTTTGCCTTTTCTCCCCTGCTTCTTTCATACGATTTCCATATTTAGACTTCCTTCTATAGATTTCGATATTTATACTTTCTTATTTATACTTCCTTCTTTAGACTTCCTTCTTTAGACTTCCTTCTTTAGACTTCCTTCTTTAGACTTCCTTCTTTAGACTTCCTTCTTGAGACTTCGTTGTTTTAGACTTCCTTCTTTAGACTTCGTATTTTTAGACTTCCTTCTTGAGACTTCGTTTTTTTAAATACTTACTTCTTTAGACTTCGTTTTTTTAAGACTTCATTCTTTAGACTTCCTTCTTTAGACTTCGTTGTTTTAAATACTTCATTCTTTAGACTTCGTTTGTTTTAAAGACTTCCTTCTTTAGACTTCTTTATTTACACTTCCCTTTTTAGACTTCCTTATTTAGACTTCCTTCTTTACACTTCCTTCTTTAGAGTTCCTTCTTTAGAAGTGTCTTGTTACCTCAACTAATCAAATTGTGGTGTGTATGATATGATCCGAGACCACGATTGTCCTACAGCTTGAGATTACGTTAACGTATCTACATTCCTTTCTTGCAGATTCCACAAGGCGCACCTGAGACAAGAGACCCGTGACGCATTTCGGCAGCAGTGGCTACAGATAACCTGGGGTCTGCTTGTGAATTGGTCACGGTCTGTGGTTTGCTCAAATTATTCAATAACCGTGGACATACAAGTGTGTTCTCCAACAGGGTACGGTTCGTGTAATGTGTTTGTGTGTTTGATTTCATTCTGTGATGTTAATTGTTCCGCATTGCTATTGTGTGTGATGTATACATTGACGCCACTTGAGACAATTGACAATAGTGTCAACTCCGATGATGAGGATATTGCTGTATACACAGAATGGTCGGATGTACGACATAAGGGGCCGTCTCAACATGTCATATGGCAAAATTGTTAAGAAATTCATTTTACTATAATCACAGGCAGAAGACAATGGAAGTGTTGGCAGTCACAATATGATTATGGTGGCTTAAATGGCAAACCTACATCCCTGCTTTTGTACTAAGTGAAATATTATGGCGGCTTGAATGGCAAACCTTCCTTAGTGTCTTTACTAGTTTATTTTATATCTTGTCGTTTTGTAGATCTCTTCTGAATTATATTATATGTCTGTATTAGTGTATATTACTTCTGATCGTCTTGTAGATATCTATTCTCTATCATGTTATGTGTCTGTATACTGGATGTTTCAAGACCTCAAATTTTAGAGCACGTAGTGTATGCGCAGTCGTATGAGGGCGAGTGTTGTCGTGCAACAACAATAATCCTTTTGAGAGAAGTGTTCGGCGTGTATGATCCTATCGTGGGCTTTAATGTGTTCACTAGCATGTCACTGTGTCGAACACTATTCACCGTTTCACCACTTTCCTTGAAATACACCAATATAAGGCTCTTTGATATTCTTAAAGATGGTCATCGCGACCTTTTTAGAGAATTCATGAAGACGTTTTGTCTTCCATCTTTTTATCTATTTATATACTCTTTTCTAACTCAAACAACTGTCTCCATTCTGAACCATCTTTCTTCTGTAGATTTCAAAAGGTGTCACACACTCTGACCACACACATGCACGCACGCACGCACACACACACACGCGCGCACACACACACAGAAAGAGAGAGAGAGAGAGAGTGAGAGAACACATCATTGCTCTCTATGGTGCAAGTCGATAGTGGGGCAGCCATTATTGTAATCGTTATTGCGTTTGCTTCTCGATCCTCACAATCACTACATGAGTTATTGCTTCAGAGCCTGTTTGTGTACTGAAATAATATTTTCCTTTGCTATACTCTTCCATGCACTGTATAATAATTATGTTACTTAACGGCTTTCCTCGCATTTAATCTCTTATTGTGCGGTAGAATCCTTATGTATCATATGATCAGCTGTACAGTCTATATCGCTTGTGCTCGCGGCGTAGAATCCCTAGTTCTGAAACAGTGCATCGAGAGACTGGCATACATGGCCAGTGAAAGCACGGTTCTCATATATTGAGAAGCGACTGCCCGAGTGGCTAGAACGCCGGGATCCCACTCGGAAGATCGTTCGAATCATCGGAAAGTTGATGGATTGTTTTCTGTTGGAGGCAAAAAGAAAACCATAAGCTGCACAGTTCGCGGCGACTGATCTAGCCAGGCGGTCTTAATTCATCCAGCTTCAATGACACCCCCTCCCTCCTCCCCCTTCCCGTTCTACACCGCAAGGTACTACAGGCGGTAATGACAGTTTTATGACAGCCTCAAATATTAGAAAGTCTAACAACTCTCAGTAACTCTGAAACTATTCAAGGTTTGAAAGAACTATCAGCCTCTAAAGTGTTTAAAATATCATCAAACATATGTTCAAAACATTTCACCTTCTTACCTTCAAATAGCTTTCCTCTCAAACTCAGATGTTGGCCGAGGTTCACTTATTTATTTTAAAGTGAAGAATGTTAAAAAGTATCGAAGTATATTTCACATTTGAAAGTTAAGAATGTTAACAAGTATGGAAATATATTTCACATTTGAAAGTGAAGAGTGTTAAAAAGTATGTAAATGTATTTCACATTTGATAGTGAAGAATGTTAAAAAGTATGGAAATATATTTCACATTTGAAAGCGCGTATCAGATGATAATCATTTATGTTATAGCGGTAAGGCTAGTGTTCTTTAGCTGGTGATGTTCTTGTTAGTTTTGTTACATGTTTCATGATAAATTATAATGGCAAGCCGCTTGGTGGTAATGATAATGATGACGATGATGATGAGGGTTATGATATTGTGGCGTTTCTTATCAGTAAACAATTCAGTGCGATAACAGCAGGACTTCACTCTGGAAATCGTTAACATGCTTCGGAACCAATTTTCTTAAATGTTTTCATGTATCCCGTCGTCTTTTCTTCGCGTCTCCCACTGCCCCCCTCCTCTCTCTCTCTCTCTCTCTCTCTCTCTCTCTCTCACTCTCTCTCTCTCTCTCTCTCTCTCTCTCTCTCTCTCTCTCTCTCTCTCTTTTTACACAACTCCTGCTGTTTTCTTCATGTCTATCTATATTCGCCATGTCTCCATTCACTTGCTGCATGTTCTCTTGTGTTTTCCTGATATCTCCTTCTATTTTATGTATGTATCCTCGTGTATTGATTTCTTCTTGTCACAGCATGTTCAATCCATGTCTCCCTATGTTCCTGAATTCTCCTTGTCACAGCATATTCACTCCATGTCTCCCCGTGTTCCTGAATCCTTCCTGTCACAGAATGTGTAACACTATATATCTATATATCTCTCCATGTTCCTGAATTCTCCCGGTCACAGTATGTTCACGCCATGTCTCCCCGTGTTTCTGAATTCTCCGTGTAACATTATGTTCACACCAACCCTCTCACTTTCCCACCTCCATCAACTTTCTCGACGTACCCCTCTTCTTTTCTCGATTCTCCTTCTGCTTTCGCCACACTTCTCCCTGGATTCGTCAAATTTCTTTCTGAATTCCTCACTTCTTTCTGACCTTTCATCATATTTACCTTTACTCTCCTCTCTTCACACTCCCCTCTCCTTATGCCTCCCTATGCTTTCCTAACAGACCACTGTCCTTTCTTCACATCTTCACTCACTTTCTTCACATCTTCACCCACTTTCTTCACACCTCCATCTACTTTCTTAACACCCCCATCTACTTTCTTCACGTTTCTTTCTGCTTTTCCTTCGTCTAATTAATATTCTTTTGTTATCTGGTCTTCATCTGAAACAACAATGATGATTAGTTACAACAAAGTTGAGTTTCCTGTCTCTCTGACATTCCCAAATTGCTTCCTTCCGTTGCCTGTAATACACCTTCTTTATGCTGTTTCCACTTTTAGACTTGTCATTTTTTTATGTCTGTACTATTTTTGAAAAGCTTTTGTACAATCAGACGTCAGCGGGGCCACCCCGCACACACACTGACTCCCGCAGTGTCGTCACCGCCTCGCCAGTTCTGTACACCAAAATAACACGGTCTGTTGCCTGCTGGCAGATTTTCCCAGATCGTTTTTTTGGACTGTCCTTTCTACACTTAATGGAGGCCAATCATTATAGTCAAGCGCCAATGCTGAGACCACACTGAATGTTGGTGATGATAATGATGATGCCGATGATGATATTGAAATACAATTAGTTCTAATATACTTGGTACTGTCCAGAACAAACTACGCTCATGTACAAACAGCTCTGTGGCTGGCGAAATAGTTCATTAGGTTTTAGAGAGTCTTTGTTTTCATATATTTAAACATGATCCATGTTTTCATATATTTAAACATTGTTTTTGTTTTCATATATTTAAACATAAGCTTTGTTTCATATATTTAAACACGATCCATGTTTTCATATATTTAAACATTGCATTTGTTTTCATAATTTAATCATGAGCTTTGTTTTCATATATTTAAACATGATCTGTATTTTCATATATGTATACATTATCATATATGTAAGTATCTCTGTTTATAGGTTCCGTTTTCAGCGCAAGCATGTAAGAACACTGGAACACATTTGCATGTCGTGCCGGTGTATGGTCTAGTCCAGTGCTTTAACAACCTGAGCTTCGCCGCGTCCTTTAGGGCCATGCTTCATTCTCTGGACTTAGTTAGTTAGTTAGTTATCAGTTGGGGTATCTTCGTTGCACTCCGGACATGTCCATAGGTGCTCAGATCCTCCCCCCAGCATATGCATCAGCGTCCGGTGGCTAATAGTGCCAGTTCTGTGTTGGTTGACGAGGCGCTTTGTTTTCCCGATGTACCTCTCGCGTCTGGCTGTGCCGATTCTTACTCCCAGGTCTTTCATCCTGGACAGCGATGTGGAATCACTAGCGTCAAAATCCTCTGTTCTCGCCAAATCTTTAAGGGCGTTAATAACATCGGCACGATCCATGGGCTGGCCATCTACAGGGGGTGCAGAGCCAGCCAATTTATCAGCTCGTTCATTTCCCTCGACTCCCGCATGTCCCGGGACGAAGATGAAAGTGACTTTGCGGACAACGGACTTCCGCAGCGACTCAGTCCACTGTCTACGTACAGATCCAGCTTCGACCTTCTGAATCATGCTCATTGAATCACTTAGTACACACACGTTGGTATAATGCTGTGATTCCAGCCATATGAAAGCCTGTGTAACTGCCATTACCTCCATCGTCATGCTGCTCGTGGTCATGGAGTGGGCACCACTGGATTCTTGAACGGTTCGGCCCGCTGAACGGGCTGTAAATGCCCACGCACTTCTCTGCTGCTTTACAACAGATCCATCTGTATAGATGAGCACTTCGGGGCTATCTGAGTGATCATAGATGAGCGCGTTAACCTCTGCATTGACAGCGGCAGGGTTCTGCTCTCTGCACCGTCTGTCGAGTGTGATAATGCAGGAGAAGGTACACTTAAAAGCTGGAGGCACCGGCACCCATTCCTTGCCGGGGTTGATACTGGTAAGACTGCAGACCTGTCCGACGACATCTTCCGCCCGACCCATCCATGATTTGCCCCTCTTTAGCCTGTCACCCTTTTCTCTGAATACAGCGTCATGCAGAGGGTGCTGCTCATCTGCACTTATTTTTAAGTATGCACGAGCTCTCCAGATCTTGATCCTGTGTTCCATTGTCGGGAAGTCAAGGAGGTATCTCATTGCTACACAGCTGGTGTCTCTCGTGCAGCCCAAAATGATGCGCATGGCTTCGTTTTGTACCTTTTCAAGTCTTCCAATCTGTGTAGGGCTGACAGTGAGGATGGCCAGGGCATACTCGATGCGTGAAAGCACAAGTCCTTGGAACAGAAGTAATAGCAGTCTTTGCTCGATATTGGCACTCGCCATGACTCTCATTGCTGCCAAACCTTTTCGAGCCTTCGTTATGACATAATCGACATGATCTCTGAAGGACAGGCTACGATCAAGCCTCACGCCAAGATATGTCATTGACTGGGTTCTACTCAGAATGCTCCCATCCATTCTTACTGCCGGCAGGTCTGTTTTCACAATATGGTTGTTTAGTGAGAACCATGTAACCGTTGCCTTTGCAGGGTTGACAAGGGCATCGGCATCAGCACACCATGAAGAAATTCGATCTAGTTCGCCCTGCATATAGTTGGCAACCGCCTGTCTATCTCGACCCTGTCGATACACGAGGATGTCGTCAACGAATGATAGAGTCCTACCCCTCCCATCCAACTGTTGTTCAGTGATCGGCACCGTATACACGTTGAAAAGTACTGGTGACAGTGGTGAACCCTGCGGCAATCCTGGACATATCGTTATCGGCTCAGAAGACCAACTCCCGCATCTTAGCACCACCTTCCTTTGGAGTAGAACTGCAGCTATCCATCGTACAAGGTGAGGGTGCACTTTCAGTCTGAGGAGGGTTTGCATCAAGTGCTCGAAAGATACTGCTCTGGACTACCGTAGATAAGCTTAGATTGTTGACCTATTTCAGTTATAAGAAATGGTCGCGAATTGGTCTGATCAGTCACATTCGCTACCGCCACGGGTTGTAGTTGTTACTCCTGTTTTGAAGCACAATGTTAAGAAATTCTCGCCTGTCATTTCGGCAAGGTGCCAGCCAACCAGAAAATTACTTGTCTGCACTATTTTATTTTCATGGGCACGTTATGTGTATATCTGGTACTTGTCTTTATTACTGAGTTTACTTGCGGTGTCTTCTGAAATTGTTTTGTCAAAATTACTTTATATAAAGCAGTTTCAGACATCCTAGAGTTGCGTTGAGTCAAGAACCGTCGTCACAGCACTCGGGGCCTTCCCATCCGTGCTCCGTCCTCATCTGCAACAGACAGCGAAGAGTCCCAATACTAATATTACGAAACATAGTCTGGACAGAAGACAAAAGTAAGGCTAAATGATAAAACATGACTACAAGTTTCTGCCAGCCATTCCAGAAGGGGGATACAGATAGGATGTAGCTGGACGGGTGAGCCGGGGACCCAGACATGTCCAGTACCGCTGGTTTAGTGACATATGCTTTGGCATTGGCGAGGGGGTCGAATTCACTGCAACGGATTTTATTTTATTTAGCTCAGTCTCTCGCTACAGAGCACCTAACTGTCACTGTCATCTAACTGAGCCCTAACTATCACTTCTCATCTAACTGAGCCCTAGCTATCACTTCTCATCTAACAGAGCCCTAACTATCACTTCTCATCTAACAGAGCACCTAACTGTCACTGTCATCTAACAGAGCACCTAGCTGTCACTGTCATCTAACAGAGCACCTAACTGTCACTGTCATCTAACAGAGCACCTAACTGTCACTGTCATCTAACAGAGCACCTAACTGTCACTGTCATCTAACAGAGCACCTAACTTTCACTGTCATCTAATAGTGCACCTAACTGTCACTGTCAACTAACAGAGCACCTAACTATCACTGTCATCTAACAGAGCACCTAACTGTCACATAACAGAGCACCTAACTGTCACTGTCATGTAACAGAGCACCTAACTGTCACTGTCATCTAACAGAGCACCTAACTGTCACTGTCATCTAACGGAGAACCTAACTGGCACTATAATCTAACTGAGCACCTAACTGTCACTGTCATATAACAGAGCACCTAACTGTCACTGTCATCTAACAGAGCACCTAACTGTTACTGTCATCTAACGGAGCACCTAACTGTCACTGCCATCTAACAGAGCACCTAACTGTCACTGTCATCTAACAGAGCACCTAACTGTCACTGTCATCTAACAGAGCACCTAACTGTCACTGTCATCTAACAGCACCTAACTGTCACTGTCATCTAATAGAGCACCTAACTGCCTGTCGAAAATGTTAGCATGAACTCCGTAGCTCCGACAACCACCCGCCACGGGTCTTCGAAAAAAACAAAAAAAAATTACACTCGCGAACCGATTCACGGTGTCTGAAGGCGAACCGAGGACATTCAGAGCAAGAGGTTAGCCAGCTTAACCGCTTCCTCGTGGAGACCCACGTCTACACAAGCTTAATGAGCGCCAGCTATATAAAGACACTACCGTACCCGCCGGTAAATGCACCCGTGTGTGAAACAGGCAGTGGATTGTTTCTACAACCTTGTATTATGAATCTGAAATCTAAGATGCATGTCTTTCCAAAGCCGACATCCTGGTATCACCGATGTTTTGTGTATCCTTTTACAGGACAGCTGTCAACAGCAGCATCTTTCAGCTGTCTGTTGATCTCTTGGCAAGATTACGCTCAGTAGTTTGCCATTGCTTTCTGAGCGGCCGGCTCAGTATCCGCAAGTCACGAGCGGGGGTCGAACCACCTCAGTTCTCGCTCCGCTGCGAGACTCTGCGTGATAAACGGGATTACAGAGAGAAAGTGTTGTAACCCCACAGCCAGAGAGACCGGCCCTGGTATCACGTTTAGACAAAATCTGCAACCGCCATATTTCTTCCATACAACTACATATTGCCTGTTGCGTTTTCTTTTATTTCATGCCCCCTTGTCATCTTTTGTGAGATCTCATAATCTTTGCATCTGTCTTGGTCCATTCTCTCTTTGTGTGGGGTTTAGTTTTTATGTCCAGTGCGTCAGAGCATTCTGGGACGCTTGAGTTCCTGTTGTCGGATTTAACATCCAGGCCTTTGTCTTGATGCTACGTCACTTCCGGTATTATATGAATGTTATGCGTTCTCACAGGTCACGAAATTTGAAGATGATAATGTTCACATCTTTTCAGTTTAACTCTTGCTCTCTGTCCGTTGCGAATTTAATCTTCGAGTCTGATAGATGGGTTAAAATGGTAGTTGTCTGGGTGAGCACAAGGTGATGTCGTGATTGGGTAGAGATTCAACGTGTTAGTTGTGTGAGATAAGAATGATTGCTTGGTTAGTGAACATATTAATTGTCTGGGATAAGAATGATTGCTTGGTTAGTGAACATATTAATTGTCTGGGATAAGAATGATTGCTTGGTTAGTGAACATATTAATTATCTGGGATAGAAGAATGATTGCTTGGTTAGTTAACATATTAATTATCTGGGATAGGAGAATGATTGCTTGGTTAGTCAACGTATTAATTTAATTGTCTGGGATATAAGTTTTGCCCTGGACCCACTAGATAGGTGATGCAATCAGTACCACATCCTCTCCCTTAGTTCACAAATTGTTGTGGTGCCCTCTTGATGATGGTGGTAGAGCCCGATCCATTTGACCCTTAGAAAGTTCATTGTCCACGCTTCACATCCATACAGAAGTACATGTTCTATTTAGCACTTAACGCTCCTTTTCTCTTTTTATTGGTAAGTATGTTTTGCATATGGCAAAAGGCTACCTTCGCCATGGCGATTCTTGCTCTAATTTCTTCAAGACATCTCCCATCAGATGTTATGACTGTTCCCAGATAATTGTACCGAATCACTTGTTTAAGATATTCCCATTTACTTGTATATTACATTGTGGTATTTCCTTCATCTTAGTGACGACCATAATCTGTGTCTTCTTAATATTCAGTTCTAACCCTAGTTGTTCATTGTGTGCAACAACCGCATCTACTAAATGTTGCAGATCCTGCTCATTGTCTGCAATCAATACTGTATCATCTGTATATCTAATGCTATTGCTGTTACGTCCCCCAATGGTGATTCCTCTCATATCTTCTAAATTTCTTAAAAAAATATGTTCACTGGTTAGGTAAAAAAAGATCTGGAGACATTACATATCCCTGTCGCACACCTCTGATAGGCTAATATTGACCTACTTCATTATCAATTCTTATGGCAGCTTGTTGTTTTCAATATATGTTTTTTACAAGTCTAAAGTCTGTCCCATCAATTTATAGATCTGCAAGAATCTTCATTATATTGACATGCCTTACATTATCGAAAGCCATTGTGTAGTCAATACAGCAAAGAAGTAGGTCTTTGTTTACTTCCTTAGAACGTTCACTTAATTTTCTCAGCATATACACATCATTTACTGTACCCTTGCCTTCTACAAACCCACATTGTCCTATCTCGGTTTGTATATTCTTCCTAATTTTTTGCATGATGATTCTTAACAAAATCATTGTGATGTGGCTCATACTAATTATTGGATGTTGAACACAATCTAAGGGTCATGATTTTTTCGTGATTGCAATAAATATAGAAGTACATAATTCTCAGTCACTCACTAATATAAAACGATAAAACATCGATGATGTAGTCGCCATCGCCTTTTCGGAGGTGGATGCCTGATCTGTCCCTCACGGCATCTTCGCGCAGACTAACGCCTTTTGTGAGACTGTTCAACTGTGCGTTAATTGTTTTTTGTTGTTGTTGCGCTCGCTTGCTTGCTTTAAACTCAGGCGTAGTCCATACACATTATTTATAGTAGTGATGGACTGAATTTTGCGTGTGGGTTAGCTTTCCCTATTAACAGTGTACCTCGCCATGAGGCGAACCCACTCCGACGTCAGAGATACTTGTAATTAACGTCCCCAAGTCAAGGACGACAGGTCAACATTTTAGTCCAGCTGTCCTGTGTAGGGGTTGAACCGCTTGCCTCGACATCAGCATATGGGATGTTTAAGAACACGCGTTATTATCCATTCGGTCATGCGGATCTGCGTGGCGTTAATGGTTACTTGATTCTAGTTGGTCACGTTTAATCCACGCGTCACGATTCGCTCATTACTGACATGAGCCCAACGTGGCTCCTGTCGGGCGTCATCATCAACTCCATCATCGCCATCACTATAATCATCACCACCATCATCGCCATCACTATAATCATCATCACCATCACTATAATCATCACCATCATCTTTATTATCAACCAGTATGATCCCAGCATTGGCGCTTGACTGTAATGGTTCTCCTGTAGTTTGTGTCTGGACCTTCCGTTGTACACGCTTAACACTGTATCCTTACCGTGGCCGAATGGTTTAGTGCTCTCTCTCTCTCTCTCTCTCTCTCTCTCTCTCTCTCTCTCTCTCTTCTCTCTCTCTCTCTCTCTCTCTCTCTCTCTCCAACTTCAGGCGCGATGATGGTCTCTCTCTCTCTCTCTCTCTCTCTCTCTCTCTCTCTCTCTCTCTCTCTCTCTCTCCAACTTCAGGCGCGATGATGGTAGGGTAGTGGGTTCATATCCTTCAGCGATCAGTTGGACTTGAGCACTGACTTTTCGTTCAGAAAGCATTAACAGAGTACTGAACGTTATATTACCTGGAACATATACCTGGGCTTAATCGTAACGACCTGCAAATGCCATTCAACTTTGTAAGATATCTTGTTGCATGTTATACCCTTCCCCCATCACTCACTCACTCACTCACTCACTCACGCACGCACGCACGCAGGTACTCACTCACTCACTCACTCACAATCACACATATACTCACACATACACTCACTCAGTCACACACAATCACACATACACTCACTCACACAGAGTTACACTCACACATTCACGCACAAGCACACACACGCATGCGTACACACACATATACTCACACAGTCACACGCACGCATGCGCGCACGCACAAATATACTCACACACATACACACACTCACACAGTAACATACTCACATACAGAGTCACACACTCATACACACACACACTCACACAGTTTTAACGCCGCTCCCAAACCCCGCCATCTTTCTGCCCGTCCTCCCTTTACCGTTTGTCTCGAAGTAATTGACGTGAACAAGGTATTTCACAACGCGGGCAAACATCTGCAGACAACAGCGAAGGTCATTTATCTGCAGTCTACCGTTGAAAAGATGTCTTTCTCAGCTGATACTGCGGGTCGGGCGGGTATGATGTCTGTTTGGGCTGGGGATTTCCGGATTTCTGATCCATCTAATTTTAAAACTAAGGGCACTGGGGTAAGCTAGGGAGACTGATTTTTCGGCCTGATTGTCGGAGTTTTGGTAATTATAGCTTTGTTAGAGCAACCTGATTTTAACAGTTATCTTTGGGTATGAGGCCAGGGCACTGTAGTGGACAGTGGTAACATGGTGGGTCAGGATAACACAGTGAGACGGGGTAACGTAGTGAACCAAGGTAACATTGTGGATCAGGCTAACATAGTGGACTAGGTGGATCAGGCTGACATAGTGGACCAGGCTAACATAGTGGACCAGGCTAACATAGTGGACCAGGGTAACATAGTGGACCAGGCTAACATAGTGGACAAGGCTGACATAGTGGACCAGGCTAACATAGTGGACCAGGCTAACATAGTGGACCAGGGTAACATAGTGGACCAGGGTAACATAGTGGACCAGGCTAACATAGTGGACCAGGGTAACATAGTGGACAAGGCTGACATAGTGGACCAGGCTAACATAGTGGACCAGGGTAACATAGTGGACCAGGGTAACATAGTGGACCAGGCTAACATAGTGGACCAGGCTAACATAGTGGACCAGGGTAACATAGTGGACAAGGCTGACATAGTGGACCAGGCTAACATAGTGGACCAGGGTAACATAGTGGACCAGGCTAACATAGTGGACCAGGGTAACATAGTGGACCAGGCTAACATAGTGGACCAGGTAACATAGTGGACCAGGGTAACATAGTGGACCAGGGTAACATAGTGGACCAGGCTAACATAGTGGACCAGGGTAACATAGTGGACAAGGCTGACATAGTGGACCAGGCTAACATAGTGGACCAGGCTGACATAGTGGACCAGGCTAACATAGTGGACCAGGCTAACATAGTGGACCAGGCTAACATAGTGGACCAGGGTAACATAGTGGACCAGGCTGACATAGTGGACCAGGCTAACATAGTGGACCAGGGTAACATAGTGGACAAGGCTGACATAGTGGACCAGGCTAACATAGTGGACCAGGTAACATAGTGGACCAGGCTAACATAGTGGACCAGGCTAACATAGTGGACCAGGCTAACATAGTGGACCAGGGTAACATAGTGGACCAGGGTAACATAGTGGACCAGGCTAACATAGTGGACCAGGCTAACATAGTGGACCAGGCTAACATAGTGGACCAGGCTAACATAGTGGACCAGGGTAACATAGTGGACCAGGGTAACATAGTGGACCAGGGTAACATAGTGGACCAGGCTAACATAGTGGACCAGGCTAACATAGTGGACCAGGCTAACATAGTGGACCAGGGTAACATAGTGGACCAGGGTAACATAGTGGACCAGGCTAACATAGTGGACCAGGCTAACATAGTGGACCAGGCTAACATAGTGGACCAGGGTAACATAGTGGACCAGGGTAACATAGTGGACCAGGGTAACATAGTGGACCAGGGTAACATAGTGGACCAGGGTAACATAGTGGACCAGGGTAACATAGTGGACCAGGGTAACATAGTGGACCAGGCTAACATAGTGGACCAGGCTAACATAGTGGACCAGGCTAACATAGTGGACCAGGCTAACATAGTGGACCAGGCTAACATAGTGGACCAGGCTAACATAGTGGACCAGGGTAACATAGTGGACCAGGGTAACATAGTGGACCAGGCTAACATAGTGGACCAGGCTAACATAGTGGACCAGGCTAACATAGTGGACCAGGGTAACATAGTGGACCAGGGTAACATAGTGGACCAGGGTAACATAGTGGACCAGGCTAACATAGTGGACCAGGCTAACATAGTGGACCAGGCTAACATAGTGGACCAGGCTAACATAGTGGACCAGGCTAACATAGTGGACCAGGCTAACATAGTGGACCAGGCTGACATAGTGGACCAGGCTAACATAGTGGACCAGGCTAACATAGTGGACCAGGGTAACATAGTGGACCAGGGTAACATAGTGGACCAGGGTAACATAGTGGACCAGGGTAACATAGTGGACCAGGCTAACATAGTGGACCAGGGTAACATAGTGGACCAGGCTAACATAGTGGACCAGGCTAACATAGTGGACCAGGCTAACATAGTGGACCAGGGTAACATAGTGGACCAGGCTAACATAGTGGACCAGGCTGACATAGTGGACCAGGCTAACATAGTGGACCAGGGTAACATAGTGGACCAGGCTAACATAGTGGACCAGGCTAACATAGTGGACCAGGCTAACATAGTGGACCAGGCTAACATAGTGGACCAGGCTAACATAGTGGACCAGGGTAACATAGTGGACCAGGCTAACATAGTGGACCAGGCTGACATAGTGGACCAGGCTAACATAGTGGACCAGGCTAACATAGTGGGCCAGGGTAACATAGTGGACCAGGCTAACATAGTGGACCAGGCTAACATAGTGGACCAGGGTAACATAGTGGACCAGGCTAACATAGTGGGTCCAGGTAACATAGTGGGTCCAGGTAACATAGTGGGTCCAGGTAACATAGTGGGTCCAGGTAACATAGTGGGTCCAGGTAACATAGTGGGTCCAGGTAACATAGTGGGTCCAGGTAACATAGTGAGTCCAGGTACCATAGTGGGTCGAGGTAACATAGTGGGTCCGGGTAACATAGTGGGTCCGGGTAACATAGAGGGTCTAGATGACATAGTGGGTCCGGGTAACATAGTGGGTCCAGGTAACATAGTGGGTCCAGGTAACATTGTGGGTCCAGGTAACATAGTGGGTCCAGGTAACATAGTGGGTCCAGGTAACATAGTGGGTCTGGGTAGTAACACAGTGGTTCCGGGTAACATAGTGGGTCTGGGTAACATAGTGGGTCCAGGTAACATAGTGGGTCTGGGTAACATAGTGGGTCCAGGTAACATAGTGGGTCCGGGTAACATAGTGGGTCGGGATAACATAGTGGGTCCGGATAACATAGTGGGTCCGGATAACATAGTGGGTCGGGGTCACATAGTGGGTCGGGGTCACATAGTGGGTCGGGGTCACATAGTGGGTCCAGGTAACATAGTGGGTCCGGGTAACATAGTGGGTCTGGGTAACATAGTGGGTCCGGGTAACATAGTGGGTCTGGCTAACATAGTGGGTCTGGCTAACATAGTGGGTCTGGGTAACGTAGTGGGTCGTGGGTAACATAGTAGGTCGGGGTCACATAGTGGGTCAGGGTAACATAGTGGGTCATGGTAACATAGTTTTAGGTCCCCCTTTTACTTCGTTCTGTATGTGTTTTAGGTCCCCCCCTCTACTTCGTTCTGCGTGTGTTTTAGGCCCCCCCCCCTCTACTTCGGTCTGCATGTGTTTTAGGTCCTGCCTTCTATTTCGTTCTGCATGTGCTTTAGGTCCCCCCTCTATTTCGTTCTGCGTGGTTTTTTGGCCCCACGCCCCCCCCCCTCTCTATTTCGTCCTGGGTATGTTTTAGATCTCCCCTCTATCTCGTTCTGCCTGTGTTTAAGATCCCCCTCTATTTCGTTCTGCGTGTGTTTTAGATGGCCCCCTCTATTTCGTTCTGCGCGTGTTTTAAACCCCCCCCCCCCCCCCCCCCCCCCAATCTCTTTTGTCATGTGGGTTCCAGAAAAAGAGCTTTCTAGTTCTACTTGTTATGTAGTTCTAACATCCCAAGCGCCAGTTCTGGGGAGTTTCCTAGGTGACAGAAATTGATTGAAACACTTTGTGGCTTTCTCTTCAAGCGTTACACTTCTTCTTGAAGAGCCTCATTTCATGTTGGTTGGCTCGGTTATTCTCCTTTCCGTATTCTGAAGAGTGGTTCACGGTTGGTTGGGTTTGGCAGCTGAAATTGTCTATCAAATGAATGCAGCCAGTGTCTCGCCAGCCTCTTGCCAACCCTCTTTAATTGCCTCTTACTACATACATGGTAGGCTACAGTATTACGATTCTTTGCTCTCAGTAATGTCCCCGGTAACACAATGGCTAAACAACCATTGCATTGTCCTATCAGATAAAGTTGTTCAATGGTAACTTATCTGTTCATAATGTGCCTTGGTGACCTTGAATGGCTTCTCGATGTTGACAGTTAGGCTGTCGAATATCTTTTAGAACAATTGAGTGAATGCGATTTAAAAAAAAAAAAGGGCACGTTTATCTCGTCCTGGTGAAACAAAAAACAGAAGGTTGTAGATGGATAAATCAAGACGAGAATAGAACTGGGCACGTTTGTGTTAATCAGTTGTGGGACAGATCTTGACAAACATAAAACTAGCCTATATCGATTTAACTTCAGGGTAGTCCCCGCCTTATTCAAAACAATATTTAAAAAAAAAAAAGTCGCTTAAAAATCAAAGAACATTTCAAAACCATATGTCTTGTTATACTGTTGGTATATCATATTAGAAGACAGGAGTTTGAAAAAGACGTTTAAAGGCAAGCGGTTTGACTTAATTGCACCGGGTTTTATCCAGTATGGCTCGGTCTCTTTCCGAGACCTGTCAAAAGCGTGGCATAAAGCACGAAGCAAGTAGCTCCAGCGACTACACCCGGGAGTCTCCGAGAAAATATCACTCGTGGGTCGAACGACGTAGATCGGAATCGAACGTGGCAGGTGGTGTTTACAAACAGGAAAGTCGAGGGTTCGACCCATGGGCTCCTTGTTCGCTACGGGGATATTTTTTTTTGTTTTTTGGGAGGGGGAGGGGATGGCCCACCTATGTCTCCGTGCACACAGGCCTGACATATGTGATGGCCCTAACACTCCACATACCCCAAGCAGGTTCCTTCTTCTTCACGGGACTTCTTCTTCGTTTGTTCGCTTGAAATTGATCTATATCTGCAATGGTATCTCTTGTATGGAATTGGTCTATATCTGCAATGGTATCTCTTGTATGGAATTGGTCTATATCTGCAATGGTATCTCTTGTATGGAATTGGTCTATATCTGCAATGGTATCTCTTGTATGGAATTGGTCTATATCTGCAATGGTATCTCTTGTATGGAATTGGTCTATATCTGCAATGGTATCTCTTGTATGGAATTGGTGTATATCTGCAATGGTATCTCTTGTATGGAATTGGTGTATATCTGCAATGGTATCTCTTGTATGGAATTGGTCTATATCTGCAATGGTATCTCTTGTATGGAATTGGTGTATATCCGCAATGTTGTCTCTTGTATGGAATTGGTCTATATCTGCAATGGTATCTCTTGTATGGAATTGGTCTATATCTGCAATGGTATCTCTTGTATGGAATTGGTCTATATCTGCAATGGTATCTCTTGTATGGAATTGGTCTATATCTGCAATGGTATCTCTTGTATGGAATTGGTCTATATCTGCAATGGTATCTCTTGTATGAAATTGGTCTATATCTGCAATGGTATCTCTTGTATGGAATTGGTCTATATCTGCAATGGTATCTCTTGTATGGAATTGGTCTATATCCGCAATGTTGTCTCTTGTAGGAAATTGGTCTATATCTGCAGTCTCTTGAATGAACTCCAGTCTTTTTTGATTTCACTCAATGGTCCACAGACTACAGATCTTCCACTGTTATTTCTCTAGGCCAGAAGGTTTGCTTAGATATGTTTTGTTTTTCATTGAGTATTTATTTTTCAAGACTGATCCTCCAATATATTTGAATTTCTGCTAGTGTGATATATTGTTTAATTATGCTGTATATTTGAGGTATACATGACTATGTTTAACATTCTTTCCGTTGTCTTCTGCTGTCTGTTTCCAGTATTTATGACTGTCTGTTTTAAACATTGTCAACTAACTTCTGCTTTGAATATATGACTGACTGTCTGTCCATCGAAACCTTCATTGTGTTTGCTGTGTATATGACTGTGTTAAACCTTCTGTCCATTGACTTAGGCTTAGTTAGCTGGCCTGTACATACATGTTCCATATATAGTTGGTCACGGCATCGTAATGTGCGGAGACCCACTTCCGGGCGCTGTACGTTCAGTCTGCAGAACATTCATCACCATCAAGTGCCTTTGCATCAATCTCTCCTTTCACAAAGATTCCCAGTTATCACAATATGATCTAGTTTTTATCTTCTCATGAGGTGGCGACTGCTTTTTTTGTTTGTTTGTGTATAAGTTGTCTCTGTGTCCTAGCTTCTCTCAAACGTTTACTCATGTTGGCTGTCCTCGGAGATTTCAGCATTATTGTATAAAACAACATCTATGGATATTTTGCTGGTTTACTAATTGTCTGCCCGCGCAGTGGCTTAAGAGATGGTGAGACACACGGTTTAATAATCCCCCGAAATATAGAATCGAGGGTTTGAAATCATCCGTTGCGATTTGGAGGCAGGTCATCTTGTGTTGATTTCGATGGTTTGGTCCTGGGTCGTTGAACAAGCAGTGGTAGATTACTGTACACAAACATTGCCCAGTAAATCACAAACAGGTGAAACATGCCGGCCTTTATTGCGACGTCCTGTAAAGTAATATATAGTAAATGATGTGTAAAGGATATATGTAAAGGACATGCAAGTAATATTTTCATTAATTGTCCAGGATTGGCGACCAAATGTTAGAGCTCAGCAATCGACCAGGCCGAGAGGATAAGAGCTGTCTAGCTCCGAAACTTCCCTTGCGCTGATATCGGAGTATGGGGTTCAACCCTTGCACCGGTCAACTGTAACCAACGTTGACTTCTCGGTCAGAAAGCAAAGGCTCAGTACTCAACGTAATATTGCCAGAAAATTAACTCGGGGTTGACCGCCACGACTTGCAAAGGTCATGCAATGTTATAATGTTAGAGCTGGTTCTGCTCGACGTGCGAAAATTCTTTTTCTAACCCCCCAAAGACAGTTATTTATTTGCAGGACATTGCTGTAATTGATGCACGTTGGCCAGCCAGTCTCGCATGTGTCTGGGGAATTAAGAAACGTACAAATGCTTAACGCCGCAGGATCCACAGCTCCAACTGTGTCCTGAATAAACGCACTGGGCACGTCCCAGGCAACAGCGTGTGCAATAACATCACATGTGATTTATGATAATGAAGTTGTGACGTCGGTTCACGCTCCTCGCCCAATAGTATCGGTAGCGGCGATGCGGTAGGGTATAACGTCTTCAATGGAATTATTTCACACAACAATATTATATCTGATTTTCCATCTGCGTGTATTTTAAGACAAGTGCCTTAGCAGTTAGATCGACTTTATGTATAGTCTCTCTCTCTCTCTCTCTCTCTCTCTCTCTCTCTCTCTCTCTCTCTCTCTCTCTCTCTCTCTCTCTCTCTCTCTCTCTCTCTCTCTCTCTCTCTCTCTCTCCCCCCCCCCCCGATTGGGGACAACTCATTGTTTGTGTTTGTTTCTACAGGCGCCAAATTTGTTCTCCCACAGGCGCCGAATGTATTCTTCCACAGGCGCCAAATGTGTTTATCCATGTGCTAATTGTCTAGGTTGTTGTCCACTCTAATTGCAATATTTCACTGTTTTAAACAATATAAATAAAAATACCTGGATGGCTTGGCCACATGGCATGGACGAGACAGGAACACTGAGCTGATCCACGACACTGGTGATCGAGTGAAATGGCGAGTCATGACCGCCCACGCTTTCCGGCATGGCACATGATTGATTGATTGATTGATTTCAATGACAGGTGATATCGTAGCCATGTGAGGTCGTTCTTCTGCTGCCGTTTTTCCTCTATTAGAGCATGGAACCCCAACCAACTCAGGCCAAAGCCTGTGCCGTCAAACGCGGCTCTCATCATATCTTCTCCATGTGAATCATCTCTGGTGTTAGTTCTCTTCACTGTGTTGTTTAGGTCTTCCTGTATTTCGCCTGCCCTGTTGGTTCCAGAGAAAGGACCTTCTAGTGATACAATTCTCAGGTTTTCTCTCTGTGGTTTATCCAGATCATTGTCCTCGCCACTTGATTCTCCTGAAGCTGACTAGTTCTCCCCCAAAGCCCCCTCCCCCATTATAGCAGTACTGATTCAACATTAGTGTAAATATGTCTACCTTGGGTGCTGGGTTTACGTGATTTTGACTTGTACACATTTCCTATTATTATGAAAGCTTCTCTTTCTTTGTGTATTTTTATGTTAATGTATGTCTGTCCCTCCATCTTCGTCTACACTGCTATCTGCAAATGTAAAGTGTTGGTCCTTTAAATAGTGTGCACCACGGCTAATGCGGTGAAGAGGCCTGTTCTATTCCTCGCTCCTTTCCATCCCAGGTAATTCTTAAGCAATTCCGTACTTCGATATACTCACCCGGACACGTCGGTGTCAGTGGCAGTGAACGCTTTGACCTTCTGGCCAACAGTGCACCAATACAGGAAGAAGCATGAACATGCCAGATATCTTCGATGCACGGATCCAGCTGGCCGATGGCGACGAGTCCCCAACGCTAGTTCGATTACAGCAACTGGCAATGCCACCTTCGGGGCGATAGAAGAGATTGTACCGCACCTCTTGGGAACAGTGAGTAGAGGTACTTTGAGATGGCTACTGCATCCGAGGACTCAGTACGCATGGGCGTACCCGATGCGCAGGGATGCCATTTGTGATAACATAATCAATTGTAAACATTGTCTGATAGCCATGACATGATGATATGGTGGATACAGAGCCGTACTGGTCGGGAACAAAAACAACAAAACATATCAACGTTGAGTTGAGTTGAGCTAAGAACCGACATCACTACACTCAGGACATTCCCATACGCGCTCTCTCCCCTCGTTCAACAGCCAGCGAAGAGTCATACTACTAATCGTTCCCACTGCTATCTGACTGAAAGTTTTCCTGGTCTTCCCTCTCAGTTTTGAGATTCTTTCCACATACGGGTTCTGAATCTGTTTCCCTGCCTTCTCCACCTGGTCCCACAGGTGCACCTTGTCCATAGGTAATCTACCACCAAGAGGTGCATTCTCTGTCAGCCTATCAGCCTGTTCATTCTCCCGTACTGTCTTGGTCAATAAGCCCTGTGTCAATAATCATGCCACCCCCTGTTCGTTTCATTGTTGTAGAGGTAGACAGCTATATACAATTATCAGCATGTTATCATGAAATGGCGATAGATAAAAAAAAGGGGCTTTTCGGATCGTCGTGATGATTCCCACATTCTGCAAAAAAAAAAAAAACAACAACCCTGTACTTGACTGATTGCGGACTAATACAGCGAGATTACAACAGGATGTATAGTATTTTAATCATATATTCAGTACTGTCAGAATGTGTGTAGATCTCCTACTGATAATGCAACAGTGTATATCTTGCAACTGTTTAACACGCTCAGATATGATAATGAATGTGGTATAATCAATATTACAAACAGCTTGCGGCTACACACAAGGTTGGCGGATCTTTTATTGTCGTGGCTGTTTCTGGAGCTGCTGGTTGACTCTGCTGTTCCGTTGATTAGTGTCGTCGGGTTTAGGGTTTTTGAAAGGTTCATGAATATTGTGCGCGGATACTTGTTTCGTTTCGTAACGAGGTGTCACGCCTGAGGTTTTTCCACAAACCCTTTGTTATTATCGAATGAGGATTAATGTTTGGAGTAGGTAACTGTTTCTTTCTTTGTGTTGTGTTTCATTTTGTTGCCATGAGTTGTATTGTATTGTAGTGTCGTGTACTGTACTGTACTCCTGAATTGTACTATATTTTATTTTACTGGATTGTACTGTACTGCACTACACTGTATTGCACTGCACTGTATTATACTGTACTCTATCCTATTCTGTTCTATACCACAACATTGTATTCTATTGCTTTGTACTCTTTTTTTTTTGGTTTGCTTTTTTTTTTGTTCGCATATCCTTTACAGGACATCGCTTTCGACATCAGCATCTTTCAGCTGATTGTTGATTTCTTGGCAAGATTACGCTCAGTAGTTTCCCATTGATTTCTGAGCGACCGGCTCACATACCCGGTAAGTTACCGACGCGGAGAGAACCGCTACCGATTCTCGCGCAACGTCACGTTACTTACGAGAGTATAAGAGAATTACGGAGAAAGTCGTGTAACTACTAGACCAGGGCGACCGGTGCTTTGTACTCTACTGTGCGGTATTCTATTCTATTCTATTCTATTCTATTCTATTCTATTCTGTTCTAGTTAGTTAGTTAGTTAGTTAGTTAGTTAGTCGCGGTTCCAACTTCACGGCAACGGGTCTTCCCCATTATGCTCCGTTCCTGTGCCAGTGAATATCACACAAAATGCTCCTCATTGCCCAATGTGAAAAGTGGAAAAGACAGGAGTCTGGCAAGCCAATAGCCCGCTCAGGCACACTGTGCATAATGCCACCGCCAGAATGCTAACACAAAAGTCCTCGAAAAATACAATTCATCGTCGACGAAAAATCGGCAGTCACCGGAAAGACTTCATTGACCCGGGTTTTATCCCACATGGCTCGGTCTCTTTCCGCAGGGCGACCCGCCGAAAGCGCCGCACGAAGCACGAACTCCGTAGATCTAGTGACGACTCCCAGGTAGGGTTGCCACATACGTGGTCACCAAAAGGAGGACATAATAAGACAACAAGGAGGGCATATTGAATGTTTTATTTGAATCGTTCCAGATTAAACCCACAATCAGTACAATTTTCCGGCTCCATGGCCGAGGGGTTAGCAGCTTTCTCCGCTAACCCCGAATACTCTCGTCACGTGACGCGACGAGAATTAGCAGTGGTTCGGAATCGCAAAAGTGACTTATGAGAGTATGGAGCCGGTCGCTCAGAAAGTCGTGGCGTGCTGATCTAGCCTAGGAATCAACATACAGCTGAAAGATGCTGGTGTTGACCGCAATATCCTGAAACAGGATGGAAACGCGGGGAAAAAAAAAAAAAAAGCTGCCGATAAGTGTATCGTACTCTTATTAGTGAATCGACCAAGAGGCTTCTTTCAAAATGCTAAGAAACATTATTTAAACAGCCGATTGTACAAATATTACCTTATAATCTTTATTAAATACTCATAAAATTAAAAAAAAAAAAAACAATAAAAAAAAAAAAAAAAATCTAAGAAAAGCCGGACATCTTAAAGGTTTTTAGCTTTGTCATCCGGACGGAGAATATTAAGCTAAAAAAGGAGGACAAGTCCTCTTTTTGCTGGACGTCTGGCAACCTTACTTCCAGGAGTTTCTATTCTATTCTATTCTATTCTATTCTATTCTATTCTATTCTATTCTATTCTATTCTATTCTGTAAAGAGCAAAAGTCGAAGGATTAAAATGATGTGACAGAACCACCAACGTAGCTCATGGAGAGATTAGACACAGCTTAGGCTATGATTGGCAGCTCACGAGACAGCAGACGGTGAACAGACATGATCCACCAACGCCACACGGCATGAATTATAAGAAAAATAAAACTATATCAACACATTATCAGTTTCTCAAACACACCATGAAAGGCTCTCCCGTGTGCTCCGAATCAATAACAATCGTAATAGGTTTGCTCACTGCCCGGCCAGCATCGACCTCGCCAATGTTGCGTATTTTATTAAGTTATCTTCAGTATGACCATTGATTTCCCCCGCAGCCCAGATCTTTGCGGCATTAGTCTTGTCTCTTGCCGGCCTCAAGACAGCCCTGTGTTGTCTTGATCCATGCTGGGTTGTTAAGAGGGGCTCGGATTTTGTCAGCAGCACTTCCAGGTCCTTGTTAGCAAACACAAACGTGTTTGTGTGCATTGACACCGCCGCAACTCGTGTTAGGGTTTCAGTTTTCTGGGTGTTGTATTATTGCGTCTACTGTTTGTCTTGTCTATTCGTCCGTGCCTCATTATCCGGAAATGTACTTCTCGTTTGATTGAAGTTCAGAAGTTGTCGTCTGGGTTCGCCGCTAATTTATATGTCCGTTCGTCCACTTGTCTGTATGTCCATGCGTTATTATCCGGAAATGTACTTCTCATATTATGTACGTTATTGCACGGGTTGGCTACTAATTTATATGTCTGTCCATCCGTCTTTCCGTCATTAACCAAACTTTACTTCTCTCTTTATTTACCATCTCGCAAATGTATATGTCTGACCACCATTTTATATGTCTGTCCACTAATTTATGTGTCTGCCCGTCCGTCTTTCCTTCTGTCTATCTGTATAGCTGAACGTCCATCCGCTCATACTCGGAAATGTATTTCGCAGGGTTCGCCACTACTTTATGTCCTTCTGTCCGCCCGTCTGTTCACGTCTCCATTACTTCTCATTTTAAGGGTTCGCCATTAATTTATATGTCTGCTTGCCTACCCGTCGGTCGGTCGGTCGGTCTGTCTGTCTCCATATAGCTGTGTTACAGTACATACATGTCGCGGCCAGAGGAAACGCTTTAAAGACACTCTGAAAATCTCACTGAATGCTTTTGGAATTCATCTTGACACCTGGGAGACTGCAGCCAGAGACCGAAATTCGTGGCGTGCATCATTACATAAGGGTGCAGTCACGTGTGGCAACCAGGCCTGCATGAGCTGTGAAGAAAAGGCAGGACAGAAAAACCACCGCAGGAAATCCTCCTCCAGAAACGTCAAGCATTCTTTGTCCACATTGTCAAAGAACATTTCGAGCCAAAATAGGCCTTATCAGCCATCTTAGAACTCACGGCTTCATACTTTCAACCCCACTGGATGAAATGAATGGTCATCATCATTCTTGATGGACAAACAACGTAACATAACATACATGTCACCTTTCCTTTGGAGTAAACTAGACAGGCCGAGAGAGGGATCATGCTGCACGGGCAACACATGGTCTCTAAATTCAGCCCAGGCTTTGTGTTATGGAAAGATAACCCCATTTTACAAACTATCGTCAAGACGCCAGTCAGTACTTACATACAGCTGTGTGAAGCTATTGCACTGGTCACTTAGCTCGCGGGTACACCACACCACACCACAACTGCTGCAGGTCGGTCGAGTTAGCCGAGCAGATCTCTCTCTATCTCTTCTCTCTCCCTCTCTCTCTGTCTTTCTCTCCGTGCGCGCGCATGTGTGTATATGTAAATGAAGGTGTCTGTATGTGAAAGAAATGTATTTTGTCATTGAATATGTGTGCTTGTCTGTGCGTGCGCGCGCGCGCGCCTGTGTGTGTGTGTGCGCGCGCGTGTGTGTAAACGAAACTGTGCGATGATTGACTACTGAATATGGCCCCGGGCACATGTGATTACTGGTGTCAGTTTACAGACCAGGATGGTGTTTCTGTTCACAGTATGCGGACGTCGTCTCCTGGTAGATTTAAACATACGTGTTGTGTGTGCTGTGTATGTTGTACATTTTGTGAATGTTGTTCATGGTCTACACCCACACCCACACAGATGATGTTTATATGATGTTAATTCTACATTTTTCTTCTTTGCAGCTATCTGTCTGCCTGTCGAACTTTCTAGCTGTCTCCCATGTATTGTTGTTTGTTTGGTTGGTTATTGTTAGTAATGTCGTTAAAAACTCCTCCGCGGAGCAAGCTCGGCATGAGGCTTCCGATCATCAGAAGGCAGCCCCCCCCCCCCCCCACCGAATGTTTCGGCCTTGACATCCTTTACATTGGAAGGTGGCGAGTCCGCTTGGGTCATGATCCCCAGACGTGTTTTTCCTGTCATGGGTTCGCATATCCACCTTCGTGACGTTTCGTATACCACACTTATGCCACATTGACAACGTGTGTCTGCCCAGAAGCCTCCCCGCCCTCGGGAAAGTGAATATTATGCACCCGGTGCATCTGCTAACATTATCAGTACACCGTAACTGACCGGGGGACAGCCAGCTTCTTTCCCCGGCTGCTTGCCCTTCACTCCATTTCAAAGGCTAACTATGACCAAATAGACGTCGTCACAGCCATGTTGACTTCTTCGTAACCCATTCACAGTTTAAGGATATGCCTTCTTGCACGTTCCCAGCGGAAGCCAGCTCTTCCCTTAGACTATTTCTATTACAAGCTTGCGACCCACCCTTACCCCGACCCCCGGTGGCTCCTGGGTCGGCACGAAACAGTGAAGTTGTTTCTGTCTTATTGAGAGTTTGCTTTCGTTCGGCTGAGAGACAGTGACTTACACTGCAGGCACAGTCGTGAACCATGTACTGAATATCTTTGTCCCAATCATCTCTGACCGGTCTCCGTGGTGAAGGTGTTGTGGGCGCGGTTCGTAATCTCGTATACCCTCGTTCGAAACACAGGTACGTGCGATTTGGCAGTAGACTACTTTGCGTTGGTTTCGCGTTGGTATCGGTGCCGGTCGTTTAGAAATCAATAGCAAACTCCACTGGTGTTGACTGCGATGTCCTGTAAAAAAAATGATATGCAAAAAAAAAAAAAAAATCATTGTTGCACTTGCTCCATAGTCAGCACAGGGCATTTTAGGTCAGCCATTGACGTGCCTAACTTTTGGCTTGGAGTTGGAAACAAGGCCTCTGCTGCCTATCTCTACGGTGAATATGCTGACGCTATGTCCGTCCTATCTCAGACTTGCCTTTCCCTATACTTGTAAATCTTGTTAGTGAACCTCGACTCTTATGAGTGTAGACACATCGTGTCTTGTTCAACTGTGTGTCTTACTTCTATGATGTCTCTGTCACCCACTCCTGTCTGCCAGACTGGATTGCTATAAAAGAAGGATATGAAAGGAGGTAGAATAAACGAACGAACTTTAGTTTGAAAGGGTTAAGAATAATTGGGCTCTCAGGCCCGTCTGACATTCTGCCATTTTTTATCTCTCTGCTCTCATACATTATTTCATTCATAGGAAGAAGGAAGAAGACATAGACATTCAATCCCCACAGCACTAAACTGATTCTTAAACGTAGTTTGACAAGCAAACTTATTCCCGTTGAGAACAAAGCCTGGGAAAGTGCAACCAGACGTAAGGCTGCGGAAGCAATCTTTAAGCCAACGCAGCTAGAGAAAAGATCCTGCAACGGTCTGCGATCACGGCGAGTTTGCGGTCGAAGCTGTTCAATCAAGCGTCAGACAAACACACACAGACCAGACAGAGGATTCCTGCTGACGGATGCGCCTTCCCTCCACCCTTCTCATTCAGAGAGTGCGCAATTTCATATATGAAAAACGGGAAAGTAAAAATCTAATGAAATCTTATTAGAAACTTACAAGAATAGAAAAACCAAAAGTTGGCATTTTTTATCTGAAATTCACTACAGGCATATCCCGAGTTACTGATCGTCGATTTGTGGCGCTTTATATGTACGAATATTTTGCAAGTTGTGCACATTAAAAAGCCTACGGTAGTTTGAAATCGCAGTCGGCAGCAAGGTCGTTGTCCTGGCCAGTGTGTTAGGAAAGAAAGAAAGCTTACTCACGAGTAGGGTAGATAGAGAGCCCACTACCTTGTGGTGGACTCTATTTACAGGAAGTGAACCGTATACAAAGCTTGCTTACGTAGGGCACACTGACCTCTGAACAGCATAATGCAATGTGTGACACACTCCTTTCAAATGCGGAACGAAGAAATATGTCTATCTCATATCGCAAACTGTGTTTGGTGTGTCTACGTGTTTTGTTTATTTTCTCTCGCAAAATATACCCGCACTGTTTCTTTGTGGATTTCTTAGTTTTAAAAGCAGGATCAGAGCACTTGTGGCACACGCGTAGATGCTCCGTCTGTCTAAGCCAGTGTCGTCATATCGCAGGTTAGTTAAGCTTGATAGATTAAAACCAGGTAAAGCAGTACATGGCGATTGCTGTACATGTGCATGTAGGAATGAATATCATACTCCATTGCTCCGATATGCGGACATCTGAGTTCTATCGCGGTAATACCGCGATCGGGATTACAACTACTTAGTGTCTGTCTGCCTTATGGCGATAAGCGGACGGTTGCTTTAGTTGTTGATATAAGCCGGCGGTTATTCTGGTTGTTGATATAAGCCGGTGGTTATTCTGGTTGTTGATATAAGCCGGCGGTTATTCTGGTTGTTGATATAAGCCGGCGGTTATTCTGGTTGTTGATATAAGCCGGCGGTTGTTCTGGTTGTTGATATAAGCTGGCGGTTATTCTAGTTGTTGATATAAGCCGGTGGTTATTCTGGTTGATATAAGCTGGCGGTTATTCTAGTTGTTGATATAAGCCGGTGGTTATTCTGGTTGATATAAGCTGGCGGTTATTCTGGTTGTTGATATAAGCCGGCGATTATTTACGTTGTTGATATAAGCTGGCGGTTATTCTGGTTGTTGATATAAACTGACGGTTATTTACGTTGTTGATATAAGCTAATGGTTGTTCTGGTTATTGATATAAGCTAACGGTTGTTCTGGTTGTTGATATAAGCTAACGGTTGTTCTGGTTGTTGATATAAGCTAACGGTTGTTCACGTTTTTTATATAAGATAACGGTTATTCTCGTTGTTTATATAAGATAACGGTAATTCTCGTTGTTTATATAAGACAACGGTTATTCTCGTTGTTTATATAAGCTAACGGTTGTTCTGGTTGTTGATATAAATATAAGATAACGTTATCACGTTGTTTATATAAGATAACGGTTATTCTCATTGTTGATATAAACTGACGGTTATTCTCATTGTTGATATAAACTGATGGTTATTCTCATTGTTGATATAAACTGACGGTCATTCTCATTGTTGAGATAAACTGACGGTTATTCTCATTGTTGATATAAACTGACGGTTATTCTCATTGTTGAGATAAACTGACGGTTATTCTCATTGTTGAGATAAACTGACGGTTATTCACGTTGCTTGTATAAGATGACATTTGTTCGCGTTGTTGATACCATTGATGCAAAATTGCCTACTTTTGACAACCCAGTGATACTCCTATGAAGGTGTAGGTGTACTGTTCGGAATAAGACGAAGATCTAAGAGTACCCATGTGCGCATTTTGCATACTAAACATCTCCCAGAAGTTAGACATTGAAAAGAGTAAGCCGATAAGAGTAGATAGTTAACATTGATTTGGGGCGAAGGTTTCAGGTTTTCCGCTTCAAAAGTTCCAGGAGTAGTGTTAACTGCGATCGCATCCAATTATGTCACTACAGCAGCTATGTTCGTACAACAACAAAAAAGGATAAGGAGAAAGATGACAGAAGAAGAAACGTGAAAGAAAGAATAAAGAAGGAAGAAAGAAGACAGGCGAATGTGGAATAAAAAGAACACGTGGAAGAAGAAGTCAGGCGAAAGAGAAGGAAGACGAATAGAAGGCAGGTGATTGTTGTTCTGACCTGTGGAAATCTAGGACAGACTCGTGTCTTGAAATATTTTCCTGGAAAACAAATGCGCCAGGAAAAGAACTGATCATCTCACACCATGATGTAGTGACCTAAGATATGCGGTGGTATACTACTAGATTTCCTACTGTAGTGACCTAAGAAATGCGGTGGTATACTACTAGATTTCCTACTGTAGTGACCTAGGATATGCGTTGGTATACTACTAGATTTCCTACTGTAGTGACCTAGGATATGCCGTGGTATACTACTAGATTTCCTACTGTAGTGACCTAGGATATGCGGTGGTATACTACTAGATTTCCTACTGTAGTGACCTAGGATATGCGGTGGTATACTACTAGATTTCCTACTGTAGTGACCTAGGATATGCGGTGGTATACTACTAGATTTCCTACTGTAGTGACCTAGGATATGCCGCGGTATACTACTAGATTTCCTACTGTAGTGACCTAGGATATGCGGTGGTATACTACTAGATTTCCTACTGTAGTGACCTAAGATATGCGGTGGTATACTACTAGATTTCCTACTGTAGTGACCTAGGATATGCGGTGGTATACTACTAGATTTCCTACTGTAGTGACCTAAGATATGCGGTGGTATACTACTAGATTTCCTACTGTAGTGACCTAGGATATGCCGCGGTATACTACTAGATTTCCTACTGTAGGATAATCATGTGCCGTTATTATCATCACCACGTGTCTTTCCAAATGGTATAGTCGTTCATGTGTGGCCACAGATCTGAATCTTTGGTATTCTGGATCAATTCTGTTGATGATAATAAACAATGAAAACAAGTAGGTACATGTGACTTCCGTGAAAGAGAGAGATAATCGACGCAGACACACTGTACATACCTTAACGCGAACGCCAATTCGGGAAACGGAAGTTACAGTGTAAAAATAACAATAGTAATAATAATCACACTTACTAAACACGCCGAACAGCGCATAAATGCCTTTGAATATAAATGTTATAGACGGGTTCTAAGAATATCTTGGGTAAAGAAAAGAACAAATGCATCCATACTTCAAGAGCTAAATATTGAAGAAGGTTGGCTATTAAAGACGAGAAAACAAAGAAAATAAAAATATTTTGATCACTTGAAACGTCACGAAAGTTTGGAGAGAACAATAATGGAAGGGTATATGCCTGGGAAGAGAGGAAGAAGAAGGCCAAAGAGAGGATGGGTGCAGGATGTGGCGGATGATCTCCAGATGGGTGTATCGGACGCTTCTTGCTTATGATCGAGCTGTTTTCCGAAAGGTTGTTATGGGAGCGAGGTTCTGCAAAGGACATGCTACTGAATGAATGAATGAATGAATAATAACAACATAACAATAAGATAAAATTAAGTTACACCAGAATACAGCGAGTCGACGTTGTGATCTTAGTGATCTTCATCAGAAAAAAACACAAAACCAAACAGATCTGAAGAAAAATATGAAATTAGACAATGTAATTAAAAAATAAAGCGTAAACAGAAACAGTATTGATATCAAACGTTATTAGACCATTGCACATGTCCTGTGTCTAGGAAGGCTGTGCAGTGAGAAGGAGAGAGAGAGAGAGAGAGAGAGAGAGAGAGAGAGAGAGAGAGAGAGAGAGAGAGAGAGAGAGAGAGAGAGAGAGAGAGAGAGAGATCTGGTGATACAACACATGCTTCTATTACTTGCTGTGTCTGTTCATAATTACTCACTTTATTTTAAATTTTATTTGCTGCTGCTTGTTTCCAATCAATACATATGTTTATAATTACTCTGAGATATTCGCCATCAGTTTTTATATCTGCGAATAGTCATATGCTTTGGTGTATTATATAAAGCTCAAGTATAGGTCTCGCTGTGTCTCTGTCATCTCTCTTTGACTGTTCGGAGTGCGTATATTACATTCTGCTCCTGTCCCTTCCACACATCTATACTATTCTTCACTAATTTTTGAAGTCTCCGTTGCCAAGTAGTTACCCCTGGCTGTTTCACGCTTCAATGGTGTGGGTTCGGTTTTGCCTACGTCTTCGGTTCACGAGTGCAACTTTCTCGATGACTTCTGGGAATCGTCACTGTAGCTACGGAGTTCGTCCTTTGTGAGAGGCTTTTGTCAGCCAAATGGGATGAAACCCGGTGCAATGTAGTCGATCCTCTAATTTTTCTCCTTATTCTCCTCCTATTTCTTCTCATTACAGTTCTGAGTATAAGTTTAGTGACATGGTTTATAAAGCTGATTGTAGTAAAACCCTCGCATTCAATTGCTGCTAGTCGCTTGGGTAAAACAGTAAATAGACATGTCAACATACCACTTGGCGTGAATCCACTATTGTAGGTATCGTTAGTTTTAGTTTAGTTTAGTCGACGTGTCACAGCACACGGGTGTAACCCATAAGTGCTCCGTTCTACTCCTAACTCAATCCCGAGTCTGGAGAATCTCAGCTCAATGCACGAACTCCGTAGCACCGGCGAGGATCCTGAAATACTTGGGTAGATTTTTAACGCGAAATTTTGCCCGGGCAGCGCCGTTAGGCTACTCTTTTTCGATTTCCAACTGCCAAGGAATTATTTACGTGCGCAACAATACACACGGGCGTCTGATCTCACTACCCAGACACCAGGGGACATTTTGTTACTAGAAGTCCACTTGAAAAAATCCACTTGAACCCGGGACCTCCAGCACTCGAGACGGACACCATACCTAGAGACCACTCACCCCCCCCCCCCCCCCCATTAAAAAAAAATAAGTATGTTATTTTTGTAAGTGTCATTCAACAACATAGCTAATACGACTGTTCTGAATTCTCACAGTACTTCTAACCCCTTTACTGTATTACACACAGGAAATCAATTTGGGAACCAGGTGAGGCCACTGAAACAGTTATATAAATAAACACACGTAGTATTTTTTGGCGATCACAGAAGGAGAAGAAATAAATAGACACTAGAGGACGCACTAGACAACATAACATTTGAAAGCTATAGACATTACCGACCGGGATTCGAACCTGTCACCTCCAAATGGCGACAGCGCCTCGCTGTAGGAACAGGTGTACTTCGACGCATGACCAAGGAGTGTCTAGTTGGTCATGCGTCGAGCGTTCTTATCTATTCGGCCACGCTGGCCTCCAGCTATTTTTCTTGTCTTCGTATGTTTGATAGCATCAGTGACTTATTCGTTTAGTATTAGTAGACCTCAGTTACCTTCTTCTGGTAATTCTGCTCTTTCTCCGTCATATCACACTATCATGTCGTAATTCCACCTCTTTATAATAACAGTAGACAGTCAAAAGTGTTTGGACATGTTATGAGAAGAAATGGATTAGAGAACTTAGTGACGACTGGCAAGATCGAAGGGAACAGACCAAGGGGAAGACCGAGAGGAAAATACCTGGATGGCTTGGCTACATGGCATGGACGAGACAGGAACAATGAGCTGATCCACGACAGTGGTGATCGAGTGAAATGGCGAGTCATGACTGCCCACGCTTTCCGGCATGGCACATGATTGATTGATTGATAATAACATCTCCTTCCATTAACACATTTCCGGTGTTTAATTTCAAACATCCTGCATGTAATATGATTTTTCTGCCTGTCAAATTACATATTTGTCTCTGCATATTTTTTTTGGAATCTTTAATGTAATTTAATTCAGTTCCGTGGACTTTATGCATTTATCGCTCTCTTTCTTTTTTTTTTTGTTTTTTTGTTTTTTGTTTTATCTAACTTCACATTGTCGTTTTTGTCATTTAAGTTTATTTTCTTGTGTCCATCTGTTGTAAGACTTCTTCAATCACCCATTCCTTCTTAGCTTTTTTATTCTTTCCAGTAATATATTTAAAAAAATGATGTGTGAAGTATCTTTTAGCAGTTCCCATTGTTTATTCTTTATTGACATCTTGCCGTCTTGACAGAAGATAGATTGTGCTTTAAAAAGGCATAATAACTTTTACCTATGGCAGTAGCGAATGTGACTGATAAGGCCACTTTGCGCTGTAAATGTCCGTTCACAGTGGCTGCATGTGAATACGTGGTCATTTCCACCATCTTACGTCTCGCACGCTCGGTGTGTGACTTATCTGCAATAATTTTCTCCTTTGTCTTTATTCCATTTATGATGTTTGCCCTCCATGCAACACGTTCAGCGGCGACTTGCTCCCAATGTGTAATATCAATGCCTTTATCAATCATGTCCCGCTTACACACATCTTTGTATCGTAGTAGAGGCCGACCCTGAGATCTCTTTCCCATCTGTAATTCACCAAAAAAGATGTCCTTTGGTATTCTACCATCATCCATCCTCCTAAGATGTCCTATCCATCTAAGTCTACGAAGACTGAGCATGGAATAAACCGTCACACAACCTGAGCTTTCCAATACTTCAGCATTTGTGATTTCGTCTTGCCACTTAATACCAAGAATTCTTCGCAGACACCGCATATGAAAGCTGTTTAAACGTTTCTCTTGGTGTGAGTAAGTTGTCCAGGTTTCACTGCCATAAAGAAGAGTACTAAGGACACAGGCTTGATAGACAAGGACTTTTGTTTTGGCAGTAATCTTCCTGTTCTCCCAAACTCTTTTTCTTAACCTGTTCATTGTTGTTGCTGCCTTACCAATCCGGATGTTGATTTCCTGATCTAGGGATAATTTGCTATTTACCACTGATCCTAGATATGTAAAATGGTCTACCATCTCTAGTTCGGCGTTGTCAATAAAGATTGATGGTACCCCATGTGCACCTTGTGACATAATCTGTGTCTTCTTTTTGCTAATTGTTAAACCAAATTCAGAACAAGCATTGGAGAATGCAGATAGTAGACATTGCAATTCTTCCTCAGAGTGGGTCGTAACTACAGCATCATCTGCAAAAAGCAACTCTCTGATCTGTACCCTCCTAATTTTATTGTTTATTTATGCTATGTATTTTAGGCATGTCATTGTATCTGTGTCTCACACTCACTGTATGGTTCTTAAATGTCTTTATCTGCTCTTAGAATATCTTTGTTGGATTTAATCTTCATAACCTCATATTTTCTCTTGTCAGTATTACTTTTATTTGTTCACGTAGTGGAATATGACCACTGTTGCAGTCAGCGGCTGGTATGGTTTTCTCATTTATTATCACATTTCTAAATCTTTTATTAACCATTGTCTAGTCAGTTGGATTGGACGTTTTCTTGTCGTTTCATCTTGCATGTGTACATTTGTCTTTTAAAATGTTAAATCTAGATCCGCACCTGTGGGGAATTGCTCTCTCCCCCCGCAAACGGGGGGGGGGGGGGGGGGGAGAATTAAGATTATTTCAAGATCGCGTTAATACAAGAACCGAATACTCGATATTGTTTTTCCCTTCATACTTTACGGTTCTGTACTTCTCGCGCTTCTGACATTCGTTTTATAACGTAAGTAGACCAGCAAATCGCATTTTATGTAGACGTCTAAACTTGTTCTAGTATGTGTTATTAAAGTTACCTTCCATGTTTACGTATACTGTATAAAGGGGTGGAGCTGGAGGGTGGGGTGGGGGATTTATAGGGAGGAAATACGAAAGGGGGTGGGGAGGGGGGAGGATGACATTCTGAACCTATGGTGAAGGGGTGCATGGGCCAAAAATGGCTGAGAACCACTGACCTAGATGTTTCCAATCAACACACCATTTCGTCTGTTTATTATATCATTTTGTTTCCTCTTTCGTTTCTTATTCCTATACAGTAGTCACCAACTTGTAAATTTTTTTTTTTCTTTTCCTACTTTTGCGTTGACAACTTTATGTGTTGCGTTGTCTTCCTGTGATTTGGTCTGAGGATCGCCATTTCTGTTTCATCATAATATCGGTGCATGTCTTCTTCACTAACATATTTTATTGACGCATATAATATTAAGTTTATTTGTTAGACTTTGACTGTAACCGTTATAATCCCATCTGAAATACTTAAATACCCACCAATTGATTTTTATTGTTGCCTTGTTGAGCTCCTTTCTCTTGTTTATCACTTCCTGAATACATTCGTGAGTTTGTCCGTTATTAGTCGTGTTAGAGTACCTGCCCGGTGCCTCATAGTACCTGTCAAGTGTCTCACAGTACCTGCCATGTACCTTATAGTACCCGCCAGAGACTTAAAATTACCTTGAAGGGGCCTTACATTATGTTGCGTCGCAGTACGAACCCCGGGGGTTTTGAAACTGTTAATGCAACACTGGTTATAGTTAGAACAAAGACACAGAACCTTGTTTCAGCCATGTGCCGTTTGATATTTATAACATTATTCGTGGGCGATACAAAATTATCAACTGAAAACTTAGTCTGCTATATTTGGTCACACATTAAATTAATTCACCCCTAACGTCATCGCTACTTCTTCGTGACGAGGCGTATGGTATTGGCTGGTATTGATGATGATGTTACTATATTTATAAATGATTGTTTGTAAATCCTAGATTTATTGAATTTTGAGTCCCTTCTGCGGTTGTCTTGGCTGGGCCAGACCAAATGATTTCACGGCCCTATATGGGCAGCGGGCCAAATGTACCCCGCCTCTGACATTGGACATTTGTATGTATGCAAATACCGCATTTGCTATATTCTGAAAACCTGACACGCACGGCCCAATCAACAGGATCAGTGGAGGGTGAACTCAAATAACCTCACATACAAACACACGGCGTGTACAATTTCGTTAATTTATGTCTGAGAAAACGAGGTAAGGGGCTCGGAGGGCCGAGGCACAGGCGAGGGGTGATTTAAAGCCCGAGGTATTGGCGTGTACAGCAACGATTTTAAACACACGTTTCATTTGTGAACCTATTTCATGGTGGGACTATTGGCAAGCGGCTGTCGATCGCAAGCCTATTATTCTAATATGATAGAATGTGGACATATTTTACTGCATCATGAAACTCAGTGTTGTACAGTGCATGGTAGGTACACCAGGAACAGTCTCGTGTGTGTGTGTGTGTGTGTGTGTGTGTTTGTGTGTGTGTGTGTGCGTGCGTGCGTGCGTGCATGCGTGCCTGTGTGTTCTAAGAATATCTTGAATACAGAAAAGAACAAATGCATCCATACGACAAGATGTGAATATTGAAGAAGGTTGACTACTAAAGACGATAAAACACAGAAAATTAAAATATTTGGTTACTTGAAACGTTATGAAAGTTTAGAGAGAACAATCATGGAGGGGTATATGCCTGGGAAGAGAGGAAGAGAAAGGCCAACGAGAAGATGTGAGCAGGATGTGGCAGACGATCTCCAGATGTGTGTATCGGACGCGGGACATCTTGCTTATGACCGAGAAGTTCCCCGGAAGGTTGTTATGGACTCTGCATGCTACTGAATATATGAATGAATGATCGTGTTATATAATAAAGCTTACCGATTCTAGATCTCGATTTTGTTGATTCACTCATTGCGTTGAGAAATAAAGCCTAGAGTTTGGCTGTTTACAGAGCGACGTCTACTCTTTCCCCTAGTCCTAGTTATTTATAAAATGACCAATTGTTTGGCCTTCTGCCCTTTTGTGAAAATCTTTCTTATTTTAATTTCCAGACGGCATTGTTGGCTTTTAAAGTTGACTATATCCAGCCGCGGTGGCATATTGGTGAATGCTCTTACCTACCAAAACTGTGGTCGGAGTTCAAGCCCTATCAGAGGCTTATTGTTGTATACCAGCACGTCTCAGGTGGTAGATCTTCATGTTCTGCTCCTTTACCCTTTCTGACATTGGGAATTACACTCAACCAGACCATGCCAAGCCGTCCTTGTCCTATCTGACGTTGGGAATTACACTCTAACCAGACCATGCCAAGCCGTCCTTGTCCTATCTGACATTGGGAATTACACTCTAACCAGACCATGCCAAGCCGTCCTTGTCCTATCTGACGTTGGGAATTACACTCTAACCAGACCATGCCAAGCCGTCCTTGTCCTATCTGACGTTGGGACATAGACTCTAACCAGACCATGCCAAGCCGTCCTTGTCCTGTCTGACATTGTCTGCTCGCAGCTCCATCCATGTCCTCCCAATATCACTAACCTCTGCAATTCTCTTCTCCCAGTATTTGTTATGCCTCCCCTTATCTCGTTTGCCTTGTAGATTCCAGACAAGAAAATGTCTAGTTATATTGCCCTGGAGTTTTCTGTGTGTGGCCTATCCAGCCGCAGCGTCTTGTCTCACCTCCTAGTTCACGGGGATTTGTTTAGTTCTCTCCATGAGCTCTACATGAGAGATTGTCATAGCACTGTATTGCCGTCCTTGTGGATCTAGCTAACACAAACGGGTGCCAGGCACCTCTCTGAGAGTAGTCTGGGAAGGAAAGGCTGCGAAGATAACTGGCCACCCTACCTCTTATATGGTGGCCTAGAATATGTGAAGGGCATTCCACAACCCAACAGTGGTATCTGTTACGGGTGTACTTGTCCCTTGTACATCCAGCTGATTCCGCAGCTCTTGGCGGTTCTCGGTCTTAGAGACTATCATCTTCTTATTCTCCTTTTGTCCTATTGCTGTTGATGTGAAGCCTCGTAGACAGGGGGCAGATGTAATTTCTGTGTTTTGTTGCTTGTGCTAACGTCACGCAGTTCTCCGAGGAAGGGCCTGCCGGACACACAATCAGATTGCAACTGGTACCACCAGTATTGGGACTTTTCTGTGGTTGATTTATTTGTTTGTTTCGTGATTTGAGTTGTAAAGATTGAGCACAACCCACTACTGGCAACCCTGACCGTATTCAAGGCCCTGTCCACGTCAGATTGGAAGCACTACGGTTGTTGTGGTTGTTGAAGATGAGGTCGGAATGCAAATGATAATGTCGCGCGTGATTTGATGTCGGTTCTTGACTCACCTCAGCTCAACTCTTTTAACACGGTAAACTTCTCATTCTTCATTCACCCTCAGATGTCAGTATGAATACAAGCAAAGAAAACAGCAGCCAACTTAAGCCTGTTAATATCCCCATAGAGCAGTGTTTCCCAACGTGGGGCCCACGCCCCACAGGGGGGCAATTCAACTGTTAAGGGGGGCAATTCGAAAATGGAAGAAATCGGCTGAATATAACAACACGGGGAGACTTGAGACTGAAGTTAACTAAATTGGAACCTGACATAAGATCTCTTTGCAGCAAGCATCAAGCGCAAGGATCTCACTAAATTTAAATAATAAATAATTACTAATAATTAAAATAATATAGAAAAATCTTTCATTAAAATTATTTTGTACTTGAATTTCAGTTCTCCATTATATGTTTTGAAAATTTACTTACTGTGTTTCCTCAATAATTACCTAGTGATTTCTTCCTAAAACCTATCATTCAAGTTTCTTTAGTGAACATTTCAATTTTTGAATATTAAAAATAATGTATATTTTGAAGGGGGGGGGGGGGCGTGGGGCGGGGGAGGGGGGCAATATGAATTTTAGAAAGGCTTAAGTGGGGCATGGCACAAAAAAGGTTGGGAAACACTGCCATAGAGTGTGTCCTCAAATGGTGCAAGTGTTGGCCAAAATGCCTCTCTCTGTTCTTCGTGTGTTATCACTCCTGAAACAAATGTTGAGCTGTCATGTTATCAGTTCCACAGTTAATTCATCAGTATCTCCTATCTTTAGTTTAGTAAACATGCGGTATTTCACCCCGATGTGGCCAGTCCGTGGTCTGAAGATTTGAACTTATGGTCGGTTGAGTTGGTAATATTCATCCTCCCGGTGACCTGGGTGCTGTGATGTCCACTTGGTTCTTTAATTGCTTCTTATAACTTATAGGTTTCTGTCTCTCCCAGGCTGAGGTGATCTTCCGCCTTCCTTTGCTAATCTGTCGGGTTCTTCATTTCCAGGTCTGTTGCAATGAAAAAGAATCCGTTGTTTTACAATCCTTTCGGATTTCTGGCGTAGTTAATGCACTGTTGCCTTTGGTCTGCTAGTTCTGTACTGTTTCTGCTCGTCAGTATTGAAACAACTGACTTCGCATCTGTAAAGAGAGCTATTTATTTCTCCCTATCTTCCTCTGTCAGCAGATCTACCGCAGTCTTTATACAGCCTCTGTCTTTTCTTAGAGATGTGTTTCCTCAGGTCCTCAGACGAATATTACGAATTCTTTGGACTGCCAGAGTAAATAACAACGATTGCCTTAAATAGGCTAATGAAACTAGAACATTATATACAACAATAAGAAAGAGACAAACAGCTTTCTTTGGTCATGTGATAAGAAACGATGCGTTGGAAAACATCGTGACAACCGGAAAGATCAAGGAGAAGAGAGGCAGAGGCAGACCAAGAGAAACTATGATGGATGGACAGACGGTGGTATAGAAGCATATCATTAGTAAAGTTGATTCAGAACACCAAAGACCCAGATCTGCGGAGAGACATGAACGCCTACGCCAGCTGGCAGGGCTTATGGTGTTGATGATGATGATGATGATGATGATGATGATGATGATTCTTCTTCTTCTTCTTTCGTTCGCTTGAAATATGTCTATATCTGCAATGTCGTCTCTTGCATGAATTGAACTGTTTTTTTCAGTTCACACAGTGGTCCATAGAGTTTATCTTCCACTGTCGTCTCTCTAGGCCAGAAGGTTTGCCTAGATATGTTATATTTTGGGCAGTCTTGGAGTATGTGCTCTGCTGTCTGCGACGCCAATCCACATGTGCACATGGCTGTTTCACCAATCTTGAATTTTGTATACATGTGGTTGCGTAATCTATTGTGCCCTGTTCTGAGGCGCAGAATAATGACTTGTTCTGGTCTGTCCATAATGCGGTAGTCATCTTGAGCAGGTTTTGGTGGCTTTCTGACTGATTTGATCATTCTTTTCTTTTGGTGGTATGTAACGGGCACATCAGGCTGTTCCTCTTTGGCTCCTTCCTTAGCCAATTGATCAGCTCTGTCGTTTCCGGGTACTCCACAGTGGGATGGTATCCACTGTATGGTGACTTTATGCTGACTGCTAAGTTCAGAAAGTAGTGTCCTTAGTACTGGCAATTTCCCAGAGAGGAGCGCCTCGAGTACTGATTTTGCATCTGTTAGTAGCACCACAGGTTGTGTACCATTGCTGTTATTTAGTAATTTCTCTGTTGCTATCTTGATTGCCTCAATTTCGGCATCATAGTTATGGCAGTACTTTCCTGTCGGTACTCTGGCTGTGTCCCTAGTATTATTTGGGTATTCTATGTACACTCCCGCTCCTCCATTTCGAACAGCATTTTGTGCTGACCCATCTGTGTAGACTCGGATCCAGAGGTCCTGTGGGTATTCTTCATCAAGGAAGCTGAGAGTGGCTGTTCTGCGCTGCACACTGTTCTGTTCTTCCTTGTCAAATATTCCTCTCACTTTTGTCTGGATTTGTAACGATAGTCTATGCTCATCTTTCCATGGAGTTCGCTCTGGAATAGTTGTTAGGGGGATACCAACTGTGGGCAGATCAGTGGTTTCTCTGCAGAGTCGTTTGGCCTGGTGGATAAAACTACTTCTTTTCAACCGCCCCATAGCTAGGTTTTCAAATCTGTTCTTCATAGGGTGGCCTGGCAAGCTGAGGAACTTTTCTGCTTGTATTAGCGTTTTCGTATCTCTGCGCTCACTCAGTGCCTGTGTCCTCCCCATCTTCTCCATTTCCACTATAGGGGTTGATCTCATCCCTCCTGTGGTGACTCTAAGTGCTTGATTTTGCACCTTGTCCAGCTCTTGTAGTGTGGTATTTGATGCTGAACACCACGCAGTTGACCCATATTCCAGGTGTGGTCGTATGCTCTGTTGGTAAACTTTGCTAAGTATTTTCGTACTGGCTCCCCATGTGGTTCCACTTAGCTTTCTCAGGATGGCTATTTTCCTTCTGGCTTTTGCTACTGCTTTGTTGATGTGCTTTCTCCATGTCAGCTTGCCATCAAATGTTACTCCAAGGTATGTTGGTTCTTTATCTTCTCTTAGGGGTGTTCCATTTATCTGGATGATCGCTGCCTTTTGTTTTGGAGAGAGGGTAAATAGGGTGGTGCTGCACTTGTCAGTGTTTATGCTGACACACCATCTATTTGCCCATGCAGCAAATGTATCTACAGCTCTTTGTAGCAATCTGGTGGCCACTGATGCATATTCATTTGTGCTCCATAGAACCAGGTCATCGGGGTACATTGCCGCTTTAATTCCTTGCGGTAGGTGAGCAACAAGATCATTGATGAAGATTAGAAAAAGTGTGGGGGACAAGACTCCGCCCTGGGGGACACCGTGACGCAGTAGTACTTTCTTGCTCTTGAGTCCGTCTATCTGTACTCGGGCTCTTCTGTTGTGCAAGTATGCTTTCACCCATTTGTACATTCTTCCATTGACTTTGCAGTTTCTCAGTTTCTTCATCAGACCTTCTTTCCAGACTTTGTCAAAGGCTTTCTTCAGATCTATCCATGCCGCAAGCACCAGCTTCTTCTCTTGGAATGCATCCTCAATTTCTTGAGAGAGGTAAGTTGTCTGATCTTCCGTAGAGTAGCACTGCCTAAAGCCAGCCTGCTGTGGCACAAGGATGTTTTTACTTTCAATGTACCACTGCAGTCTGTGATTGATGATGCGCTCCAGTGTTTTGCAGAGACAGCTGGTGAGGCTAATTGGTCTGTAGCTAGAGGCAATGGAACCATCTTTCCCTGATTTTAGGAGGGGTATCATGATTGCTTCTCTCCAGGCTTGTGGAACACTGCCTAAGGTCCAGCTGTTATTGAAGATCTGCAACAGCTTTGTTTTGGCCTCTGTTCCTAGGTTCCTGATCATTTCATTGGAGATACCATCAGCTCCTGGTGACTTTCTCATTTTCAGTTTTGATATGGCTAGCTCCAGTTCGCTGATTGTGATGGGTGCCTCCAGAACCTCATGTACTATTTCCTTCTGTCCTGTATGTTGTCGTTTCTCTCGAATCTCTTGTTGTTTCTCTGGACTAATTTTGATATTGCTATCTTGTGCGAACGAGTCCGCAAAATGGTCAGCTGCTTGCTTTCTTGTTAAGATTTTTCCATCTTTATGTAGTGCAATTTTTGAGTTTCTCCCTGTGCCCTCGTCATTAAGCTGTTTTATTAGCTTCCACAATTTCCTTGTGTCTCTTTCAAAGTTCAGAGACTCCGTTTTCTCCTGCCAGCTTTTCCGTCTAGCCTGCAGCTTGGCCCTTTGAAATTTGGCTTGATGATGATGATGATGATGATGACGACGACGATGGTGATGTCTCTGATCTGTCATAACACGTCATGAATGAGAGGACTTAGAAAAGGCTGAAACGTCTGGAAAAATTGAGGTTGTTAGAGTCACAACGACAGAGGTTTGTTTGGCAAGTGGTTGGCTAGAAGACGATCAGCGGTCAATCGTATCAGTAACAGAATACGATCTGTTACTCCCCCGGTTTGGCTCGGGGTGGGACGATGAAGGCGTTATGGTACGTCGTATTATGTTCATGTTGTCATTGACCCCAAAGGCTTGCGAAGGGTAATATCACTAACATGATATTAACCGTTTGGGAATCGAAACAAGTTTGTGTAGTCAAATAATGGGAATCTCACAACAGGAGGTAGGAGGAAAAAAAGAGGGGAGGGGAGGAAGAACAAAGAAATATTATCTGATTTAGTGCCAAAAAAAGGTAAATTCTGACCAAACCTGGTGCAGCGAAGCCGATCATACCGTCACACCCCGTCTTCCCCTACCCGATTTATTCTTTAACTAATATCACTGTCCACTCAGATGGCATTTAATTATATTTTTAAGACGCTCTCTCGTTCTCCTTCCCACACCCTCTCTCACCTCCCCTTTTTTCTCTGCCCATTCTCTTTAATGGACCCTTCTATCCCCGCAAGATTTTGCAGTTACTCATTCAATTCCAGTTGCAAGTTTAACCCCTCCTGTTTATCAATTTCAATAGTAAGTTTAACCGCTTATGTTTATCAGTTACAATTGTAAGTTTAACCCCTCCTGCTATCAGTTACAGTTGTAAGTTTAACCCCTCCTGTCTATCAGTTACAATTGTAAGTTTAACTTCTTATGTCTATCAATTACAATTGTAAGTTTAACTTCTTATGTCTATCAATTACAATTGTAAGTTTAACGTCTTCTGTCTATCAATTACAATTGTAAGTTTAACTTCTTCTGTCTATCAATTACAATTGTAAGTTTAACTTCTTATGTCTATCAATTACAATTGTAAGTTTAACTTCTTATGTCTATCAATTACAATTGTAAGTTTAACTTCTTATGTCTATCAATTACAATTGTAAGTTTAACGTCTTCTGTCTATCAATTACAATTGTAAGTTTAACTTCTTATGTCTATCAATTACAATTGTAAGTTTAACTTCTTATGTCTATCAATTACAATTGCAATTTTAACTTCTTATGTCTATCAATTACAATTGTAAGTTTAACTTCTTATGTCTATCAATTACAATTGTAAGTTTAACTTCTTATGTCTATCAATTACAATTGTAAGTTTAACTTCTTATGTCTATCAATTACAATTGTAAGTTTAACTTCTTATGTCTATCAATTACAATTGTAAGTTTAACGTCTTCTGTCTATCAATTACAATTGTAAGTTTAACTTCTTCTGTCTATCAATTACAATTGTAAGTTTAACGTCTTCTGTCTATCAATTACAATTGTAAGTTTAACTTCTTATGTCTATCAATTACAATTGTAAGTTTAACGTCTTATGTCTATCAATTACAATTGTAAGTTTAACTTCTTATGTCTATCAATTACAATTGTAAGTTTAACGTCTTCTGTCTATCAATTACAATTGTAAGTTTAACTTCTTATGTCTATCAATTACAATTGTAAGTTTAACTTCTTATGTCTATCAATTACAATTGCAATTTTAACTTCTTATGTCTATCAATTACAATTGTAAGTTTAACTTCTTATGTCTATCAATTACAATTGTAAGTTTAACTTCTTATGTCTATCAATTACAATTGTAAGTTTAACTTCTTATGTCTATCAATTACAATTGTAAGTTTCTTATGTCTATCAATTACAATTGTAAGTTTAACTTCTTCTGTCTATCAATTACAATTGTAAGTTTAACTTCTTCTGTCTATCAATTACAATTGTAAGTTTAACTTCTTATGTCTATCAATTACAATTGTAAGTTTAACTTCTTATGTCTATCAATTACAATTGTAAGTTTAACTTCTTCTGTCTATCAATTACAATTGTAAGTTTAACCCCTCCTGTCTATCAATTACAATTGTAAGTTTAACCCCTCCTGTCTATCAATTACAATTGTTAAGTCTAACCCCTCCTGTCTATCAATTCCCCAGGGTCTGTGCCTAAGAGTTTACGAACGCAGTTCGTAATCCCGCACACCGCTTTCGAAACACAGTTGCTGGCGGTTTGGAAGCAGACCCCTTGCGTTGGTTTCCAAACAGTGGTATGACTGCCGTCGTTCAGAAAGCAATGGCAAACTACTGAACGTTATCTTGCCCAGGAATCACAATCACCCAACAACAAAAAAATGCTGGAGTTGTCTATTTTGTCCTGTAAAGGATATACAACTAACTATCAATTCCTGTTTTAAGTTTAACCCATTCTTTCTTGTTGTTAGTGTAACTCATGTGAAATAAAACGTTTGCTAACTAAAAGTAAAGATTTAGTATTGAATGAGTGAATGTACACACTTTATTGTCAAATGGTAAGGAAAAGGAATCCAGAAATGATGCTGGATGGATTGCGACTATGGTATGGAGGAATATCAACGGCAGAGTTGATCCAGAAAACCAAAGACCGAGATCTGTGGAGAGTCATGAACGCCTACGCCAGTCGGCACGGCACTTGATGATGATGATGAGGAATAGGACACACAGACTCGAGTAACATTTCGCCCATTTGATTTCTCTTCTTTCAGTAATTATTTCAACCTCGCATCAGCCAAGCCCCATCTCCCTGGTCAAGGGGTCACACGACTTTCTCCTTAATTCCGTATACTCTCGTGAAGTAACGTGACGTGCGCGAGAATCGCTAGCGGTTCTCTCCGCGTCGGTAACTTACGGGGTATGTGAGCCGGTCGCTCAGAAAGCAATGGCAAACTACTGAGCTTTTTTTCTTGCCAATGAATCAACAATCAGCTGAAAGACGCTGATGTTGACAGCGATGTCCTGTAAAGGATATGCGAACCAAAAAAAAAAAAAAAATCGGCAAAGCAGGCAACTAGTCAAAACGCCAAGCGTTGACACCGATCTTATGTGTTGGTAATAATATAATAGTTGCGTTTACTTCCGGTGGCTGAGTGACGTGACCTTGTTGAAAGAAAGGCCGGGTAGAATTGGCTGACTAGTCGTTTGGAAGGCGCCAGTTTGTGTAATTAGTTACGCGTGCGGGTGGAGGGGGTAGAAAAAAACCTCCGCCTGATATAGCTGTGACCTTGTTTAAAGTAAAACTCTTCACACTTGCACGTTAGTACTGGTTGGTAGTATTGGTTGATTTAAGATGTGTTAAGGGTCAGGGTAAGTGGTGATTCATTTTATCCTTTCCACCACGCTTTAAGACAGTGGTTCTCAACCGGTGGGGAATTCCCCCCCAGGGGGGAATTTCAGGGTTTCCAGGGGGGGGGGGGGGGGAATGAAGACCATTTCAAGATCGTGTTAATACAAGAACCGATTACTTGACATAGTTTTTCCCTTCATACTTTACAGTTATGTATGTCTCGTCCTTCTAAACCTAATTTTATAAAGTAAGTAGACCCACAAATCATGTTTTATGTGGATGTCTAGACTTTTTTTAGTATATGCTATTACGTTTACCTTCCACTTTTACGTATACTGTGTAGGGGTGGGGGGATTTTTTTAATAGGAAATATGAAAGGGGGGGGGGGGGAATGACGTTCTGAAAATACGGTGAAGGGGGGAAGGGGCCAAATTTTTGATAGGAAGGGGGGGGGAATGGCGTTCTGAAAATATGGTGAAGGGGGGAATGGGCCAAAAAAGGTTGAGAACCACTGCTTTAAGAGATAGGCTTTGGTGTCTGTAGGCGGAATCAGTCATAGTGTGCTCATGGTGTTGTGCCACTGGCTGCTGAGTTTAAAGTGTGTATATTGTCTGCTGTCCATTGAAGTCATTGCGCGTGTAAGTATGTACATGTATTTCTATCTGATTTTCTGGTTTGCCGTTATTTGGGCACTCTTCCGAATAACGGTCATAAATTATTTAGTGTAAAATGTATCCCTTACAGGGCCTGATTAGTTGATGTTGTCAATCACTTCCGGTTCAATGTGACGTGGACTGCTAGACCCATCGATGGATGCAATAAATGTTTCCTGGGCCCGGAGGGCCCTGACTGTCGTCGGAGTGTATATCTATTTCCACATATAACTGATAGGTATACACTCCGACGGCAGTGAGGGCCCTCCGGGCCCTAAAACATTTATTGCATCCATCGATCGGCCTAGCAGTCCACGTCACACTGAACCGGAAGTGATCGACAACACATTAAATGCTCGTGCCGATATGTACAATGTTTTCACAAAGTACTCTCGTAAGTAACGTGACGACGGTGAGAATCAGCAGTGGTTCGAATCGCGTCGGTAACTTACGGGGTATGTGAGCCGGCCACTTAGAAAGCAATGGCAAACTACTGAGCGTAATCTTGCCAAAGAAATCAACAATCAGCTGAAAGATGCTGATGTTGTCAGCGATGTCCTGCAAAGGATATGGAAACATTTTTTTCACAAAGTACATGCTTTCGGACATTATTTATAACTTGTGTGCCATAATTTGCACATATAACTGTCAAATATTATTGGTACGTAATTCCATTTTTTCAGTTCTATATTTTAGTTCGTAGTGGTCTTTAATATTTTTTTAAAAAATTATATCACCCAATGAGGCCCTGCAAGGGATGCTTTTTACACTAAATAATTTAGGACCATTATTCGGAAGAGTGCCGTTATTTGCATTCATATATGGTCGATGACCCAGAATGTCAGCCTTACACACCGAGCGTAGTGTGCTATCCTCGGTAAAACTGGGCTGGTACTTCTGATTTTAGTCCATGCTGTGTGGAGTTATGCGGTGGTATACCGCCCACGCTTATCGGCATGGCACATGATGGATGGTGTGGAGTTTGCGATCATGTCTGTCCACATCCTTCTGTCTCTATGCTGCTAGTCATTTCTGATACTGATGTTCCTCCAGGCTATGATGCCAAACTGTCCAGCATCTTCTCTCTGGATGAAATCCTGCCCCTTTTGAAAGTTCATCTGAAACTTTCACATTGTGACGACATTCTTCAGCTTTCTCCTTCTCACGACATGCCCTAAGAATGTAGACTGATGCGAGTGATATCTTCATTGCTTGTTCTGTCTGTCCACGGTATTTTCAACATTACCCATAAAACCACATCTACACAGCCTTCTATCTCGTGTGCTGCCAGTCATTTCTGACACCTGTGTTCCTCCACGCCACAATGTCAAACTGTTCTCTCTTATCTTCCCCTGCATCTCTTCCCCTGCAACGTTCCCGTCGTGACTGTCTTACAGTGCTATTGAACTTCTTTCAAGATATGTCCATTGCTCTTTCTTTCCGTCCACGGTATTCTCAGCTTGGGTTACACAAACCAAATCCTAGCCTGTACAAAACTGGGGCTAGAGACATTTCGCTTCACAGAGAAATCAACTGCCGACAAACACCAGCAATTGTACTAATTCCGTAATGAAAACAAATCTGTTACATATGTGTACCTGTCTGTTGTGATGTAGCTTGACCACATATTTATGTTATCTTTCTATTTGTTATCATCTGACCACATATGTGTGTAATCTCTGTCTGTGTGCTGTAACTTGAGCACGTATTTATATCACCTTTCTATTGTGCTGTAACTTGACACGCATTTGCGAAATCTTTCTGTTCTATTGTAACCTGGCCACTTTTTGTTTTGTAATCTTTCTGTTCCATTGTAACCTGGCCACTTTTTATTTTGTAATCTTTCGGTTCCATTGTAACCTGGCCACTTTTTATTTTGTAATCTTTCTGTTCTATTGTAACCTAGCCACTGTTTGTTTTGTAATCTTTCTGTTCCATTGTAACCTGGCCATTTTTTTGTTTTGTAATCTTTCTGTTCCATTGTAACCTGGCCATTTTTTGTTTTGTAATCTTTCTGTTCCATTGTAACCTGGCCACTTTTTGTTTTGTAATCTTTCTGTTGTGCTGTAATCTGACCATGTTTTTGTATAATCTTTCTTTTGTGTGGCAAAGTGGTCAAACCGTTTGACTCGGGCTCCGAAGGTTGTGGGTTCGATTCCGGGCCGCGTCCTTTGGTTTACGAGTGAAACTTATGTGGGTCGTCGCTGGAGCTACGGAGTTTGTGCTTTGTGCGTCGCTTTTCTCGCTGCGGAAAGAGACCGAGCCATATGGGATCAAACCCGGTGCAATTAAGTCGACCCTGTCGACTTTTAAGCGACTTTTTTTCCTTTTGTGCCATGAAGTGAATGCGTATTTGTATAACCTTTATGTTGTGCTGTTGCTTGACCACGTAGTATTTGTGTAATCTTTCTGTTGTGCTGTAACTAGTCCACACATTTAAGTAATCTTTCTGTTCAATTAACTTATCCATTGTGTAGATGAATGAACTCACCTTCCCATTTATTTGGTTTTGCAGATGGTCATCTTACTTGTTTCATAACGATATTTGTTCTTTCTATGTGTTAAGTATCATTTTTTGGGGGTTATATTTATCACCAAGCACCGTGTACAGAAGCGATTCTTTTATTTACACCTTTAGCCATACGATATAGTATTGTGACAACACAGCTCAGAAAGCTAAATTCATTGGCTGGATACAACTTCCTTAAGGAAAGAATATCTTCTGCTTCTTTTCGTCCACTTGGAATCTTCGTATATCTGCAGTTATATTGCTTGTAGAAACTGCACTGTCTTCTGTAGATCCTGCAGGTTTCCGTAGTTTGACGTCTAGGGTATGTTTTCATTCGGCCACAGACTTATCTTCCTAAAATACATTTGGTACCGTAGGGTCGTATGTGTTGTACGTTGAGCTATTTGCTCGCGTGTACACGCTGTAGAAACCACCGTTAGCCTTCTGTACACGTGGCCATTGAACTCGTTGGGAGTAACATGTGCACATACAGGTGATTAATTCCAAGCGAACGTTAAGAAGACACATCTGGCATTGCCGAACCCACGTCTCAGGTCTGTGTTAATCAGTTAGCGGTATTTTTAAAACTCAGTTACACGGCTCATGCTTCACCGATTCACGGCTTTGAGAAAGTGCACGAATTTGGTACCGCTTTGTGTGTCCCTGGGTGGCGCATGTCTTCCTCAGACGTGAGATGCCTGCAGCTAAAAAAATATATTTTTGGAGGTATAAAATGTGTGTGCATCGAATAGACCTGTCTGTCTGTCTGCCTGCCTGCCTGCCTGCCTGCCTGTCTGCCTGCCTGTCTGTCTTTCTTATCTATCTAATCTATCTTGTCTGCCCTCTCTCTCTCTCTCTCTCTCTCTCTCTCTCTCTCTCTCTCTCTCTCTCTCTCTCTCTCTCTCTCTCTCTCTCTTTCTCTTCGTTTGGCTCGGCCATACACCGAAAAATTTGACTAAAATGTTGACTTCTCGTCCTTGCCTTGAGGACATAAATTACAAGCACCTCAGAAACCAGAGTGAGTTTTCCTGATGGCAAGGGACACTAAATAGGGAAAGCTAGACCACATGCAAAAATCAGTCCAACGCGGACTAGACTGAAGTTCAAAGCGAATTAACAGAAAAAAAATACTTTGATATATATAATCTATTAGTATTATTAGTGTATCCATTGTTGTTAATATTCCACACTCCACTAAAACATTGCACTCGTATATTATCAGTTTTGTGGCATTCAGCATAGTTAAGGTTCTTCTGTACCAATAATATTGCTTTTCCCAAATTGTCCAATGGTTCGATCCGTTCCACAATACCAAAGTAATTTGGTTACCCAGTGCAGTACGCCGCCTATATGCTGTCACAGGATGTCTGTGTGTATATCCATTGTGGCGGTGTTGTGTCTGAATGGAAATGTTTGCATAGCTCTATTATTGCTTGGAGGTAATTACTGTTATTACATTGCCAAGGCAAGAATTACCGCGCCAGAGGGGCAATGGACGTGTCTGGAATGGGAGGAAACCTCCAGGGGCGATTCCAGAAGTAGAGGCGGACCAGGGAGTGTCTAGTAAATTGTTTGATGGTTCGTGATGTATGGGTAAAGATATGGAATAGAAGAAAAAGCAGCGGCTGCAGCAGGATATAACAATATGAATTTGAAACAAATAGGTATATTAAGCTCCTGCGAGGAGTAACGTACTAAACACAAACACATTGCACATACTTTACAAGGAGATCCATCGTATACCGGAATACAGGTGAAAATCCAAAATCAGAAGTAATCAATAAATATATAAAATGAATAATAAAATAAAATACACACAAAAGCGTACACTACGACAAACAGGACGACCGACGTTTCGATTCTTCGGGTAAAGATAGCAGGTGTATAATACCTGGTAATAATGTAGAGTATGTGGCTGAGGTAGCGGGCGCGTTGGTGTCACGGCGAGGGAGTTGCGCTGTCAGTGGCATGAGCGTGGTCGGGCGAGGGTTCGGTTCCTGGGCTCGCTGCTCGATGCGGGAGGTAAAGACTGGCCACCTGTTCCTTCGTGCACTCAGGCCTACACAATGTCCTAACAAATCACAGACCCAGGTTGTAGATATATAAAGTGTAATATTGATATAACATAATATATAGCTTATGTAATGGTTGTATAACATAATATATAGCTGATGTGTGAAGGTTACAAAGCGTAGTATATAGCTGATGTGTGATGGTTACAAAGCATACCACATAGCTGACGTGTAATGGTTATAAAGCATGCCGCATACTGAAGTTTAATGGCTATAAAGCATATTGTGTACCTGCTGTGTGAGGAATATAAAACAGTTCACGAATCCTGTGACATGCCCTAATATGTGTATGCTTTGTTTCTTCTTTCAGACGCTCTTGTTTTCGGACATCGAAGTCAATATTTACCTGAACAAGTTCTTCTTAAGATGCAGGTTGCTCGTGGATTGTATGTACAGTAAATAGCACACATTCCAGAACATTGGCACAGAGAGCCCCACCTAGATTGTCTCATTTCATTGTGGCCAGCATTTAATACATACTCGTCAAGACCTCTGTGCAAACAGTGGAATCCTTTAGCCAGTCAAGATCTGGAATCCAGCATTTTACCCCTTCATATTACCATCATCTAAACCTGTACAGGGTGGGTATGAACACCGTGCTTGTCCAGCAGAAAGAGACCCCTATACTTGTGAATGTACTGACGAATGGAACAGGGGCTGGTAGAAAGCAGCATCACCGCGTTTAGTTCAGCACGCCGGTACGGACACCAAGGACATTGCTTATCTGCATCACCTGTGGAAGCTTCATTTCTACCTTCATCAAATTCAAAATGAATTGTAAACAGGATACACTTTGATATCGGTATTCAAGATACCAGTCGAATTAGGGTCGCTTTTTGGATTACTAATTTTGTTACTTACATAAAGGTTGTTTTTCGTGATCAGTTGGAGTTTTCCGAACGGCAGATGATTGGATAGTCCTTTTCTGAAGTGGGCATTTGTTAAGAGTAATTAATAATGAAGAGGTCAGGCGATGAACCGGACGGCCAAGAAGGAGTAGCCATGTTGTCGGCTTACGATGATGCAGTTGCTGATGGCAGGCAGAGCAACAATGGAAGTGTCGTAAACAGAAAGTTGCTGAGTAACGGAGGTGAAGCTCACGAAGAGTCCGACTTCTTTGGCAGCCCAAATGACCTGGAGTCTCCAGGCAATTTGAGTCTAGGCCAGGTGTCGGTTGGAGCAGAGAGCGCAACTAGTTGTCAGTCTGATAACAGTCGCGCCAGTCTTCTAAAGAAAGGCAACACAGAGAAAGACATTATCATCGAACAGAAGCTGTCTTTTTATGACGATTATGACGAAGAAGGCAACCAGTGTCGGATCGGTCGCTTCAGCCCAGAGTACTTTCAACTGTGTGCCAATATAAAGATGTTTGTCTTTTTCATGTGTGTGCTTATTGTGGTGGCGTCCTCTCTTACCACCGGCTACCTCAACAGCGTTATCACTACCATTGAGAAACGGTGAGTTTTGTGTGTGTCTTAATATCTGTTATGAGGTTACTAAAGCTGTTCTTATCTTAATCTGAGCATCTCTGCACATGGTGTGTTATCCTATGTAAATCTTATGTTATTCTGTGTCAATCTTATGTTCTGTTGTGTCGATGCTATGTCAGTATCAGGTTATGCTATGTCAGTCTTATGTTGTGTCGATGTAATATTATGCTAAGTCAATCTTATCTTATGTTGTGTCGATGTAATGGTATGTTACGTCAATCTTATGTTATGGTGTGTCGATGTTATGTTATGCTATGTCAATCTTGTGTTATGTTGTGTCGATGTTATGTTATGCTATGCTATGTCATTCTTATGTTATGTTGTGTCATCCTTATGTGACATTATGTGATGTCATTGCACAATGGACATTCCCATAAGTGTTCAGTCCTCCGCTGCAGTAACCTCCATCCACTGTAGTATTTCTGCTCATTGTTTAGTTTAGTTTAGTTTAGTCGATGGATCAACATCATGGTACACGGGTGTAACCCATAAGTGCTCCGTTCTCCTCCTAACTCAAACCTGAGTCTGGAGAAACTCAGCTCAGTGCACGAACTCCGTAGCACCTGCGAGGATCCTGACATACTTTGGGTAGATTTTTAACTCGAAATTTTGCCCGGGCAGCGCCGTTAGGCTACTCTTTTTCGATTTCCAACTGCCAAGGAAATATTTGCGTGCGCAACAATGCACACGGGAGTCCGATCTCACTACCCAGAGACCAGAGGAAATTTTATTACTAGAAGTCCTCGAGAAAAAATCCCGGCATCACCGGGGCTTAAACCCGGGACCTCCAACATTCGAGGTGGATACCATACCTCCTCTGCTTATTGTTCCCATGGGTTGCTGTCTCAGCTCGTATATGTATGGGTGGTCTGCCATCCACCTACACCCACACCTTTGTTATATTGCAAGTGCTCGAGATGGCTGAAAGGATAAGAACACTCACTCAGAAACTCCCGATACGCTGATGATGAGATAGGGCGTTCAGTCCCTACACCAGCGTTAAGTTGGACTTAAAACGTTGACTTCTGGTTCAGAAAGCATTGGCAAACTACGGAATGTACATTGCTTAGAAAATCAAGCCCAGGTTGATGACAACAACCCCACAAGGATATGCAGCTAAAACACAGACTTCATACCCAGCCGTTTGAAGAGCATCGCAGGTCTCAGGTATTGGTTGTTGTGTGGATGTCTCAGGTTTGAATTCCAGTATGGCCGTACTATGGCTGTGTGTTTATGTTGTCTAATCTTCCGGCATGCCGAGGGCTCGATATCAGCCGCGTGTGATTTGGAATCAGATCCCTTTGCGTTGATTTAAATAGTGCGAGCGTCGGTCACCAGAAAGCAGTGGCGTAGGTAGTGTACACACACAACATCAGCCATGTTGGAGACAGTATCTACATTTCCAGCTGAGTGTGAAGAAGGAAACTCCAAGAATAAAGACATTCTTTGTATACCCCTTCGTCACCCCATTTGCATTCTGGTTCTGTGTTGATAATCCAACACCCGGAATCTACTGAGTGTGTACTGTGCTGAAACACAACCTGCCTACATATCTCTCCACAGATGTGCACACTCCGCTGGTTTCTGAGCTAGGAGAGGGGAAGGGGCACGCTGAAACATAGTCTGTGCGCATACAATACTTCGTTACCAGGTCGGGATAAAGTGACACTAGCTCTTATTGTCACCAGGCGGCCCTTTTCACAGACGCTATATCAATGCTGCAGGCCTTCAAGACTGGCAGTCTCCCATATTTGAGTCGTGAACTTAGGGAGGAATCTGCTAGATAACGAATTCTCCTATATATAATTCATTGGGGACCACCCCACTGTGGTGTACCTGGAAATGAGAAGACAGAGAAGCTGGCCAAGAAAGGTAGAAGATGTGAATAGGAAGAGTTCAAACTTATTGTGAAACAGAGTTATCCGGACTACTAGAACAGAACCAGAACAACGATGACTATCATTCTCTTCACCGACAAGTAGAGGTCATCATGTGAAGGTTCCGGAAAGGGCATGGCAGGCTGTACAAGCATATGTACAGGCTTTCTGTGAGTGACTCACCACTATGCTTACGTGCGCAAAGTGATCAAACTGCAGAGCATGTATTGAAGGATTACCCCCAATACAGCCAGCTAAGGTGGGAATAATGGCCTAGTGAGACGGCACTGCATTGAAACTGTACGAAACGAAAGAGAAGCTTCAGAAAATTGTTGACTATATCACGAGAACATGTCTGTAGAATCGACAGAAGGAACGATAGAAGAAGGCGATGAAGAAGAAGACTCTTTCGGGACCCTAACGAACTCAGTGCCATTACAACGCACATAAATGTACATGTCAGTCTTCCAGAGGATTAACCATCCAAAAAGTCAGGCAGCCAGGCAGCCAGCCAGCCAACCAACCAGCCAACCAACCAACCAACCAACCAACCAACCAACCAACCAACCAACCAGCCAGTTAGTCAGCCAACCAACCAACCAACCAGCCAGCCAGCCAACCAACCAACCAACCAACCAACCAACCAACCAACCAGCCAGCCAGCCAGCCAGCCAGCCAACCAACCAACCAACCAGCCAGCCAGCCAGCCAACCATCTAACCGGCCAACCAACAGTTTCGCATAGAACATGTTGTAATTCAAGGCGAGCCGCGTGTGAATTTCAACCACAGGGCGTGTCTACCAAGCCGCGGCAACTGTCATGAGCAGGATATGAGACATTGGTGTCGAACAGTGAGTTGACAGTTTTCTGAAGACGACTGGTGAGCCAACACGGCACCATCGTGACCAGGATGTGAGACATTGATGTCAAGCAGTGAAGTGGGAGGCTTTCTACATGATACAAAGTGACTTGTGTGCCAACACGGAGCTAACGTGAGAATGGTCGTTTGAGACATTGTTGTCAAGCAGTGAAGTGGGAGGATTTATACAGGATACAAAATGACTGGTGTGCCAACACGGAGCTAACGTGAGAACCGTCGTTTGAGACAGTGTTGTCAAGCAGTGAAGTGAGAGACTTAAAAAGACTTTGTGAAGGCACACAACGACTGTTGAACCAACGTGGAACTAGCATGACCAGTCGTCACGCACGCATATACATTCTTAGAAGAAGATCTGAACAGTTGTGAGCTTGTCCAGCGTGCAGTCAGGATAGTCTCCTTAGATAATTTAATGGTTGTCGTATCTAAAAGTGGCTTGTGAGGACCAGCGATGCTGTGCATGGTTCCTGGAAGTAGAGGCAGGAGTGACCAGCACGTAAATGGACACAGGACGTTACAGACTCCTAGGGCAAGAGGTTGTATGAGGCAGAGAGATGGCAAGAGGTTGTATGAGACAGAGAGATGGCAAGAAGTTGTATGAGGCAAAGAGATGGCAAGAGGTTGTATGAGAGAGAGATGGCAAGAGACAGGGGGACCTTTAGCGGAACCTGATGAATGCGACGTTCTGCTGGTATCTTCTACATGATAATGATTGACAGACCTCTGAATATCTTAATGAGTGAGAAATGTACTCGGTGGCTGAAGGGCGAACAATAAGAATAATCCACTAATGGGTATATACGACACCAGTGAAGCCTTCTGAAGTAATCAAGATGGAAGGAGACAGAATCACTAATAGAGATGCCCTTGTGCAAGGATACTCTTTTTACTACAACGGACACCAAATTTGTGAAGTTATAATAGATGTCTCTATTTGCTTCGACCAGTTGACCAGACTGCTGAACAAAATTTATGGTACCGGAGATGTACTCCCTGAATGATAACATTCTATATTTATTGCGAATTCCTTGGGCTGTCAGAGTAACTAACAACGACTGCCCGAAGGAAGCTAATGAAACTAGAGCATTATATACAACAATAAGAAAGACAAAAACAGCTTTCTTTGGTCATGTAATGAGAAGAGTGGCATTGGTGAACATTGTCTCATCTCATCTCCTCTCATCATGTTGCTCTTGCACCTTGCGGTGTGGAGGTGATGTATAAACATCGTGAGAGTGCACGGTTATGGGTTTCATGTATCGATATTCCCATGGACTGCTATTCCCTCCGTCCAACGTTTACGTGGTCGGCTTCTTCCTCTGTTTCCCTCTGGTCTGTACATCATTGCTTGTTGTTTGATGAGAACATTGTGACAACTGGAGTGATGAAAGGGAAGGGAGGCAGAGGCAGACCAAGAGAAATGACGCTGAATGGACTGAGACACACCCGTGGCGAAGTGGTCAAGCCGTCTGACTCGGGCTCCGAATGTTGTGACTTCGATTCCGGGCTGCGTCCTTTGGTTCACGAGTGCATTTTTTCAGAGACTCCTGAGGGTCTTCGCTGGAGCTACGGAGTTCATGCTTTATGCGACGCTTTCCGCGCTACGGAAAAAGACTGAGCCATATGGGATAAACCCGGTGCAATGAAGTCGACTCTGTCGACTTTTAAGCGACTTCAAGCGACTTTTTAAGGACTGTGACAGTAGCGTGGAGGATTATCTGGATTTAATCCAGAACACCGAAGACCGCGATCTGTGGCGAGATATGGACGTCTACGCCACCTGGCTGGAGACTTGATGATGATGATGATGATGATGATGATGATAATGATGATGACAGGAGCCTTGGAATGTGATCAACATCGAACAATTAGCAGCACGAAGATTTGCTAAAAATCATCCTGCAAAGAGTTGGGAAGAAAAATACAGCCCGAGATGAAGGAAGATTGTAGAAGGCAAGGGTACAGCAAATATGTGTATTTGCTGAGAACCTGCGCGCTATTCTATGCAGGTTGCAGCATGAAGTGCTGCTAGGTCGTCATCTTTACTAGAATACGGAATGATGAGCAGGGACGACCAGCCCAGTCTCTTCTCCTTTCCTTTCTGAATCGACTACAGAGCTTCTTCCCAGAACAAACCTCCCGCCACTCTTGGTAGTTCGAACTAGAACCGTGGTTCTATTGGGCCAACGGATTCACTACTACATCACCACGGTTCCTGTCTATACCAATACACATACAGACAGACACTCGCACGCACATACACACATAATCACTCGCACACACATACACGCACATACACATATACTCATCACGTACATACACCTGTGTGGACTTATTACCCCCAAACGATCATAATTCTCCAGCCCATTCTACCACCTGATGTGTTAATAAAAATGTTAGGCTCGTTGCAGTTTTTTCATCGTTTTATTGGTCAGTATGTTTTCCATCTTGCAAAAGACACCTTGGCAATTCTTGTTTTAATCTCTTCATGACATCTTCCATCAGATATTATGACTTCCGATATAGTTGCACCGAGTCATTTGTTTAATAATATTCCCATTTACTAGCATATCACATTCTTGTATTTCTTCCTTCCCAGTGACGACCATAATCTGTGTCTTCTTACAATGTAATGTCAACCCTAGTTGTTCATTGTGTGCAACAACCGCATCTACTAAATGTTGCAGATCCTGTATGTATTATTTGTCTTTTCATGATTGTATGATGAGCGCAATAGTAACATCTGCAGTTGTCAAAACCTGGACGTTTGTTAACGTCACTGTCCACAGAATAATCCATAGTTATCTAAAAAAAAAATCACATCTGTTTGCTTCGTTTTGTCACTGTTTCATTATGTGTTGTCGAACATTCGTACCTAAACAGAATACGAGACCATACTATACCTTATAGTGACTCACCATTTCATTACACATTGTCGAATTTTTGCACCCGTACAGAAGAAGAGACCTCATATAACCTTACATTAAATCACCTATTATTTCATTTCTCATTGCCTAACATTCGTACCTAAACAGAAGAAGAGACCATACGTTACCTTACAGTGAGTGAATCACCATTTCATTGCACATTATCGATATTTTGCACCAGAACACAAGTGGAAATCAAATGTAACCTAGAATAAAGCGGCGTTTTGTATGTGGTGATGCTTCTTTTTCTCATGGTGACACTTTACTCACAAGCCGATCCCTGTCTCACGGTGACACTTTACTCACATGCCGATCCCTGTCTCACGGTGACATTTTACTCACATGCCGATCCCTGTCTCACGGCGACACTTTACTCACATGCCGATCCCTGTCTCACGGCGACACTTTACTCACATGCCGATCCCTGTCTCACAGTGACACTTTACTCAATGCCGATCCTTTTCTCACGGTGACACTTTACTCACATGCCGATCACTGTCTCACGGCGACACTTTACTCACATGCTGATCCCTGTCTCACGGCGACACTTTACTCACATGCCGATCCCTGTCTCACGGCGACACTTTACTCACATGCCGATCCCTGTCTCACAGTGACACTTTACTCAATGCCGATCCTTTTCTCACGGTGACACTTTACTCACATGCCGATCACTGTCTCACGGCGACACTTTACTCACATGCTGATCCCTGTCTCACGGCGACACTTTACTCACATGCCGATCCCTGTCTCACGGTGACACTTTACTCACATGCCGATCCCTGTCTCACAGTGACACTTTACTCAATGCCGATCCTTTTCTCACGGTGACACTTTACTCACATGCCGATCACTGTCATGATGTGTGTCACATCTTTCATCTGATCTTACCATAGAAGTTGCATGACCTTTGCAGGACGTTGCCATCGATCCTATGTTTATTTTCTTGTCAGTTTTACATTCAGTAGTTTGATATTGCTGTCTGCAGTCAAAGTTTAAGTCCACCATACTGCAGTAGGAGTTTAGTTGAGTTTAATGAAGGACTGGCATCACAGCACTTCAACAGTCGGCGAAGAGTCCCAATATTAATGGTACCAGTAGTAGTCTGATTATGTATCAGTCTGGCTTTCCCTCGGAGTCCGGAGTGTTGGCCTGACCTCGTTACTCCCTGCAGCACCATTCTCCCCAAGCCGTGATGCTCTATCTGTTCTTCTGCACTATACACACGATCGCACAGAGCCCCGACCACATCTGCCTTATGCACCAGTACCCCACCTAGCGGTGCAGACCCAGCCAGTCTGCCGGCCTGGACATTTTCCACCACACCAGCGTGTCCCGGGGGAAAAATCAAACGGATGCTCTCTTATTTTTTTTTTTTTTAAATATCATTGAATACTCCCACTCTGTCCGAAACAAGCCTGTTTTCACCATTCTTATCATACTTTATGAGTCAGTTACAATCACGACATGGCTGTGCTGTTTGTCCCCCAGCCAACGGGATAAACCCACTACCCCACAAGCAGCGCACACTTGTGTGTGTGTGTGTGTGTGTGTGTGTGTGTGGGTGGGTGGGTGGGTGGGTGGGTGGGTGTGTGGGTATAGAATTGATAAGAATGAAATGTTTAAGTTCCCTCCTATGTCGTCTTATTTCGACTGTACTTGGCTAATTCTTCTTCGCTTGAGTGCTGGCCCAGATGTCGTGTGTTCGAACCCTCTTAGCGCGGGGACTGTGTTATATTGACCTGAGCTGCTGAATCGACCCATCCTAAACTGGGTACCAGGAATGCTACTGGAAGGTCCAGACGACCGGCGGGGTGTTGACCACATCTCCCATCCAATGTCGATGGACTTTAAATATGGGGCCAACACAATATGCCCATGGCGCCTTGTGGCGGGAACAGAAATCTATTCCTTGCTTGACTTTAGAGTTAAAACAAAATTGTCCCGAAGAAGTTTCCTGCAATGGGTCAGATGTGTCAGGACCATCATATTGTATAGAACTGAGAGCAAAGCCGAATAGGTGGCTAATGTTTCCCTCACATCACCAAGCGACGAGCCCAGAAGGAGAACCCGTGGCCGACCATATTGATGACATTACCAGCTCAGTTCCTGGTCTACTTCGCTAACATACACGCCACGGGAGTTAACCTCAACACTATAAGTTCTCTTCAACCCCATTTCTGTACGTTTCTTTGTTTCCTGAGAAGAATACTCAATGTATCAAGAAGAGAGAAAATCAGAAATGAAGAAATCATTACTAAAGTGGGGGTTATAGCAGCACTCGATTTTATTTGAAGGCAGTAAGTTAAATGGTTTGGCTGTATAACTAGGTTACCAAGCAACAGTATACCACAACAAGCAATGATGTACAGACCAGATGGAAGCAGAAGGAGGGGCCGCCCATGTAAACGATGGTCAGAGGAAATAGTAGAGTACTTAGGAATCTCGAAACATGAAACCTATTAACGGGTACTCTCCTGCTGTTTATACTTCGCCTCGACACCGCAAGGTACACTAGGAACATGATGAGATGAGATGAGATGAGATGAGATGAGATGAGATGATGAGATCTTCGACGTGCTAGAAACGTCACATAAAATTGCTGTCATTACCCAAACACAGATGATTACATGATTAGAAACACATTAAGACTGTGATTTTTCTATATAATTGCCAGACCAGATTGAAATGACTTCCTTCAACTGATAATCTTATTGATGTGTTTGCAATTAACGTTAGTATATCGAGTGAATTATTTGTCCGATTCTCATCTTCTATTCCAACGGTTGTTTAAAAAAAATCCTCTTGAGGAAGTAGCGTAATGGTGGTGTGCGCTGACTCGCCCACGGCCCGGTGACCACAAATGGCCCACATATTGTCACTATTTCATAAGTGTGAGTCCACGTGGATAATAGACCAGGTTAGTAATGACACAAATAAAACAACAACAGCAGCAGAAACAACAACAACAACAACTGCTGCTGCCGCCGTCGCTAGTACAACTACCACTTTTACTACTGCTGCTGCTGCTGCTGCTGCTGCTGCTGCTGCTGCTGCTGCTGCTGCTGCTGCTGCTACTACTACTACTACTACTACTACTACTACTACTACTACTACTACTACTACTACTACTGCTGCTGCTGCTGCTGCTGCTGCTGCTGCTGCTACCACAACTACAACTTCTATTGCTGCTGCTGCTGTTGCTACCACCACCACAACAACAGCAGTACTGTAGTTGGAATGGCCAAACACCCCCTTCTCAACACCTTCCCCTCACAGTGACATATCTGACAGCTATTTCACCGGTCGGCCGTTGACCCATGTCAGGATCGGAATAAATCTCTCCACAACTGAACATTAAACCCAGACCCCTGCGCTGGTAAGCCAGTGCCATATCCACTATGCCACTGTGGACCACGTGTTGATCAGAGCGTTATTCAAAAGAACATTATTCTAAAACGCATGTTGTGCTTTATGATCCTTCACATACTTTTGCTGCTTCGCGTTAATCCAAGATTATGCACACTACTTTTTGCGATTGCTAAACAATGTGCTATTTATGATCTTTCAACAGATTCGAAATCGGCAGCTCAGTGTCAGGCTTGGTCGCCGCAGCCTATGAATTCGGCAACCTGGTCGCAGTCATATTTGTGTCCTTCCTTGGAGCATCTCGACACATTCCAAAACTCATCGGCTTCGGAGTGCTGATCATGGGCACAGGCTCCCTGCTGTTCTCCCTGCCACATATCATCGCGCCCAAATACTCCATCCGGTCCGGCATGATGGACAATACAACCGGCGACGAGAGCATCTGCCGAGGCACGGGTCACCACATGGATTCCGGGTTGTGCATCGAG